>CM046030.1:6956678-7174178 GCA_025215565.1 Flaveria ramosissima | reverse complement strand
CTCCGCCACTAATCACGTTCACATCCTAGAGAAGAAGATAGATCACCACATTATTCTATGACTATCTATATGTGTATTAAATTGTTAATTACCAAGGAATATCGCAAAATGATTAATGTGGGTCTAGAACCTTATGTGCTTGAATAATGTGTGCTCTTTTGCTCCTATTGTTTATAGATGTCTAAAATCACCATGAAGTTAAATGGGTTACGGTAGATATATAAACAACTAGACTTAGGGGCTGTTTGGCAACTTCTGAATGATTAAGTGCTGAACCATTAAGAGGCTGATTAAGTGTTGAACCATTCAGACATCTGAACCATTAAGAGGCTGATTAAGAGGCTACCAAACAGCCCCTTAATGTATTAAAATACTCTCAGTTATTGAGAATTGGTCGCTCCCACCCCCAAGTATCATTTTGGCGAATATAACTCCCAAGTAAACACTTTGGTGTCTGTATTACTCGCCGTTTGTTAGAACCCTAACGACATTACTATCTGATGATGTGGCACGCATACGTGTACATCATCAAATGCATGTATTTTGTATGTACATCATCAGATGCATTTTTTTTGTATGTATATAACAAACGGCGGGTGCTATAAACACCGAAATGTTTAATTGGGAGTTATATTCGCCAAAATGATACTTGGGGGTGGCAACGGCCAATTTCCAATAGTTGAGAATATTTAAATCCATTAAGCCAAATAACTAACCTAATTTATAGACTAGATGCACACACTTTGCGTACATTGAGATAGACGTGTAGATGCACGCGAGGGTACATGTTTGTTTTTTTAGTTGGGAAGCATCTTAATTATCACTAAGAAACAGGAATTGAAGTCAAGGATTTTATTAAGGTAGAATGTTTTTCCACCACCTAACTATAGTTACAGTTGGATAGAAGAATGAAGAAAGGAAGAAACAAAGAGGGAATATATGGTTGGAATTAAGGAACAAAAGCCATAGCGTAGGTTAGTTTACTTGCTGCTCTATGGTTGACTTGCGGATTCTTCCAGTAGCCATCTATCTAAGAAAGTCAAAGGAGGATTGTTGATCAAGTTTTCTTGTTTCTGAAGCTTTCTTTCATGCAAAATATATGCAGCCTTCTCATCGTACGGGTATTCGCCCTTTGGATAATTATAATCCCCACTGATCATCATCTTCTCCCAGCATCCATTATCGAATGCAAGAACAGACTCAAGTTCGAAGCCACCAAAATCGTTGATGCACTCTTTGTTGGTTTCTTGATCAGTAAGTTTCTTCTGTGAAGTTGATGATGACGATGATATCATCCATCCTTCTAACAATCTTGAAATATTTTGAGTGCTGGATGCGTAGATATTCGGATGATGATGATGAGGGTGTTTTGTGCTTGTCATGTTCTGGTGGTTTTTGCCTGTTGGCACCCTTGATATGGTTAAGGGAGGGTACGTAGTTGAGTCAGTTGGCTTCATCTGCAGATCGAATGCTGATTGCAACTTCTTGATCTTCTTTTTCAAGTGTGTGTTCCAGTAATTCTTGATATCGTTATCCGTTCTTTGAGGAAGATATGACGCTATGGCTGCCCATCTGCAGATTTCACTTACAAATAATTAGATAAACCGTTTGGACGAGCAATCAAAAACGTGACCCACAACCATTGACTTTGATAGATCAAATGGCACTTGCGAGTCATACGTCAAGAAATGTTAGTTACCAGATCGAGATGGGTGATGAGTAAACTTACTTGTTACCCCATAATGCTTGGAGATGAACTATCATCCCTTCTTCATGCGGAGTGAAGTTGCCTCTTTTGATACCGGGCCTTAGATAGTTAGTCCATCTCAGTCTGCAACTCTTGCTGCACCTTAACAAACCTTAAATATATATTCATTCCACAATCAAACTTTGTGTTCCAATACTTTGCCAGTTTCAATTCTAGTAAAACTATATAAGTAAATACACATCTAGCTAATCAAGAAACCTCAACAATGATTACATATCATAAAAAAAGTGCACTAATTATGTTGAGGGATCGATTCGGTTTGAAAGTAAAAGCTTCATATTAAAGGTAGATGCATGGAAGGTTTGGTTTACGTACCGGTGTTTGTAGGCACTGATCGCCAGTTTCCAGGGCCATGTTGTTGGATGTAAGTGACGAGAATGATGTCTTCTTCAGGGGTCCATGGACCTTTCTTGATGCCAACCTTATCACAGCATGCTGGCCTCCCCATGCCTTAATTTACCTCCTATTCACTCACTCTCTTTTTGCTGGTATCTATTTATACATGACTTATGCCTACAACTACAACTACAACTAATGTTTTTTTTTCTTAATTTGTGTGTATGTTCTTCTTACACCCTTGTTGTTTTGGAGTGTCTACGCATTTTACCCTGTCTGTTCATTGTTTGCATAATATTTCCGGTTCTAGCCATGCAATTATGGATTTATAATATGCATACTTACATAGGTCATGTATGCGGGCAAGACCTAAAGGTACGTACGTTCTTAGATGTGTCTCCCGTGACATCACTAGGAACGGACCCACTAGATGACCCAAAGGTTTCGAATAACATAACTTGTCTTGTTGTGGTTTAATTGTTGTGACTCTAGATCGCCGGCATTACTTCATATCTAAGACTTAAATTTTCTTTTGAAGGTTACACACAGATCCATAATACTTGTTGATTAATTTCATTTGTAGGGAAAAAGTCATTCCATCCCGTAGTGTTTTTTTTTATTATTATAGTCATCGAACATTTTGTCAATTCTATAATTTGTTTTGATCAACTAAATGAAAGCATCGTCAAACTTTGTTATCATTTAGTAAATATTTTAAGTTTAACCCACATGATTATACAACTTTAAAGAAAAGTCATCAATTAGAAACAAATGTTTATACCTCTTATAAAAGCTTCTGCTACACTAATAATGTTTTAATGGCTTTTTAGATTGACGAAGAACTTATGTAACATTTGGAGAACTTTGATATTCGTATATACACACGTACTTGCAAGATGAACGGTCAAAAAGACAGCAAGTGACGATTAGAATGAGCATAATTAAGCACTAAATGGAGAGGGTCTAGAAATGACCATCTGAATTATTTGAAGGTGTAACTATAAAAGTAGATGATTTTTGGTATACAAAGGGAAGTTGGTGACAATTTATTAAATTCACAAGTCAATTGGGTGGCAAAGTCAGAAAGAAGAGTTTAATGTCTTGCCCATCTTCTTTTCTTTCCTTTAAAGGTCACATGCCACCACCACCTCCAATGTTTACTACGGCTTTTTTTTTCCAATTCATTAGTAATAGTTTGTTCCTTTTTATTATCTTTTTAATAAATGTAGTAGCATTTCTCATAAAATAATTTATGTCATAGAGAACGCGAGAGAAAAAAAATCGTTCAGTTTTATTTCTTTCGGTGTTTACAACTAAAAGTCATATATACCAAGTTAGTGAGTTAATTGTTATTTTCTTCCGAGTCTCTGATTTCTTAAAAAGTTATCTTTTTCATCTATTTTTGTTTACTTAATTAGTTATTTGTGTTTACTAAGTTAGGAGTATTTAAATTATTATACAAATATAAACTTAAATTAACCGATGTAAATAAGTTTAATAAAAAGTGTTATTTTCATTCATTTTGTTAACTCAGTTATTTGTGTTTGTTAAGTTAGGAGAAATTATTATATTTTATTTTTTTAGTAGCTAAAAATTGATTGATTAATATGTATGTAATGAATTAAAACTTGTAAAAGTATAAATCAGTTATTAATAATACATCAATTATAACCCAAACTCATATTTTTTAGTTATTCATTCTAACATTGAATTATATTAAATTACTCACCTCCTATTGAACATACCCATTTATGTATTTATTACCGTAAAAAATAACGAAAAACAATAAATTTCTAGTCAAACATAGTTAATTAATATATAGAATAGAATAAGGTGTAATTTAGAAGTGATGTAAGGTTCAATTAAAAAAATATTTACTAAAATTAAAAAATTGGTCATAAACATAGTTAAAGGATTCACATTTATAGTTAAAATTGGGTAAATGGATTTAGGTGATAAAAACAATAATAAGGTTGAAGTAGAGAGTTACATGTGTCCCATGGATATAAAAGTTTATTAAGATTGGATAGGATATGATTAAAATTACGTATAAATAAATACTTTGATTAGTTGATAAAACATAAATATCCCGTGATATTATTGAACAAGTCGGCATGTCTTCTTGTAAACCGGTTGCTACTTCGGTTGAATCTAAAGCTGAGTGCCTCTTTTGCTCCCGAGTATGAGAATCCCAATAAGTTTTATAGTCTTGCGGGTGCTCTACAGTACCTCACTTTCACTCGTCTTGACATTAGATATGCTGCTCAACGAGTCTTCATCCATATATGCATTCACCTCATATCGACCATTGGAATGCGTTAAAACACATTACCTGATACTTACAAGGGACTTCATTATTTGGTCTTACTTTGGGTCGTTCACTTAGCGAGTCTCTCCAGGCTTATACCGATGCTGATTGGGCGGGTTGCTTAGACACTCGTCGCTCAACTTCCAAGTACTACATGTATCTTGGTTCTAATCTATTGTCTAGGTTGTTCAAACGACAAACTATGGTTTATTGTTCTAGTGGTTGCTAACGTGGTGGCTAAGCGTTGCTGGTTGCATAATCTACTACTTGAACTACACAAACCGTAACGATCTGCAAGTGTGGTGTACTGTGATAATCTTAATACGGTGTACTTATCTGGAAATCCGGTTCAACATCAACGAACGAAACATATTGAATTGGATATCTATTTTGTTTGTGAGTTGGTACCACATGGTGCTATTCGAGTTTGTCATCTTCCTTCTCCATATCAGATTGCTGATGTTCTTAGTAACGGTCATCCAACGATGCTTTTTGTTGATTTTCGAGACAGTGTCAGTGTTTGGCCTCCTACCACTTTGATTGCAGGGGTTGTAATAGATTATATAAATTACTTAATATTTGCATTTAGAGAAATATCTTTAGTATAGTTGGTATTTATATCATTCCTAGTTTATAGGAGATGGAATGTATTATATATACTGAATAATGAATAATAATGAATGAAATGAAGATCATTCAACAAAATACTTCTTCTAGTACCATTACTTTAATACCCACTTTGCCCCTAAAGACATATAAACATAGATGCATGGATGTCATCTGGCAACCCAAGTGCTCATTTAAATATTAAATGGGATTAATGCCTAAATATATATAATAAAATTTATATTCTTACTACATATCCATCTCCAATTTAAATGATCAAATGCATATGATACCAAAAATTAAACACAAACCCTAAACAAAAATTAGCATTGATTTTTTTTTTCAATCGAATGCTTTTTTCCAAAATAAACAACAGAAATAGTTGTTGTAAACTAAACATTGACTTCCTTTTTCAACTATGTGGTTTTTTTTCAATCAAGTGGTTGTTTATAAAATAAACAATACTAAGTTATACTAAAATTAGATGATGATGCAGACATAAATAGATTAAACTACTAAACATATATCGAGCTTGGTAGAAATAAGCATCAAATGATAAGAAATCAAGCGTGAAATAAGCAAATGTCAAGCATAACAACATAATTCCAAGTTGAGTACAAATACATATAAATAATACCTAGCCTTCAACAATAAAAGATTGGGTTAGAATCGTGAAGTTGGATTGTGAAACACAATCAAAAGATAAAGGTTGTGAAACAGGTAGCTTAACGCCTTTCTGTCACAACCATCGCTAGCCAGGGCGGTGTTGCCAGAAATAGTAGCTTAGGGCTGCCTTGTCGGAGATGGGCGGCCATTAGACGAAAGCCCTCACCTCGCGACAACCCTAAAAAACCTAACAACCATTTCCGGCGACACCATCCACCTACTTTCTATCATCAGGAGTCATAAATAGGTTTGAGGCCATCACACGGTATCAACCCCCGCAACTCATAGCAACCATCTCTGGTGACACCATCTGCCTATGGGAAAGGCCCACCGGCTTTCTGTCATCAGGAGATCGTAACCACGTTTGAAGCCTACGACAACCCTTTCCGGCAAGAGCATGCAGAAGACCGTGACGATTTTCCCTGGTACCACTCGGCACCCTTTCGTGTGAAGGACACTTAGAAGGGGGCAGTTAGTTAGGTGGCTACATCAAGTGATTTTACCCTACACATCAGGCGCATGTACGGAATGATAACTTACACCCGATGCATAAACTGTTGTACCTCTTAGCGTTCATTTAGTTGCTTTATAAATATTATGTAATAATTCTAAAAGCATATGTAAAGTATTTACTGTTACTATGTGCAGGACCGTTTAAGGGCTTTAACACAATTACAACACAACAACATAATGAGGAGATCAACTAAGCTTTTAATCAAACAGTGAACTGGATTAACCAAGGTGATACAAAGAACACAAGTAAAGTAAAGAGACAGAACAAGAGAGTTGGGTTTCAAGGAGGCAGTATATTGCTTTCTCAAGTTCTTTTACAAGTGTTACAAAGCATAAAGAAAGATACAAGAACTTGAAATACTTATACTACAACCTACAACTGGCTATACTTTGAAAGCCAGCTGGATACAATTGACTAGACACTAACAAAATCAATTGTAGGATCAAAAGGCATATCTGCCTTTTGACCTTGTGACTATGACATGCCATAGCTCACATCCTTATACATTACAAAAAGGATAAAGTACATAAAGTGGAAAGTTACAGACTTAAGACCTCAATGTACAGTTACCAAAAGCATGGACCTTTTCACCAACTCATGTAAGTTGGTGACTTTACAGAGATGCAGCGGAAAAGGTGCTTTATGGAATAGTACATCAGATAAAGCATGTGTACTAAAAGTCTTCGGAAGAAATCTGTCTTCATAGGTTGAAGCTTCGGAAGACTTTGTCTTTGAGGCTTCGGAAGACTTCATGTTTGGCTTCGGAAAATATTGGTCTTGGCTTCGGAAGATTTTACACTTAGAGTATTTTCTAATGCATTGTGGAAAACTTCCGAAGCATTCTTCACTTCAGTACTTAGTGCATGTTGCAGAGACACTTTGGATGTTTTGGGTTGCATCAGACTTAAGGAATCCTTACAAACTCCCCCTAGGCTGATGCTACCAAAACACTTAGAAGATCTTCAGATGTTGGTAGTCTTCAGTACAATCAAGACCATTCCTTTCTTCATTAGATGGTCAGGATCATCAAAACTCTCATAGTATCTTCTCATCTCAAAGAGATCATGCAGAGGTAAGTTGATTATGTCTTGCCAGGAGTAGACATTCTCAACACCTTGATCTTTGATAACATGCCATCTTTCTGGATTGGTAGAATAAGTCCAGGACAAGATGGGTGTCTCAGTTGTTAGAGGAGCCACTTGCATAGGAGTTGATTGGGCTGCCTCATCATGCACTTCCTCAGGTTGATCTGATTCAGCCTGAGGTGTAGAGGTAGATGACTTAGGCTTCTTCTTCTTAGTCTTTAGTTTAGAAGCCATTCTCTTCTTCCTCTTAGATGACTTTAACTGAGAAGAGTGGTCTGCAGCACCATGTTGATCATTAGTGTCTTTCTCAGTTGGGTGTTCCTCCCTCACAGGTTCAGAAGGAGAGGGAGTTTGACCCTGCCTTGGATCAGAAGATGAAGCTTGCTGAGGCTCAGCTGGAGGTTCTGGTTGAGGTGTCTCTGGTTGTTCAAACTTGACCTCCACTTCAGGTGGGACTTGACTTGGAAGAGAGTGCAAGTTAATTAGTTCTCCACTTTTAATCTTCTGCTTGATCACCCTTATATGCTCATCCATTGTAGATAGAGACATGGGGCCAAGTCTCCTTCCGGAGAATCCATATAGCTTCAAGAAGCTCATCATTCTTTGTCTGTCAGCAGACTTCTTTGCATTCTTTTGAATGATGGCTCTTGACTTTGCACCTTCTTCCCTTAGCTTCCTTTTGGTTGTCTTTCTTTCCTTGACTAGCTCAAGCTCAAGTTGCTTTAGGTACTCAAACTCAATGAAGTCATAAGACAGGGGAAGAAGTGCATCTGCCTGATAGAAGCCTGTGGCACTCAGGTAGTTGATCATTTTGATCCTATCTTCTTCTTTATCTACCTGAGGTTCTTGTGAAGCCACATCTTCCTGTGCAGGACTTTCTTGAACTGGAGAGAGAGTGGGAGCATGCTTGTAGAGTCTTTTCTGTCTCTTCTCCTCTTTGAATTGGAGAAGTAGCCTTGCATCTTCTTTCTCTTTCATCTCTCTTGACACTTCCATGTCAGCCAGTTCATTTAACTCTTCTAAGGGGAGGGAGATGATTTCATCAATATCATAGTTCCTGGTCTGTAAATAGGTAATCCTGACTGCCCTTAACTCATCATCTTGAGTATTTGGTCTGGGAGCAGCCCTGATTGCAGCTTGCATGAAGCTAGATGACCCAGAAGAACTTTCTCCCCTTAGCCTCCTTTTCCTCTCTCTCTCTTCCTCCTCAATTTCCTCAGGAGTCATTATCCTTTTCCCTTTGTCACCAACAGACCTTTGTGACTCAGGGTGGATTGAGGCTTGGCCTTCATTGCTTGGTGTAGCTTCCATGCTCTGGCCAGAGAGAGGCTAAGAAACACCTTCACCAGCAGGTGTCTCAGAGGGAGTTTGGACCTCTGCAGCAGTTGTTGATGATGAGACAGGGGTCTCAGGTTCTGCCACTAGGCCTTCAGTCAAGGTTTCCCCTATGAAACTAATCTTAGGGTCCACCTCAACATCCAGTTGACCGATGACATTGCCTGATTGCCTAAGTCTCTTCTTAGAGAGAACTCTGCAAGGATCCTGTCTTGGATTCTTTGAGCCAGCCTGTCAGCTTGTCTTGAATTGCTTGGATTGACAAGTGGCATGTTGACTAAATCCAGACTTTCATAGAAGTTCAGGCTTTGGAAATGAAAAACTTCTTGTTGACCTTGAACTTTGTGAAGTATAAGGGCTCTTCTGTCATCATCATACCTCCACCTTATGATGTAGTTGCCAGTTCCTTGTGGTGGAGATGAGACAGCCCTTGGTATACCTTCCTCAAAGAGACTCCTGATGATTGAGTCTATAGAGTCCACATTAATGTGAACTTGAGGAAGTTGCTGAGAATGCACAACAGCAAGTGAGGATGGTGAGTCCTCTATGTCCATTCTCTGTGAAGAACTCCCAGGTTCTGTGGTTGTAATAACTTTCTCCCCCTTTTTGGTAGCATCACCCACTTGCATAGGTGAGCTGGAGGATAAGTCAATCACTTCCACAGGTTCTTGTGTTCCTGGTTGAGCTCTCCTTAAAGGTCTCCCAGCTAGTTTTTCCTTTAGATATGAAATCTGAAGTTGCTGATCATTGACCCTGTTATGTAAGGTAGTCACCTGAGATTCCAAGTGACTAACCTTAGAGACTAAATAGGAGCATGTTTTTGACAATTTCTGCACCTTTAGTCTCAAATTCCCCTCATCTTCATCAGAAGAATCATTGGGGGATGAGATGATTGGACCAAAGTCCTTTCTCTCACCACCAGCTTGAGGTTCTTGGCTGCTGGTTTTCCTCTGCTCACTGGCAGCCTCAGTTGAGATGCCAGTGGGCTGAGTTGCCATGGTTGAGGTCTTAATGATGTAATCACTTTCAAAAGTGAGAGCCTCTTCCATATGGACATCCTGAACATGTTCAGAAGTGTCCACCTCAGTAATAGGTGACTGATGTGGGATAGACTGAGGAGAGTCAGAGGTACTCATCTCTCTTTGAGTAGGGGAGGAGAAGAGAGACTCATGGTACTCACTGAATCCTAAGTCTTCATCAGTATAGAAGGATAGGTTGGGAATGGGTTGGTTGAGATCTAAAGGCTGGGGATGGTAGCTGTCCCCTGAAGGTTGTTCACTTGAGTGTTGAGACTCAGAGTGAAGGCTTAAGGGTGTTGGGCTAGTGAGCTCATCAGGGTGAGCATGAGGAACCTCAGCCCTGATAGGTGAAGAAATGGGAGTGGTTTGCTCCTCAGGAGAAGTGGGAGCTCTAGTATCCACTTCTTCCAGTAAGGTTGAGTATATGGGGGCCTGCACAGACTCAATAGCCTGAGCAGGGGTTCGTTTGGATTTTCTTTGGTAGGTGAGGGTGATTTCTGGTCTTTTTAGTGGTAAGGATAAAAGAGGTGTGGGTTCAACACTAGCTTGTGTTGCTAGGTTGTCACCTTGAGCAATGAGCTCTAACATTTTGGGGACTAGGGCTGTTTCTACCCCTGAGAAGCCTACAGTTGGCTTCTTCATTATTTTAAAGATGCCGGACTTCATCTGTCTCAATTTAAGAATATTACTTGTTTCCCTCAACTGTGAGCCCAGTTCACAGTTGAGAATGTGTTGAACATATCTAGGAAACATGTAATACTCTAAGGAGTCTAAGTTTGCAAGTAAATTAGTATAAACAAATTGTGAATACCTGAACTTGACCCCTGAACCATTCCATGAACTATAAAGGAGAGATCCTCAGGAATCTGGTCCCATCCACCATGCTTGTTTGATAAGCTGTGGATAACCACATGGAGCAGGTATTTCCACTGGGATGAGACCTTCCCTTTCCTGAAGGTCTTTACAGAGAAATCTCCCTCATAGCCCATCTGCTCAAAAGAATGATTAACAGCTTCCTTTGGGAAGGACACCTCACCTTCTTCATCATCCAGCTGCAAATGTTGGTTAATGATGGCCGGAGTGATGAAGATTGTCCTCCCTTGCACTGTGGCAGACAGTGCCTTCTCCCCATCCATAATGACCTCTTGGCAGGTCTTCCAGAATTCAAGCAAGTGATCCTCATATAGAGTAGGATCAATGGTCAGGGAGGTGAAATAGTTGGATAGAGTCAAGAATTGGCAAATCTCTGAGAAACTTGCATCTTTCTCAGAGCTTAACAGAGCAACTTGATTATGTTGCCTGTGAAGTTGCATGGAGAAATCTGGGTTGTTTCTGCGGTTAAGGTTGGCCATTTCAGAAGCTTAAGGGTGAAGAAAGGTAGAAAGCAAAGGCGGTTTAGAGAATTAGGTTAGAGGAATAGTGGAATTGAGGAAGATAGTGGGAAAGAGGGGGAACCGTTGGGTATTTATGTGAAAAGGGATTTGAACCAAAGTTAATGAAAGAGGATAAACTTTGAAATCCGGAAGTCGGTCCCACCTCTGAAAAGGTAGTTTACTTTTGCTCAAAAAGTAGTTTTCTTGGAATTCGAAAAGCTTCCGAAGGTAATTTGTCTTCGGAAGTTTTGATTGAAAAAGCTTCCGAAGCTAAAATGGCTTCGGAAGATTTTCCAGAGAGTCTTGAAAATTTATGCTTCGGAAGAGAAATAAACCCTTGGATGCTTTGTATAAGAATAAACAAAGCTTCCGAAAGTTAATTTTGCTTCGGAAGGAAAAGTCCTTAAAAATGAATAAGTATCTGAGATAAGAATTTTAAGCTTTGGAAGATGAATTTTGACTTCTTCCGAAGGTAAAATCTCTTAGACAGTTATTTGTTTTGAAGACATGTTTTTCTTCCGAAGATAAAACTTTATCTTCCGAAGTATCAGAAAATTTTCAAGAATCTAAGGAAATTCTTCAAAAAGAATTTTACATCCAAAGAAAAACATGAGCTTATGAAAGTGATGAACTAGACAACTTAGGACACACATATTTTAAGAAGAAATAAGTAGAATTAGTTTTAAGAAAAAGTCTACTCAAAGTTAATCATCCCAATAGCTGATATCAGATACTTAAATCTCTGTTCATCAAAAGCTTTTGTGAACAGATCAGCATATTGTTCATCTGTATGAACTTTGACTAGTTTAATTAATCCCTTTTCATAGTTATCTCTTATTAAATGATACCTGATGTTGATGTGTTTGGTCCTTGAGTGCTGCACAGGGTTCTCAGTGATAGAGATAGCACTATTGTTGTCTATGTGGATAGGAGTCTCTTTGAAGTTAAATCCATAGTCCAGCATCTGATTTTGAATCCAAAGCACTTGAGCACAGCAGCTTGCAGCAGCAATGTATTCAGCCTCAGCAGTTGATGCAGACACACAGGATTGTTTCTTGCATTGCCATGAGACAACCCTTCCACCAAGGAATTGACATCCCCCAGATGTAGACTTTGCAGTCATGTTGCAACCACCATAATCACTATCTGTATAGGCATACAGATTGAAATTAGGATTCTTTGGATACCATAGACCAAGTGTTGAAGCACCTTTGAGGTATCTTAAAATCCTTTTCACAGTGATTAAGTGAGACATCTTAGGGTTGGCTTGATATCTTGCACAAATACATGTAGCAAACATGATATCAGGCCTGCTAGCTGTAAGATACATAAGAGACCCAATCATAGCCCTGTATAAGTGTTCATCTACACACTCCCCCTCAAGATCAGGTCCAAGGGAGTGGTTTCTGGCTATGGGTGTCTTAGCAATCTTACAATCAGTCATATTGAACCTCTTGAGTATGTCTTGAACATACTTTGACTGACTTATGAAGATGCCATCTTCAACCTGCTTCACTTGAATTCCCAGAAAGAAATTGAGTTCTCCCATTGAACTCATTTCAAATCTGTCTTTCATCAGCTTCTCAAAGTCTTTGCAGAGCTTTGGATTAGTTGAACCAAAGATGATGTCATCTACATATACTTGAACCAGCAATAAGTCATTTCCCTGTCCTTTGATGAAGAGAGTTCCATCTATAGTACCTCTCCTGTATCCATGTTTACAAAGATACTCAGATAGTGTCTCATACCACTTCCTGGGTGCCTGATGCAGCCCATAAAGAGCTTTGTCAAGCTTGCAGACATAATCAGGATGATCAGGGTCTACAAAACCAGGTGGTTGTTTGACATAAACCTCTTCATCAATCACTCCATATAAGAAAGCACACTTTACATCAAGTTGATAGACCTTGAAGTTCTTGGATGCAGCAAATGCCAGGAATATCCTAACAGCTTCTAGTCTTGCTACAGGAGCAAAGACATCAGTGTAGTCAATCCCTTCTTCTTGTGTGTATCCTTGAACAACTAGTCTTGCCTTGTTCTTGATGATGATTCCTCTATCATCCTTCTTATTCCTAAAAACCCATTTGGTTCCAATGGTAGTCTTCCCATGAGGAAGAGGACAAAGGTTCCAAACTTTCTGCCTTTTGAATTGAAGCAGCTCTTGTTGCATAGCTTCAACCCAACTTCCATCCTTTAGAGCTTCATCAACTTTCTTTGGCTCTATCTGAGATAAGAAACAAGAGTGAAGACAAACATTTGCTTCATGGGTTTGTCCTCTTGTTCTTACCCCTGTGACAACATCTCCAATGATGTTTGTGGTGGGGTGAGACTTGTGGATCCTTAGCTGAGGGATCACAGCAAGTTGCTGAGAAAGATCCAAATTTGAGAAATTTAGATCTGGCCTGGAAGATTCACCCTCCACATTATCACACTTATCAAGATTAACTTGATCCAATGAGTGTGTGACATCATTGATGTTGTCATCTATGGTGTGGTTATTAGCATCAAGGAATTCCTGATCACTATCACCATCACCATTGTTGTCTTCTACAATTGAGGTGTCTTTATCTGGTTGAGAAGCCTCTGAGCTGGAATTTGAAGGCATACCAGATGTATCAGCTGAATTTGTCATTGTTGTGCTGATAGAAACCTCATTTGCTGAAGTAGTTCCAACTGGAGCTGAAGATGTATGAGTTGAGGGTCTTCCTAGCTCAAATCTTGGATCAGGATCACCTGTATTTAAATTTTCTGCAGATCCTGAAACATGCTCACAAGATTTGTTAAAACAGTTGGTAACTAAATCAAGATCAAACAGCCAATCCGGACCAGAACCAGCCACACAGGGTGTGTGCTCATTGAAAGTCACATTGGCTGACTCCTCAACAATTCTAGTTCTGAGATTGTATACTCTATAAGCTTTAGCTTGGGAAGAGTATCCAATGAAGTGTCCATCATCTGATTTCTCAGCAAACTTGGCAATTTGATCTTTGGTATTCAAGATGGTGCAGGGACATCCAAATGACCTGAGAAAACCAATGAAAGGTTTCCTCTTGTGCCAAAGTTCATAAGGAGTCTTACCATGTGTCTTAACTACTAAAACTCTGTTTTGCACATAGCAAGCAGTATTAACTGCCTCTGCCCAGAAGGTGATAGGCAGTTTAGAGTCAGACAACATAGTTCTTGCAGCTTCAATAAGTGTCCTGTTTCTCCTCTCAGCAACTCCGTTTTGCTGAGGAGTCCTGGGAGCACTATATTGTCTTGTAATACCTTTTTCATCACAAAATGTATCAAGGATTTGGTTCTTGAATTCAGTTCCTTGATCACATCTTATGGTTTTGACCTTGTGATCACATTGATTCTCAACTTTTAAGATGAAATTCTTCAGAATCTCAGGGGTTTCATCCTTAGTTCTAAGGAAGAAGACCCAAGTGAATCTTGTAAAATCATCTGTGATCACCAAACAGTAAGAGGTCCTTCCTAGACTCATTACACTGGTGGGGCCAAAGAGATCCATATGTAACAAGTGTAGGGGAGTAGTGATGGAGTTCTTTTCCTTAGGCTTGTGAGATACCTTGTGTTGCTTCCCTTTCAGGCATGCAACACAATGATCATCACTTGTAAACTCTTTCTTTGGCATTCCAGTTACCAGATCATGTTTAATTAATTTATTCATGTTCTTAAAGTTTACATGGCACATTCTTTTATGCCATAGGAAAGACTCATCACTATTTGCTTTAGATAGAAAGCATGAAACTTCTCCAGAGGGAGATGTTTCTTGCAAATCCATCTTGTACATGTTCCCTTTCCTGGGGGCTCTGAGCAGGATATGCTCATGAGGAATGACCACTCCAGGCTTGAGAACAATGCACTCATGCTCAGTAAAGAGCATGTTATGACTCTGATCACAAAATTGGGATACACTCAGAAGATTGTACCCAAGCTCCTTAACAAAGTTTACCTTCTCAATGCTGAGCTTACCATTTGTGACCTTGCCCCTTCCAGAAATGTAACCACCTTCATCTCCTCCAAAAGCAACTGGTCCTCCATCAATTCTCTCAAAATTATGGAGTAGAGACCTATTGCCTGTCATGTGCCTGGAACAGCCACTGTCAATTATCCAGACATTCCTGTTTGTCTTGAGCTGTTCCTGCACAAGGAAAATGATTAGTTACATTTGGAAACCCAAGCCTTACTTGTCTTGGGCTCACTAAGTGTAATAGAAGGTATTGCAACAGTAATAGATCCTATGGTTATACTATGGGGATCTTCAGCTGTTGTTGATGGAGAAACTTCAGTCATTTGATCTTTCTTAGACTTCCACACCACCCTTGGAGTCTTGGACTTGACCTTCAAAACTTTAGAAGCTTTTGGAACTTCACAAGTTTTGATGACTGAACCTTCGAAAGATTCTACAGTCACTGCAGCAGACTTTAGTGCTTCGGAAGAACTCCTTTCTTCCGAGACCAATTTTGCTTCCGAAGGTAATTTTCCATTTACCTTCTTCTTTGATTTGGAGCTTCCGAAGGAAACAGACTTTCCTTCGAAGCTTGAGACTTCTTGAGACTCTTTGAAGTCTTTGTATTGGTCATGTGAATAGTACTTTTAGGATTGTATGGGCAATCCTTAGCAATGTGAGAAGTACTTTCACACATGACACATAACATTTTCTTCTTCAAACAAGTCTTCTTTTGAGAGCAAGACTGGCTTTGGTCACATCCCTTCTCCACCTTCATCTTGGTAGATGCTGAGACAGTTCTTTTGGGCTGTGAACTGTTCTTGGAGTTTGATGGTCCAGGCTGTGCAGCAGTGGTACACAACAGCTCAGTCTTCTTCTTTGCACTGAGATGATTTGAACAGAACCAGGACTCTTAGCTGAGGAGTCTTGGTTGATGTCTTCAGTCCTTACTACTTTGAAACCTGCAGAGATAAAAACTTGTTTCTGCTTAGCATCAAAAGTGCCTTGATTTCTTGAGCCTTCTTTGCTTTCCTTTTGCTCTTCCTGATCAAGTTCTTTCTCTTGGACTTGGTCATCACAGTTGATTTCTTCTCCTCAGAAGGATAGTGGCCCTTGGAAGAATCCTCTTCTTCACTCTTCTCAGAGGAATTCTTCACTATCACTTCTTCATCATCCTCACTTATAGGATCTATGAGAGGAAGCTCATCTTCACAAGTTCCACATCTAGGAGATCTTACACACAAGATTGTGTGTGGAGGAGCTATCTCATTTGATCCTAGTCCCTATCTATTTTGATAGCACACTTTGTTGTGCAGGGATGAGGATATCATGTTCTTGAAGGTCTCTTCTTCAAGAACACTCTTCTCTGCCTTGGCTTTGCTGATCACAAGCTCAGCCTGGCACTCAGTCAACTTAGTTATGAGATCTTGGATCTGAGTTCTAAAATCTGTATGTTCATGTTTTAGTACTGAAATGGTTTTCTCCAAGTCCTCTATCTTTAACTTGTAATCATTTTCAAACTTTCTAAAATCAGAGTTTAATATGTTTAAAGACTCAAGATCAGATCTCATCTCTAAGTTGTAGGACCTGTATCTATTTACTTTAGCAATGCATTCAGGAGTACAGAGATGTTCCAATACCTTGGCTTCATCATGGTCAGCCATCAGTGCTTGGTTTGGAGAAGCATCTTCCACCTGAAAGCTCCAGTCAAAGCCTCCCTCTTCAACAGCAACAACAGCATGTTGCTTTGGCTTCTCAGTCTGAGGGGCTTTGTCAGTGTAGTTTGGTCTGGGTTGTGTTTGGCCCCCATTTGCTTTAGGTGCCTTACACTCCCTAGCAAAGTGGCCCATAAGGTTACAGTTGTAACACTTAACTTTGCTTTTATCCAGCCCAAACTTTCCACTGGTAGCATTGCTTGGAAATCTTCTTCCTGTTCTCTTGTAGAACTTCTTGGCTCTATGAGTGAGGAGAGCCATCTGCTGAACTATCTCCATGTATTCCAGATCATCTGGATGGATACAGTCCAGGTCTTCAAGAGTGAAGAGATAATTCCCACAGCTTTCATCAGTAGACACAAAGGCTTGAGAAGAACTTGTCTCTTGGAATGGGCTTCCTTGAGTAAAGTTCTCCCTTGGTGTCTCCGGGAAGGTGATGAAAGGACCCTTTTGTGAGTTGTCAGGGTAGCATATGAGATGATGTTGGGGTTCTATGCTGTCCCTTTCAACCACATGAAGGGCTGAACCCATTTGATTGTTGGAGTTGCCAGATGAACCTTGCATGTTCATCTCCATCTGGTATCCACTGAGAATCCCATACAACTCTGTCAGAGTAAGAGTTTTAAGGTTCTCAGTCCTCTTGATCACTACACAATAGTGTGTCCATTGCCTAGGAAGTGAGGACATGAACTTCCTTACAATGTCCCTGTTCTCAAGAGGAACTCCTCCATCCACTAGGGTATCCACTATCTCAACATACCTGAAGTATTGTTGAGTCATGGTTTCACCTGCTTTGAAGGTGAAATTTTCAAACTGCTGCTTCAGAAGATCCTTCTTGTTCTCCTTGGCTTCTGAGGAGCCTTCATACATCAGCTTCAGTGCATCCCACAGCTGTTTAGCTGTTTTGCACTTCTTAAAACCTCTGTATACAGAGTTTGGGAGAGCAGTCTGAAGAGCAGTCATGGCCTTCCTTTCAATCTCTACTCTTTTTCTATCTTCATCTGAGTAGTTGGCCACATCTTTTGGAATCATACCAGCACCAGTAGCAGAGGGGGTGCTAGGTATGAAAGGTCCATTCTCAACAGATTCCCACATTCTTGAATCAAGAGACCGGATAAAGCCTTCCATCCTCATGCACCAGGTGTCAAAATCATCAAGAGTGATTAGTGGGGATTTGTTCATGGTTCCAGTCTCCATATCAGTCTTTGAGATGGAAGCCATTTGAAAAGTTTAGTTTTGTGTGTGTGAGGGATCTTAAGATGGTTAGAAATTATCTCAAGAGCCTGGAATGCTCTGATACCAATTGCAGGACCGTTTAAGGGCTTTAACACAATTACAACACAACAACACAGTGAGGAGATCAACTAAGCTTTTAATCAAACAGTGAACTGGATTAACCAAGGTGATACAAAGAACACAAGTAAAGTAAAGAGACAGAACAAGAGAGTTGGGTTTCAAGGAGGCAGTATATTGCTTTCTAAAGTTCTTTTACAAGTGTTACAAAGCATAAAGAAAGATACAAGAACTTGAAATACTTATACTACAACCTACAGCCGGCTATACTTTGAAAGCCAGCTGGATACAATTGACTAGACACTAACAAAATCAATTGTAGGATCAAAAGGCATATCTGCCTTTTGACCTTGTGACTATGACATGCCATAGCTCACATCTTTATACATTAAAAAAAGGATAAAGTACATAAAGTGGAAAGTTACAGACTCAAGACCTCAATGTACAGTTACCAAAAGCATGGACCTTTTCACCAACTCATGTAAGTTGGTGACTTTACAGAGATGCAGCGGAAAAGGTGCTTTATGGAACAGTACATCAGATAAAGCATGTGTACTAAAAGTCTTACGAAGAAATCTGTCTTCATAGGTTGAAGCTTCGGAAGACTTTGTCTTTGAGGCTTCGGAAGACTTCATGTTTGGCTTCGGAAGATATTGGTCTTGGCTTCGGAAGATTTTACACTTAGAGTATTTTCTAATGCATTGTGTAAAACTTCCGAAGCATTCTTCACTTCAGTACTTAGTGCATGTTGCAGAGACACTTTGGATGTTTTGGGTTGCATCAGACTTAAGGAATCCTTACACTATGTGAATTAAAAAGCCACTTATGTGTAATCTTGAAGGAAAATCTCGAAGTTACCTTGACTAAACGTTTTTCGCCATATACAATTTACCAATAACATCTACATTTTACAAACCAAGTAAGGTTTTATTTATACTTTTAAAATATAGTAAAATTTAACGGTTTGTGTAATATATATTAGGTACGTACCAATAAATAATTTTTGTGACCTTCTGTCATGTGTTAAGGTTCTGATGTAAGGTACCAATGGGTACAGAATAAAATCTTTTGTAGGCTTCATTGTAATTGCAATAAGCTTTGTGTGTTGGTACAATATTTTTTTCTTGCAACATATAAAGACGTACCCTTCGCACTATGGATATTCATCATGTGTAAAAGCACTCGATTTTAAAATGAAATAGAGAAAAACATACTGTTGGGTGTCGAATCCAGCAAATAAAATATTATAATTTGAACCTACCGTCACACACACTAAGAATAGTATGAGCAGAAGTAGGGTTCGTGTCCTTAGTGATACGTGTCAATTATTTTATACCAAAAGCATTTTAGCACATTATAGACTAATGAAGGTGGGTTTTTAATTAAATACTAAAACTAAAAAGTAAATTGCAAAAAGTAGAAAAATTCCAGTGAGTTGACAGGCCGTGTCAAAACTGTAAAAAAAATTCCACGCGGTCGTGTTAAGGTTCTGTTGGAAAAACATAAGTTTACATTTTTTGTATTTTTTTAATTATGATGAAGAGATTATTGAAGACGTTAATTAAATTATGAAATAAATTCAAATAAAAAGACTAACTACAACACTAAGATAATTTCTTGACTCGATTTGGCTTACGATCATTAACGATTACGGTGTAATTACAATTTTCAATTAATGATTTGTATCGATACTAGACATCACGCCATTCGGATATCCCCTCTATCTAATGTCCAATCAATCGCAGTTCGTAGATTAGAGCCAACCCGCTACTCTAAGCTCACACCGTTCGGATCTTAGCGTGTCAAACCGTTAATTGTTTCTTATATCAAAAATCAAAACTTGATTAGGGTTTTAAATCTTGAAGAACTTTATTAGAGAAATTAATAAAGTGTCCAATTTTATTGACAATATAATATATATCGGATTAGATCCGGGTTTAAGATCAATAATCAAACAAACAAACCGTTAAAATAAAAACATCTCATAAACGTTTCACAAATGTTCAAATCGAAATCACTGAAATTAAACCTTAATTATGAAATCAAAAGTGCCCTAGCCGGACATGGCAACGAGAATAATCAAACACAAATTAATAAATAATATCTTACTAGATAAAAAACCTCAAACAACTAAATGAATTCCCAACAATTGGGAAGTCACCAAGATTTCTTCTTCTCCCTTTGTTGTCGACTCCAAAGCTTCACTTTTCAGCCTTCAGAATTTTCTTCCTTCCTCGATCAATATGCCCCTTTAATTCCTTCTTGGTGGCCTTTTTATAATCCAATCTTGATTATTGAGATTCCTCTTTTTTGGTGTTTTTATTATATCTTTTCTTTAAAAGATTACGATGACAAACATAAATCAAACTAAGATTCCTAAAAAATAGGAAATTTACTGCACTCTTTTAATTCAAGATTTCTTCAATAATATTTTCTATAATTAAGCCTTTTTCTTCTCCTATAGCATAAACCTACAAAACCAATCAAAACACACCAAAGTATATTCCATTCCACAAAAACTACTATTATTTGAATAAATGAAAAATGCATGCAATTTATGTAAAATATATGTTGTAATATATTCTAAAATTACTATAATTTATGACTAAAAATATGACGAACAAATCTCCCTAAGCTTAAACATTTCATTGTCCTCACGGAAGTCAAGACTAAGAATAAACCGGGAAGTGAAGCAAGACAGATAGTAATATAATTAGGATATTGGCAATACCAATCTTAGTACCACGTAATAAGTATGAGCATGAAATCATCTTATTATGATAATTTTCAATTGTCGTGGACAACTTAGGCTTTCAAGATTTTTATAAACAAATGTGTCCAATTTGCTAGTTATGATTCTCTAACCCTTAAGTTCCAGATTTATCGATTCATATCAATTAAGCCGTGTTAAATTAGTCATTTAAGTGTGCTAATACCTTTCTTCACACGGTGGAAACCTTTCGAACCTCAAGGACTATAGAGAGCAAGTGGTCAATTTTTCAGCACACGAGATCACAAATGATTTTGCCATTATTGCGGCTTATTTATCATATAACTAACTTCTTATTTTTCTCTTTTTTTCTTTTCTTTTCTATATTTTTTTTTGTTTTCTGTTTATACTTTTTTTTCATTTGGACTCGGCTCTCAAGCAATTTTTGCTAGGTTTCAGTCTCCTTATGTGATCAGATCAGTATTAGGCACACATGGCTATTAAGTGTTTTATCATTGTAAATCCAAGAACAAAGGGCATTAGCATAACAGAGCACATATGTCTATTTATTAATATCAACCTATTTGTACACGCAACCTACGATTAGCATAATAAAGGGTAATATCATTTTTCATGTTATTCTCAAAATCTTTCCTGAGGCTACGGAGGTGTTATATTCTCTTCTTTTTTTGTAATGCATACCTAATATTACTATGACCATGATTAACTATATGCAATACAGTCCTAATATTACCATAACTATGATGCAACCCAAAATGCAATATGTAATTGAATGATTAGTAAGACAAAAAGAAATTGAAATTACCTCTTCCCAAACTTTGAATTCAGCATCATCCTCGAGGCTTGGAATAGAGAGTGGGATGGAATTTACTGAGGTGGTTGATGGTGGGGTGGACGGGGAGGGTGTCCAACGTAGAGCTGGTGATCATACATGAGACGTAGCATGGCCCCTTGGTCGTGGAGTTCCCCTTGAACATGATGAATGTCTTGGAGAACTTCGGCTAACATGGTATCAAATGAGGTGAAACGGGCCATGCACTCCTCATGATGGTCCGTTGGGGGAGGAGCGGCTGATGCATTTTCTGGGGCACGATTATCTTCTTCATTCATATCATCGGCTTGATCTCCATAACCTTGTTGGTAGTTCCCTTGGAGTAGCCATTGTGTTGCTTTCACCGGTTCAACTAAAGACAATAAATGATGAGTGTCTTCGGAGATGACGAGGTATCTTTGCTTCTGAGTTCCTTTTAACCAAATCTGGGTGTGAAATGGATTTTGAACAATTGCATTTTCTCCATCTGAACCATGTCGAGGTATCGCGGCCCTTTTAGTTTTTCCAATGCAATGGGTAGACGTAGATTTTCTATGGAATGACGTCCAAGGATGGTGATGATGGAATCACAATGAATCTGTCTAGCCGTAGATTACGCCACGTATATTAACTTGTGGCAGAGATAAAGGGCAAAGTTTGGCTTTTGTGGCTGCGGGTTAATCATACACCATAGGAGATAGAGCTCAAGTTGGGTGACGCCTCCGATGTCTTTTTGGGCGTCTATGATGTTGGAGAGGAGCCTATGTGCAACTCGAAGTGTTGGATGTACGATATGGGATGCTTTTGCATTAGTGGCAACGTACACCCATTTATCCGTAATGGCCGCCCAAAAGTCTTTAGCATTGAACTCGGGGTGAGTGGGTGCGTCGGGTGCGAAGGTATCCCGAATAGGAGCGCAAATCATACCACATATCTGATTAATAGTGAGATTGTAGGAGTCGTTGAACAATCAAAAGTGTAGCACATCGTCTTTGAATTCGACTGAACTTAAGAACTCGATAGTCATTCGTTTGTAGCCTTCATCATCCCAATCAAACAATCATTCCTAGCCGATGTTGGTGAATAGTTTCTTAACACCACTAAAAACCCCAATTGCTTTCATGGCATCATCATCTGCAAATCTGGTGTTAACTATAAACCCGTTTGTGTAGAGCATTGAACCTTTTTTGTTGATCCTCATCAATGAATACCAGATTATCATCGTTGGGTGTTGTAGTTATGGATCTCGGAGTTCGCCGTGACGTGCTAGCTTCGTGATGGCTAGAAGATGCTTCATCTCGTGCGCGCAAACCGTTTCTCACGTGTCTGTACACCGAAGCTTATAACAGGACCTGTGTTTTCTTGTGAACCATTTTGATATGTGAGTTGTTAGTCCTGCATTAGTAACCAAACCATCATATTAATATTAAATGTTTGTTGAGTTATCCCAAAACCTAACAATAATCAAAGATATCAAGCAAATTCACTGAATAGGGCATATAAACTAAGTTTACAACTAAAATCAAACCCAATAGACCATCAACCATCAGCCTAATACCATATATACACTTCAACCATGTTCTAGGCGAGAAGAAAACATACCTCTAAACCCTGTTTTTGAATATGCAGATGACAATTGGTGGAACTAAAATTCAATTGACCTAGTTACAGAGATATACCCAACTTGATTGGTAGCACAAATTTCAATCTTTAAGATACTTACGTGGAGTGGAAACAAAGATGAATGTGTTGAACAATGGGAGTAATGGGCGGGACTGTAGGCCAACCGGTGGCAATGGCAGAGGGTAGATGGTGGAGTGGGGGGGGGGAATGGTTGTGCAGGCCGATTGAGTGAAGAGGGCGGCCGGAGCGATGGTGGTGCGCGGTGGTGACGATCGGCGCGACGGTGAGGTGGGCCGTGGTGGTGCAAGCGGGCGGAGCGCGGTGGCGAGGTGGGGGAGCTGTGGGGTAGAGGCGGTGGGGTAGAGGTGACAAGGGGAGTCAAAGTTTAGAATTAGGGATTCTTAATCAGATATAAATAAAACCTCCCCTTCCCCTATTTTTTTTCTAAATCAAACAACAGCTCAACTCGGTCGTATTAAATTTAACACGGCCGTTTTAACGTTCTGGAATTTCTAAGTTGAACAGAAGCCTAACGTGGCTGTTTTGAATTTTCATCAAGTACTTTTACATGGTCGTTTTGAACTTACTGTTTGACAACCCCCTCCCCCTTTTTTATTTTAATTTTTTTATATAAAAGAAAGATAGAAATGAAATACGGGTTGCCTCTCACGTAGCGCCTTTCTTTAATGTCTTTGGCTAGACAGAGTCCTTATTAATGATCGTAGTTGGATTCTCCAATTCCACCAAGTAACCTTTTCTTTTTGGAACCCTTCATAAAACAATTTTCACCGATGCCCGTTCACTTTAAACGTTTTTCATGTTTTTTCACTTGTAATTTCCACTGCGCCATGAGGAAAAACATTAGTAATCAAAAAAGGTCCGATCCAGCAGGACCGTAGTTTTCCAGAAAATAACTTGAGTTTTGATGAGAATAACAAAACCATTTGACCTACGTTGAAAGCTTTTCGCGAGTTTACCTTATCATGATATGCTTTGGTTTTATCTTTGTAAATTTGAGAGTTCTCAAAAGCATCGTTACGAATTTCTTCCAACTCTTGAATTTGTAGCTTACGATGAACCTTGGCTTCATCAATCCTCATGTTGAATTGCTTAATGGCCCAAAAAAGCCTTATGCTCTAATTCAACAGGAAGATGACAAGCCTTTCCATATACAAGACGAAAATGTGACATACATATGGGTGTTTTGTAGGCGGTACGATATGCCCACAATGCGTCATCCAAACGCAAGCTTCAATCTTTACGATTTGAATTAACCGTCTTCTCAAGTATCGACTTTATCTACCGATTAGATATCTTGGCTTAACCATTCGTTTGTGGATGGTAAGCCGTTGACACACGATGTGTAACAAGTGCTTCGATCGTCTTGTTTCAAAAGTGTGATCCTCTATTGCTGATGAATGCCTTTGGCACACCAAACCTGCCAAAGATATTAGCTTTAACAAAACCTGAAACAACTCTAGCATCGTTAGTCCTTGTGGCCTTTGCCTCTACCCATTTAGAGACGTAATCCACGACTAATAATATATAAACATTACCAAACAAATATGGAAAGGGACCCATAAAAGCAATGCCCCATACATCAAAGATTTCACATACATGAATGGGTGTGAGGGGCATTTGATCTTTAGGTTCTAGATTACCTATTTTCTGGCATCGTTCACAAGATTTGCAAAACATGTATGAATCAAGAAATATGCTTGGCCAATAAAAACCTGAATCGAGTACCTTGTGTGCCGTTCGTTTTGGGCCAAAATGCCCGCCACAAGCTTGTTAGTGACAAAATTCTAGAATAGAAGGTACCTCACTCATGTCGACGCATCTTCTTATAACTTGATTGGCACAATACTTCCAAAGGTATGGTTCATCCCAAACATATCTTCTTGCTTCCTCTTTATCTTATCTTTTTTAGCGTGGGAAAGATCAAAGGGAAAGGTATTTGCGACTTTGTAGTTTACGATATCAGCATACCATGGAGTGGTAATTTGAGTAGCAAATAGATGTTCATCCGGGAATGAGTCATTTAAAGGCATTGGTTCCTCATTGTTTATGATCCTGCTTAGGTGATCCGCCACAAGAGTTTCCTTTCCAGTTTTGTCTGTGATTTCCTAGTCGAATTCTTGAAGTAAACACACCCATCTGATAAGTCTTGGCTTGGCATCCTTTTTAGTCATGCGGTACCTCAAAGCTGCATGATCAGAATATACAATTACTTTAGTACCCAATAAATATTGTCTAAATTTATCTAAAGCAAAAACAATAGCTAAAAGCTTATTTACAGTGTTTTAGTAATTGCTTTGAGCATGGTCCAAGGTTCTTGAAGCACAATAGATCACGTGTGGTACTAGATCCTTCCTTTGTCCCAATACCGCTCCTACCGCAAGATTGCTTGCAACACACATGATCTCGAATGGTAAACTCCAATCTGGCGGTTGGATTATCGGTGCACTAACCAATGAAGTCTTCAAGGTATCAAAGGCTTGCTTGCACGCTTCGGAAAACAAAAAATTCTACATCTTTTTGTAGAAGCTCACACATTGGTCTTCTTATCTTGGAAAAGTCTTTGATAATTTTCGGTAAAATCCTGCATGACCAAGAAAAGAATGCACTTCGCGCACACTATTAGGATATGGTAAAGATTTAATAACATCAATTTTTGCTATATCAACTTCTAAACCTTTTGAAGAGACAACATGACCTAAAATAAGACCATGATCAACCATGAAATGACATTTCTCATAATTTAAAACAAGATTAATCTCAGTGCATCTTTTTAAGATCTTAGTCAAGTTTTCAAACATTCTTTAAAAGAATTTCCATATACGGTAAAATCATCCTTGCAAACTTCAATTATCTCCTCAACATAATCAGAAAATATACTTACCATGCACCTTTGGAACGTGGCGGGGGCATTGCAAAGCCCAAAGGGCATCTGCCGATACGTAAACATGCCAATAAGGTATGTAAAAGTTATTTTCTCTTGGTCCTCCGGTGTAACGGGTATTTGATGGAAACCAGAATACCCATCTAAGCAACAATAGTGGGACTTACCTACTAATCTTTCTAGCATTTGATCTTTAAATGGTAGTGGAAAGTGGTCCTTGCGAGTTGAGGCATTTAGTCTTCTATAGTCATTACACACCCGCCACCTGTTTTGGACACGAGTGGGGACCAATTCACCTTGTTCATTTTCAGTCACAGTTATACCTTTTTTCTTAGGTACAACTTGCACGTGACTTACCCACTTGCTATCAGAAATGGGGTAGATCATGCCCGCATTTAGCAACTTTATAATCTCTTTCTTCACAACTTCCATCATTGGATGGTTCAATCTTCTCTGTGCTTCTCTTGTTGGCTTGTAATCCTCCTCCATGAGGATTTTGTGCATGCAAAATGATGGGCTCAAACCTTTTATGCCGGCTATTGTCAACCCAATTGCTTCCTTATATAGCTTGAGTGTGTTTATCAACTCCTTTTCTTCCTCACTTGTCAACTTATTAGATATGACCACTGGTAAAGTTTCTTTCTCTCCAAGGTATGCATACTTTAGATTATTAGGGAGGGCTTTCAGTTCTAGCTCGGGTGCCTGCAAAAAAGATGGAAGAAGCTTTTGGTTAGTAATTGGAAGTTGTATTTTTTGTGGTTCATACCTTGCTTTCTTTTGTTCTTCCATAAATGTTACTACTTTGATCAACTCCTCCCCATGCTTGAACTTTTCAGTAAGCTATTTTGCTGTTACTTTATTAGTGCTTCTGTTTAACACCATTGCTAGGACATCATGGTTAGATAGCTCAAAACAATCATCAGTTAAAGGTTCAGTAACATCTAACCAATTCAAAGAAGAAACATCACTTGGATATCACATAGCATCATATATATCAAAATGGATAACCTCACCATCAAATTCCATTGAATGAGTGCCCTATAAACATCAATTTTTGTTTTTGCAGTTTTCAAAAATGGTCTTCCTAACAAATGGAACTTGAATTCGAGGTATCATCATCTTCCATGACATAAAAATCTGTTGGAAATACCAATTCATTCACTTGGACTAATACATCGTCTAGTACACCTTTGGGTATACTATGGAACGATTGTCCAATTGAATGACTACCCCGGTCCTCTTTAGCGCTCCTACATTAACTGTTTTGAAAATAGAATATGGTATGGCGTTAATGAGGTATGCAAAGATTCCCCAATTTGCAAGGAACCGTAAAGACACCTAGATCCTTACACTTTGGTGGTAATCTTTTTTGTAAAACTACATAAATATTTTCACCTACCTTGACTGTTTCATTACCTTTAAGCTTTTCTTTGATGTGAAAAGTTCTTTTAAAAACTTAGCTTTTTCTTTGATGTGCAAAGTTCTTTTAAAAACTTAGCATATCTACGAACTTGTTTATAGCATCAAGTAATGGTATTTTTACCTCTACCTTACGGAATGTCTCCATAATTTCTTGTTCTTCCCTTTGTTTTTGTGTACCTTTTAGTCTTGAAGGGAATGGAGGTGGAGGAGTATACCTTGCCTTAGCTTCACCAGGTTTTGGTTTGTCCTTCTTTTCCACTTAATTCTTCTCAACCACAATCTCTTCTCCCTCCTCTTGTATTTTCGGACTGTCATAGCTCTTCCCACCCCTCAAGGTAATTGAACAAGCATTATGCTTAGGATTTGTTTCGGTTTATGCGGGTAGCTTACCTTGGGACTCTATCTTGCTTACTGAGTTGACCAGTTGAGTTATTTGTTGCTCCAAATTCTTGATGCTAGCCTTTGTTTCATGGTAGAACGTGTGTGTGTTGGTTGCTAAACTCTTAACAATATCTTCCAAAGACATCCTTGAGTTCCCTGCTTGTTGATGTTATCGAGACTGATAGTTTTGTTGATTGTTTTGCATATGAAATGGAGGTCTTTGATGGAATTGTGGAGTCTTTGTGGATAACCAAGATTGGGTGGTTGTCCCCCAATTTTGATTGTTTCTGGGTTGTTCATAAGGTCTTGAATTCTGCCCCGCATAACCTCTTATCACTTGTGCCTCTTCAATATCTTCATGAAGTGTGGGACACATATCAGTTGGGTGTCCAAATTGTAAGTAAATTCCACACGCTTGAGGTTTTTGCTTAACTTCCTTGCCTTTTGTAAGCTGCATTACAGCTTTAGTCAATTCAGCAAGTTGACATTCAATGTGAGGAGTGCTGACTTCTTTAACCGCCCATGGTACATCATCATACCATCCATCTTCTAGTGAAGAATGTTTGGTATCTTCGGCGATAGAGGATATCAAGGCTCTGATTTGGGTTGTTGTTTTATCAAGTAAAGCTTCCCCACTAGAGGCATTTATCAAACTTCTTTCTAGTTGTGCTAACCATTCACAAAAGTACTGAAGTAGTTGATGTTTCGAGATGCCATGTTGTGGGCGTAGAGCACATAACTTCTTGAATTTTTCCCAATAAGTATTCAAAGCTTCTCTTTTTGCTTGTTTGATTCCAATGATCTCCTTGCGTAGAATAGAGGCTTTGACTTCTGGGAAATACTTATCTAAGAACTGTTTTGCAAGATCATTCCATCTGTTTACCGACCCCGGTGGTAGGGAATGTCCTAAGCTTGATTTGATCTTCGGTAACGTTGTGTGGCTTCATTCCGGAACACACAACATGGAATTCCTTGAGAAACTTATGAGGGTCTTCATTCTCAAGGCCTCGAAAGACTGGTAACAGATGGATGAAACCGGATTTCAGCTCAAAGTTCACCATAGCGGGGTAGCTTATGCATAAGGGTTGTTGAGTAACATCGTGGGTTGCCCATTGTCTAAGGGTTTGTTCGGCTGGAGCTGCCATGGTTGGTTCGGGTGTGGGTGGTTTTTGATGGGTAGGTGATTGTGGTGGAGTGGTGGTTGTTTGAGAGGGTTATGGTGATTCAGTTTCCGATTCAGATTCACTTAACAAGGGTATATGTTGCCAAATGTCGGTGACTAGAGATGAAGTAATAGGTGTAGGGAAACTTGCTAACTTCTTTTGATTAGAATCGCCGTTTCCCCGCCAACAGCGCTAATTAGCTTCGCTTGTTTCCTTAGCTTCTTTGCGGTTTGTTCTATCTTTAATTCAATCTCGATTAGCGTACCTTTATGAAAAGATCTTGGCATAAAATGATTAGAATCGCCGTTTCCCCGGCAACAGCGCTAATTTGTTGGCTGTCGGATCCAACAAATAAAATATTATAATGTGAACCTACCGTCACACACACTAAGAATTGTATGAGCAGAAGTAGGGTTCGTGTCCTCCGCGCTAATTTGTTGGGTGTCGAATCCAGCAAATAAAATATTATGATATGAACCTACAGTCACACACATTAAGAATAGTATGAGCGGAAGTAGGGTTCGTGTCCTCCGGGATACGTGTCAATTGTTTTATACCAAAAGCATTTTACAAAGTTACTTTGATTGGTTATAGACTAAGGAATGTGGGGGTTTTAATTAAAAACTAAAACTAAAAGTAAATTGCAATAAGTAGAGAAATTCCAGTGAGCTGACACGGCCGGTCAAAACTATAAAGAAAATTCCACGCGGCCGTGTTAAGGTTTTGCCAGAAAAACGTAAATTAAATTATGAAATAAATACAAATATAGAGACTCATTCCAACACTAAGGTAATTTCTTGACTCGATTTGACTTATGATCATTAATGATTACAGTGCAATGATAATTTTTAACTAATGATTTGTATCGATACTAGACATCACGCGGTTCGAATATCCCTCTATCTAATGTCCAAACAATCGCAGTTCGTTGATTAGAGCCAAACCACTACTCTAAGCTCACGCCGTTCGGATCTAAGCGTGCGGGTGCAACGATAGAAGTATCGATTATAATTAAACACACACACCTTTCGGTATGCTTAACTAGATTGTGTGATTCTATAACGAGAATGAATTCATAGACAAACTCAAACCGTTAATCGTTCCTTAAATCAAACATCAAAACTTGATTAGGGTTTTAAATTTTGAAGAATTTTATTAGAGAAATTAATAATGTGGCCAACTTTATTAACAATTTAATATATACCGAATTAGATCCGGATTTAAGACTAAGAATCAAACAAACAAACCATTGAAATAAAAACATCTCATAAACGTTTCATATAAATTCAAACCAAAATCACATAAATTAAACCTTAATGTTGAAATCAAAAGTGCCCTATCCGGACATGGTGACGAGAATAATCAAAACAACTAAATGAATTCCCAACAATTGGGAAGTCACCAAGATTCCTTCTTCTCCCTTTGTTGTCGGCTCCAAAGCTCCACTTTTCAGCCTTCATAATTTTTCTTCCTTCCTCGATCAATGTGTCCCCTTCAACTCCTTCTTGGTGTCCCTTTTATAATCCATTCTTGATTTTTGAGATCCCCTTTTTTGGTGTTTTTGTTATATTTTCTGTAAAAGATTATGATGACAAACATAAATCAAACTAAGATTCCAAAAAAATAGGAAATTTTCTACACTCTTTTAAATTCAAGATATTTTCAATAAAATTTTCTGTAGTTAAGCAATTTTCTTCTCCAATTACATAAACCTACAAAACCAACCAAAACACACCAAAGTAGATTTTATCTCACAAAAACTACTATTATTTGAAATAAATAAAAAATGCATGCAATTAATGTAAAATATATGCTGAAATATATTCTAAAATTACTATAATTTATGAATAAAAATGTGACTAACAAATCCACCAATTAATTTTTCGTTGTTGTATAAACTGATCAAATCTTGGGGTACAAATGCGGCTATTTTTTTACGCTTCAAACAAAAAGGGATAAGAACACAGATAAATACATGTTTTATAGTTTTGTGTGAATAATATAAAATTTAAAAAATAAAATAAAGAAAGAAAATATCCTTACTTCTTGGTCTAGGATATTAACAATTATTCTTTAGTTTTCCATATCATGCCAAATAAAGTCTACAGTGATAAATATTAAATTATACCATCGTCCGTGTTGTTGGAGGGATAGAAACAAATCAATGGTATGATGTCACATATCCTAACAAATTGAAAAAATTAAATAGTGTGTTAAGTATATAAAAATAGATATTTAAATCAAAATATTGAATATTTTACAATTTGATGTTTTATGTTTTGTATATGGAATTGAATTTAGCCAACGTTACGTGCAGAAGTCTTTTTAACTTAGTAATGTCACTTGGTTATAATCATCTTTCCGCGTTAACAGTTAGGTTTTATTTTCATAGTGTATTATTAGTTTGAAGTTTTGATAAGTTGAAATAAGTATGAAGCATATAAGAATATTTCGTAGTATATATCCATTTTCATAAAGGGATATTTAAAATTTATAATAATGGATAACAAATGGTGTATGAATTGAATGTCTGAAGATTATTAAAATAAAAAGCATAACCATGCGCCAAAAAGTTTGTGGGTTGATTTAATGTTGTTTATATAATTAATATTTTTGTAAACATTAAAACTAAAAATAACAAACCACCATTTGAATAGAAGAAAGGGTAATACAACCGCATAATTAAATTTCTTAAATAAAGTAACAGAACAAAAATCTGTCTTGGCAAAAAAACCACAAAACGTTGCAGGAAACGTAGAAATGCAAATATAAATTTCTAAAGTGGTAATATGAAAACTACTTCTCAATTTTTGGTGTTAGTAGTGTTTGCTTTTTAGGACCCTTGTCATCATATTTCTTGTAGCTTATCCTTGGTTTTGTGAAAGATCGAAATGAACATTTTTAAACATCATAGACGAAGTGAAGGTTACACTTAAGATCTTGACCAGCAAACATCAAAGAAGGTGTTTCTTTGTCATCTATAAATGAAAATTGTTTGCTTTTAACAATGTTTGATACCAGTGTTACTTTATCTCATGTCCAAGAAAAAGATCTAAATAATAATAAATAAATAATAACAAAGAATTAAAATTTTATAATATGTTCAAACCATATAAATTAATAAATAAATACTTTATATTAATTAATCTCAACATAAACAAGATTTATGAAAATAAAAATTACTTGTTAGAAGATACGATCATGTTCTTGATGATGCAATCATATGTAGAAATTCTCTAATCTCCTTTGAAAGCCCAAATGCTGATGGAGATTTCTTTATTATGGTGTTCTTCATACCGTCTCTATGTTGGATGAGAGAAATATTATATATGTATGTGATTGATTAATTGGGCATAAGAAGAATTAGAATCATAAACACTCTATTTATAGTTATTCATAGGGGCAATATCATCCATCAAGATATTTTCATAGAGGGACTAAAGTGCAAATTATCAATAGATTGATAATTGCATTAACTTATCAATAAGGGCCATTGGTTAATCATTAAAACATGATAATTTGACTAACTAATCAAATACTCACAAGGCCATATAATTAAATAATTTCTAACACTTTAACCTTGACCGCGACATCACTGTTAAATTCAATATCGGACAGGAAAGAATTTAAGGTTTAGACTGAGGGAGCAATTATACGATGAATTTTATGTATGGCCGGTTAAAAATATTATAAAAAAATAATTTTAAGGTAAATAATAAGTAAAGTAGAAAATACAAATTACTAACCTGTAGCGGTTCAAGCTTTCTTTCAAGCATGGAAACGATTTCAAGATCAGTGGTTAATTTGGAAACCGAATAATATTCCTTGCTTGTTTCTTGTTTAAAGTTTGACACGTGAATCTCGAACGCAAACTTCTTGTCAACAACGTGTTGAACTCGGTAGGGATATTTCCCACTGTAGATAGCTGATTGATAGTGATAAGTACCCATTAGAATTTTATCAAAATAAAAGTATAGTAAAAAATGTTACATTTAGCCAATGTTATACCTCTTCATTGTTGTCTAGTAATTGGCTTGCAGAAACCTGGAGAACTTTACGCACCGCTTAATCAAACATTGTTAGAGTTATAGTTCTAGTACAACCTTGAACACGAATAAATATCTTGAACCTAAGAAATTGTAGAGATGGTTACCATTGTGCAAAAAAAAAGGTACATAGTATAAACAAAGAATGGAATGTAATATAAAGTAAGATTAAGGTTGTGAATTGTATAACTTTAGTACTGTTGCATTTCTTGCATCCACTATAGTACGAGGTAACATCATCAATAAAACCTTTAACGGTTCCAACAATAATCAAGAGCTTTGGCGGTAAACATACATAAGTATTTAGAGGTTAAAATATAAGATGTTGATGTTTGATAGTTGTGTCTTAAAATTTTTAATATAATAAGATTATTGTTTTAGTATCATGAATCTCGCGAATTGTGGAGAAGTCAATATTCTTGAGAAAGTCGTCCTATGAAGTGGATGTAATGATGGATGAAGTAAACCCAGATTGAGATGATGCCATTGATCTTTTTATTTTTCGATAAACCTATACAAAATTAAATATAATTAAAATATAATACATTATATGAAGTAAATAAAAATAATAAGTACAATTAGAGAAGTATAAATTTTATTTTATGTCTTGGAAGTTTAACATTAATAGAAAGTAAACCAAGTTTGTAGTATCAAACCATTGTTTGAAATTGCTTATTTCCTCAATATCAGAATCGATGAAGAGCTTCATAATAGTGAAAACATTTGAAACTTGCGGAAAGCCTAACAAAATTAACATAAATTGATCAACCAAACAATTAAACAAAACCAAAATAACTTAAAGTTAAAGTGATTGTTTAAAAACTTGCAATAATATTAATCTCTGAAATTCCTACTTTGCGAACAGAATAAAGATAACCAAATTTCGATATATATATATATATACATATATACATATATATATATATATATATATATATATATATATATATGTATATATATATGTGTATATATATTGTCACACCCCAACCTTGACGGCGGAAACGTCGAGGAGTGAGAGTTAAGATCGTTCACAGCCATATAACGCTATTAATAATCCAAATATAATTTAAACATAAGTTTCAATTGTCACATTACAAACATAAGTCTCAAAGAAAATAAAAGTATAACATAGAATGTAACAAGTCATTCCATTTTATTTATTTATCTAGGTCCATTCCTAGATGTGCAAGCTTCAAAGTGTAGAAATCAAACTTGGGGTATTCCTGAAACATGTTAAAAATAAAAAGGTCAACATAAAAATGTTGGTGAGCATTCCAAAGTTTTCAATACATAAGTATATAAAAGATGGCAATTCAAGTCATAAGTTAGTGAATCAAGTGATTAGGGATGTTATGAACAATGCAACAATCAAACCTTGACAATGTTTTACAAGTCTCAAACGTTAAAAGTATATACGATCAGCTAAGTGTACTTGGATCAACCAAGCAGGCTTGTCTTACCCATAGATCTATGACTTCGCTGGGCTAGCAATAGTTAATGATTGTACATATAACGCCATAACATGGTAACCACAAAAGTTCAACTAACCACAACTTTACAAGGTGAATTGCCATAGGTTTACAAGTCTCAAATAAGTTTACAAGTGCAATAGTATAAGTTAACATGTTTCACCCCAAAGTGTGAAAATAAGCAAAAAGGGGTATGGAAATACTCACTTGTTCAAATAAGCAAAGAATGACGATTAATAAGAGATATGATAAGCAACGCTCCAACGTAGTCTTTCACAAGTTACCTAATATATATATTTTACAAGTTTAAGTTTAAATAATAAGATTAACGTTTTAATGTGAACTAGGGTTTCAATTGGGATTTGGGGTTTTAAATATTTACATAGAATAATGAATCGTTATGTTTTGATTTAGGAAAAATGGTATTAATCAATTAAGCCTAAATATGATGGTGTAAGATTCAATAATTTAGTTTATTGAATTTAATGTAGATTAAATATAATGTGTGAAAAGAGTTTTAATTAATTTAATAACTAATTATCTAAAATTTGATAAAAGAATTAATTAAATACTTAACTAAATGCCTTTAAGCTATTCAAAAATCATTTTATAAAGTTATGAACTTTTATATGATTTATTGTAAAAGTCTTGTAATATCAAGCCTTTAAAAATAAGGTTTAATAGAACGTTATATTATTTTATAAATTCTCAAGAATCTTAAATGAAAGTTAAAAGAATAATTTTATTAGCTAAGTATGTATATAATATGGCTAGTTGAATAGATGAATAATATTTAAATATTTAAAAAAAATCATTTGTGTAGTTTAGTATCTAAAGTATTTATGACATGTAAATTTAATACGTTTAAAATAAACCAAGTTTAAGTTATAATATGTTTATAACATATAAAAAGATTTAATATAGTTTTTATAATCTTTTTATTCTTTAATTTAAGAATTATAAGTTTTAAAATCTTTTAAAATTAACTTAATAATTTCTAGAACGTTTTTAGTTAACAAAATAATTTTTATTTAGATTTAACAATATAATACAATTTTTCTAAATTATAAAAATATAAAAAAACTGCTAAAAACAAAATATGGCGGAGGCAGGGTTCGAACCCCTGACCTCCTGCCTATATTGGTCTTATGTTACCAGTTGGGCTAGAGCCCGTTTCTTGTTAAAAACCCATTTGTAAAGTTTAAAAACACTAATTATAAAAACCCCCAATTTCATAAGAACCCTAGAACGGATTTGGATCAAATTGACCACGAATACATTGTTGTTAATGTCGATTAGCATGGGGCTTTTGATCCCCATGTAAAACCGAACACATTGATATATAAAACTTACATGATTTGAGTTCGATTTGATGATCTCAAGTTCAAGTACGAGTCGCACGAGGTGATGGTTGATTCAAGGTGCAAACGGGGTTCTTATTCAAATTAACTTTTCAGGAAGTTTTGGATGATGTTGATAAGTGAATGCCCTCCTCCAATTTGATTTATTAAAGCTTCAAACATGGATCCCCATTGAGTTGCAGGTCTCGAATGGTGATGGTGACCGACGGTGGTGTGTGGGTTTGTTCAGATTGAAATTGATGTTACAGGAAGCTTAGAAAGATCGATAAGTGCATTAGCCCCATGTTAATTAGCAATGATTTGATCGGTTACACCAAGAACGAGTTAAAGTTTTGAACTTGGTGTTTCGGTTTCGTGTGCACAGCTTAAACGGCCAATTTAATCCAATTAATTTCGTGTTCGAGTTCGAAACTGATAAGCCTTGGTTAATGATCGATTTAATCACGATTTAATTTGGCGTTTTGGTTGAACTGGTGGTCACCGGAGACGGTGACCGGTGACGGTGGAAAAGAACGACGGGGATGGGGGGGTTTTGGTTTGGGTAATTTGTTATTTACACAAATGGTCCCTCAGGTTTTATTACCTTATCATTTTAGTTTTAAAGTTTTGTTTTAGTTTAAATTAAATTACAATATAGACCCTGAAATTTAAAATGTTATTATTTTATGTAAAAACTAATTAAATACAAGTTTTAAAATATTAACACTTATATTTTTTCTATTTTTTTAACAAGATTACTTTTAATATGATTATTATTATTAATCTTATTATTATGATTATTATTGTCATTAATATTAATAATAATATTGTTATTAGTGTCACTATTATAATAATAATAATAATTAGTCATTATTTTATTTAAGGTTATTAACACCTTAAATGTTATAATAATAAGTAAACATTATAACACTTTTAATGTTGTTATTTTTATATTAATTTGTTAATCACCAGATTAATTATTAAGCATAATAAATCCTCAAAGTTTCAAAATTGACATAAGAGGTCCTTTAAAAACTTAACAAAGTTTACTTTTAATTTTAACGAAATTAAGAGATGTCACAGTATCCCCAACTTAAAAGAATTTCGTCCTGAAATTAAAATGAACCTAGAAGAACAAAAGATTTATAATGAAAGGTAAGTGTTCAACGAACAGTGTTTGACGTTTGATTACAGATGGAACGCTTCCCTTTATAGAATCTTACAAGATTCTTAACATAATAAGCGCGAGACATTTTGAGATGAAACGTTGAAAAACGATGACGAGTTACCGTGGTTCCTTGGATTTATAAGTCACAACTTCTAGAATATAATTTCGTAGTGAATTGATGTTTAGAAATCAATAAAAGACCAACAATGATAAGAAAGGTTAACCGTCATGATTTAAGAATCCCAAACGTCACTATATGAAACGATCTTAACGCATATCTTGTGAATATGTATCTCTCCTTTGACCAATCATCGGTCTAAGAATAATACGATGTGCGAAGATTTTGGAATAAGTTCACGACGATGGTTAGGAACATTATTAAAAACACAAAATGAATTGATCATCCTCATTAATGATCGATGTTTAACGACATACCACGGCATACGACTATTTGAGATAGATACAGGCCAATTTATCGACCCATTACCTCACATGAGTCAATATGAGATTAGTCAATTGGTCTATAATGCACCAATTTTCAGTATGACATCCAAAATAAGAGACATTCGGTGATGAGAAATAAAATAGGAGATTCACAGGAACACGAAGGTTAGGTATTGTCATATATGAAGGTGAGACACTTGGACATATACCAAGTTATGTCTTTTCTTTCATGCCAAACCCATGAGTACAAATTACGAAAATTTATGATTCTCCATATTCGCGTCGCAATAACGAGTCTCGTAGATCGAATTCAAGATAAAGTTTTAAAGATTTCCAAGGTTAAGGATTCAAAAGCGATTCAAGAAGTAACGCAGACAATAAGACTTGCATTTGTAACCATGTTTTGCAAGATAACCAATTTCCAAATATAGATTGCATACGTAATTCATCAAACCCATAAGTACAGTCGAGAACATTCGTATGACTAGAAAGACATAACCACAAGTTGATAATGTCTTTATTTAGTAGAAAGATTGTTTAGGAAGACTACCATCACACAATCATGTGTTGATGATATCTCAAAATAAAAGTTGATAACAGGGTATAAATGGTTCGATATAGCTAGATCAAATCAAAACATATGAATAAAGGGAAAGAAATCATTTTAAGAAATTAAATGCTCCAAGCTTGGAATCAACATCATCCTAGAGCGATCGGGTCTCCTTTCCAGTTCAGAGATCATGCTTTGGCTTGATAGGTCGAACCACTAACATTGTTTCACCCTACAAGTTAGTACATGTCTCTCGTCACTTGATTACAAACTTGGTAAGTTGAAGATCAAGAAATGAGAATAGTCATCAAGGTGTGGTTTTCACTCCTAACTTGATGGTGTCTTCTCAAGGTATGACCTCTAACTTACCAATCAAAAAGCTCGGTCCCAACTCCTTGTTGAGGATCCACAGAAATAAGACAAGGTAACTCACCATTAAGGTAAGGGAAATCACTCCTATCTTAACAGTGAAGTTTTACAAAAACAAAATATAACAAGATGAACTTCTTCATCAAAATCCAGAATTCACTCCTACTTTGATGAAGTCGTCTCATTTGAACAAATACAATTCATAAAGATGATATTATCATCAAGGTATGGAATTCACGCCTATCTTGATGATTGAATTTCATAATAGCAAGAAAACAATCGAAGATTGACATTTGTCACCAAAGTACGGGTTTCAATCCTACTTTGGTGAGATCATATCATTTGTGAAATGCCAATTCAAAGAAAATAATTTAAGTCAATCCTCGGGATAAGGAAATCACCCCGATCCAGAGGATGAAATTTTATAAATCACAATTGGAAACCATTTATCGAAACGAATAGAGAATCATCAAAGTAAGGGAATCACCCCTGTTTTGATGAGTTAGAATCATTTAGGAGATACGGGTGTTCTTAGTCATAGGTTGACTTTCAAACACTTGCATCTCTCACGGTGCAAACGGTACGGAGTTTGACTTAACGACGAAAGAAAAATAATATCAATTAGAAATTCGAAAAATTTCAAGTTACATCAATGTAACAAAAGGAAAAATATGCTTACAAGCTTAAGATCGAAGTTCAAGATAACAGAAGTTGTTGTGGTGTTCAAATCTTGGATGGTTTCAATCGAGAAGACGAAATCAAGGGCAGGAAATTATTCGACACCACAATGAGATGTGAACATTCGATTCATAATCGAAAGGAATACATGGACTTCTCAAGATATGAGGCCAACCATAGCCTTATTGAAGACACGCGTACTTATAAGTGATCACTCATCTCAAGGGTTTCGAGTCAAGTAAATGGATTCAATGATCGAGTCAAATCACCATTTACACTTTGCCTAGACAAAGTATCTCGAGATGTAGGAGTTCCACTTATAGCGTTGCATGTTCTTAGTTACGGGACACATCCTTAAGAAGACTTGAGAACCATAAGTAACGGTTTAAAGTTTTTTGATGACCATTCGGTTTAGATTCCCAATATCTTTGGGTATATTAAGATCCATGTTCGCGTTGGTCAAGATATAGAAATAGTTATATGAAACGCTCACCGTATAACGGTGTTTAAACGTAAGAGTTGAAATATAGGATGGATTCAATATTAACAGAAACATTATGTATGATAAGAACGAGAAGATATTAAAAACTTTGGTGATAAACCAGATAAAAAAATCAAGGATTTTTAAGACACAAAGAGGATGGTTCCATTTGGTAACGCATTACCATTTGGAATCGTTGACACGTCAAGGTAAATTGATCCATTTGCCTTAGAGGCTTGTGTATGTTGACCATAGTTTATCACTCATCCCAAAAATCCCCAGGTAAGCATAACTGGTCTCACAATGAGATTTATACGATATGCTTGCCTTAGCCCGAAGGCCTTTTGCCAGGAAATCCAGGATACAGGTGTCTATGTGTCACACAAATTTCTTTGGTTTATGAAATCAAAACCTTGATGAGATTTTCATAGATTAGACATAGAGTCTAAGGAATTGAACTCAGATAATAAGTGTAGATTCCACATGTCGTTGAGAATAGGTTTAGGAAGTTCATTTGTCGGGGAGGGTCAAAGAGTTAAAGTTAAGTTTAGGGAGACAAGTAACTAAGTTTAAGCATACATAAGGCAATCCTATGCTAAGGCATCAAGTTGCACAAAAGGCATAGCATTATGTAGCATGCAAACAATAAGTAAACACAAAGTGTAATGATCTTTCTATGAGGTTCATGCAACTATAGTCTAGGTCACCATTTCTAATAACCTAAATCCCTATAGTTATGGGCTCTGATACCAATCTGTCACACCCCAACCTTGACGGCGGAAACGTCGAGGAGTGAGAGTTAAGATCGTTCACAGCCACATAACGCTATTAATAATCCAAATATAATTTAAACATAAGTTTCAATTGTCACATTACAAACATAAGTCTCAAAGAAAATAAAAGTATAACATAGAATGTAACAAATCATTCCATTTTATTTATTTATCTAGGTCCATTCCTAGATGTGCAAGCTTCAAAGTGTAGAAATCAAACTTGGGGTATTCCTGAAACATGTTAAAAATAAAAAGGTCAACATAAAAATGTTGGTGAGCATTCCAAAGTTTTCAATACATAAGTATATAAAAGATGGCAATTCAAGTCATAAGTTAGTGAATCAAGTGATTAGGGATGTTATGAACAATGCAACAATCAAACCTTGACAATGTTTTACAAGTCTCAAACGTTAAAAGTATATACGATCAGCTAAGTGTACTTGGATCAACCAAGCAGGCTTGTCTTACCCATAGATCTATGACTTCGCTGGGCTAGCAATAGTTAATGATTGTACATATAACGCCATAACATGGTAACCACAAAAGTTCAACTAACCACAACTTTACAAGGTGAATTGCCATAGGTTTACAAGTCTCAAATAAGTTTACAAGTGCAATAGTATAAGTTAACATGTTTCACCCCAAAGTGTGAAAATAAGCAAAAAAGGGTATGAAATACTCACTTGTTCAAATAAGCAAAGAATGACGATTAATAAGAGATATGATAAGCAACGCTCCAACGTAGTCTTTCACAAGTTACCTAATATATATATTTTACAAGTTTAAGTTTAAATAATAAGATTAACGTTTTAATGTGAACTAGGGTTTCAATTGGGATTTGGGGTTTTAAATATTTACATAGAATAATGAATCGTTATGTTTTGATTTAGGAAAAATGGTATTAATCAATTAAGCCTAAATATGATGGTGTAAGATTCAATAATTTAGTTTATTGAATTTAATGTAGATTAAATATAATGTGTGAAAAGAGTTTTAATTAATTTAATAACTAATTATCTAAAATTTGATAAAAGAATTAATTAAATACTTAACTAAATGCCTTTAAGCTATTCAAAAATCATTTTATAAAGTTATGAACTTTTATATGATTTATTGTAAAAGTCTTGTAATATCAAGCCTTTAAAAATAAGGTTTAATAGAACGTTATATTATTTTATAAATTCTCAAGAATCTTAAATGAAAGTTAAAAGAATAATTTTATTAGCTAAGTATGTATATAATATGGCTAGTTGAATAGATGAATAATATTTAAATATTAAAAAAAATCATTTGTGTAGTTTAGTATCTAAAGTATTTATGACATGTAAATTTAATACGTTTAAAATAAACCAAGTTTAAGTTATAATATGTTTATAACATATAAAAAGATTTAATATAGTTTTTATAATCTTTTTATTCTTTAATTTAAGAATTATAAGTTTTAAAATCTTTTAAAATTAACTTAATAATTTCTAGAACGTTTTTAGTTAACAAAATAATTTTTATTTAGATTTAACAATATAATACAATTTTTCTAAATTATAAAAATATAAAAAAACTGCTAAAAACAAAATATGGCGGAGGCAGGGTTCGAACCCCTGACCTCCTGCCTATATTGGTCTTATGTTACCAGTTGGGCTAGAGCCCGTTTCTTGTTAAAAACCCATTTGTAAAGTTTAAAAACACTAATTATAAAAACCCCCAATTTCATAAGAACCCTAGAACGGATTTGGATCAAATTGACCACGAATACATTGTTGTTAATGTCGATTAGCATGGGGCTTTTGATCCCCATGTAAAACCGAACACATTGATATATAAAACTTACATGATTTGAGTTCGATTTGATGATCTCAAGTTCAAGTACGAGTCGCACGAGGTGATGGTTGATTCAAGGTGCAAACGGGTTCTTATTCAAATTAACTTTTCAGGAAGTTTTGGATGATGTTGATAAGTGAATGCCCTCCTCCAATTTGATTTATTAAAGCTTCAAACATGGATCCCCATTGAGTTGCAGGTCTCGAATGGTGATGGTGACCGACGGTGGTGTGTGGGTTTGTTCAGATTGAAATTGATGTTACAGGAAGCTTAGAAAGATCGATAAGTGCATTAGCCCCATGTTAATTAGCAATGATTTGATCGGTTACACCAAGAACGAGTTAAAGTTTTGAACTTGGTGTTTCGGTTTCGTGTGCACAGCTTAAACGGCCAATTTAATCCAATTAATTTCGTGTTCGAGTTCGAAACTGATAAGCCTTGGTTAATGATCGATTTAATCACGATTTAATTTGGCGTTTTGGTTGAACTGGTGGTCACCGGAGACGGTGACCGGTGACGGTGGAAAAGAACGACGGGGATGGGGGGTTTTGGTTTGGGTAATTTGTTATTTACACAAATGGTCCCTCAGGTTTTATTACCTTATCATTTTAGTTTTAAAGTTTTGTTTTAGTTTAAATTAAATTACAATATAGACCCTGAAATTTAAAATGTTATTATTTTATGTAAAAACTAATTAAATACAAGTTTTAAAATATTAACACTTATATTGTTTCTATTTTTTTTAACAAGATTACTTTTAATATGATTATTATTATTAATCTTATTATTATGATTATTATTGTCATTAATATTAATAATAATATTGTTATTAGTGTCACTATTATAATAATAATAATAATTAGTCATTATTTTATTTAAGGTTATTAACACCTTAAATGTTATAATAATAAGTAAACATTATAACACTTTTAATGTTGTTATTTTTATATTAATTTGTTAATCACCAGATTAATTATTAAGCATAATAAATCCTCAAAGTTTCAAAATTGACATAAGAGGTCCTTTAAAAACTTAACAAAGTTTACTTTTAATTTTAACGAAATTAAGAGATGTCTATATATATATATATATATATATATATATATATATATATATATATATATATATATATATATATATGTGTGTGTGTGTGTGTGTGTGTGTTTTTGTAAAGGTTATATAAATGAGACAATGCAGGACCGTTGAAGGGTATGCACTTACTACGTAACAACACAACGAGGATAGTTCCTTAGAACACTTAATAGATCAAATAGGGAACTGGTTAACTTAAGTGGAAGATGCTAAGAACGCAAGTAAGAATGAGACAGAACAAGATAGCAAACAACACAAGTAATTGGTTTTCAAGAATGTTGTATATTGCTTCTCAAGTTCTAGTACAAATGTTACAAAGCATACCATAGAAAGTTACAAGTACTTGAGATACATATACTATGTCCTACAGCCGGTCATACTTTGAAAGCCAGCTAGATACATAAGACTAGACAAGTACAAAATCAAATGTAGAGTAAAAAGGCAGATTGCCTTTTGACTAGTGACTATGACATGCGATAGCTCACATCCTAATATATTACAAAAAGGATAAAAGTACATATAGTAGAAAGCACAGACTCAAGACCTCAATGTACAATTACCAAAAGCATGGACCTTTTCACCAACTCATTTTAAGTTGGTGACTATACAAAGTTGCAGCGGAAAGGTGGTCTAGCTTTTTGGTAAAGTACATCAGATAAAAGCATGTCTCTAAAAGTCTTCGGAAGAAATCTGTCTTCACTCTTTGGATTTGGAAGACTTTGTCTTTGAAGCTTCGGAAGGCTTCACTTTTGGCTTCGGAAGATGTTGGTCTTGGCTTCAGAATATTTTACACTTAGAATATTTCTAGTGCAAGGTGTAAAACTTCCAAAACATTTCTACTTATGTTCTTCAGTGCATGCATGCAGAGAGACTTTGGATGTTTTGGCTGCATCAGACTTATAGGAATCCTTACAAACTCCCCCTAGGCTGATGCTACCAAAACATTTAAAGATCTTCAATTGTTGACAGTCCTCATAATAATGATGACCATGCCCTTCTTCATTAGATGGTCAGGATCACTCAGACTCTCATAGTATCTTCTCATCTCAAAGAGATCATGCAGAGGTAGGTTGAATAAGTCTTGCCATGTGTAGACATCTTCACCACCTTGATCTCTGATCACATGCCATCTCTCTGGATTAGTTGTGAAGGTCCAGGAAAAGATGGGTCTCTCAGTTGCAAGAGGAGCTACTTGGATTGGAGTTGATTGGGCTGCCTCTTATGCACTTCCTCAGGTTGATCTGACTCAGCCTGAGGTGTAGAGGTGTTTGATTCAGGCTTCTTCTTCTTCTTTGACTTTGGTTTAGAAGCCATCCTCTTCCTCCTCTTTGAGGACTTTAACTGAGAAGACTGGTCTGCAGCACCTTGTTGATCAGTCTTGTCTTGCTCAGTTGGGTGTTCCTGTCACACCCCAACCTTGACGGCGGAAACGTCGAGATGTGAGGGTTACGATTGTTCACAGCCACATAACGCTATTTATTAATTCCAAATATATTATTCATAAGTCTCATTAATAGCATTACAAGCAAAGTTTCAACAAAGATACAACATGTACAAACGCTACAAATAACATGTTCATCCATTTTATCTCTAGGTCCAATCCTAGATGTAATAAGCTTCAAAGAGTAGAACACAAACTTGGGGTATACCTGAAACATGTTAAAAATAAAATGTCAACATAAAAAATTTGGTGAGCATTCCATAGTTTTCAATATATAAGTTATATAAAAGATGGCAATTCAAGTCATAAGTTAGTGAATAAAGTGATTAGGGATGTTATGAACAATGCAACAATCAAACCTCGACAAAGTTTTACAAGTCTCAAACGTTTAAAAGTATATACGATCAGCTAAGTGTACTTGGATCAACCAAAGCAGGCTTGTCTTGCCCATAGATCTATGACTTCGCTGGGCTAGCAATAGTTAATGATTGTACATATAACGCCATAACATGGTAACCATAAAAGTTCAACTAACCACAACTTTACAAGATGAATTGCCATGGTTTACAAGTCTCAATAAGTTTACAAGTGCAATAGTAAAAGTTAACATGTTTCACCCCAAAGTGTGAAAATAAGAAAAAAGGGGTATAGAAATACTCACATTGATATATGCATTTCAAGATGATATAAAAGATTAAAAGATAATCCAACGTATCCATTACAAGGCACCTAACATATATATTACAAGGTAAAGATTAAAGTTAATAATAAGTTTAACGTTCTATTAATGATTAGGGTTTTGATAGTTTTAAGGAGTTTTGACAAGTAATTAAATTTATAGAATAATTATTCTCATTTTAAACCCATTAGAAGAATTATATATGTATTTAAGTATTTTAAAAATGAAATTAAATATAATGATGAGGAGGTTCAATATACAATTAAGTCTTTTTAATTATCTAAGAATAATAAGAAAATAGCATTTTGATTAATAACACAATATTAATTAGCTAAAATATGTTTTATAATAATATTCTTAAATATTTTAAGTAATTATATATAATTACTACAATTATGAATTTAATTCTTTAAAGAATTAAGTGTTCATAAATATTTTTAAGTCCAACCAAATATAAATAAATGTTTAATTAATTTAAAAGAAAACCTTTTGTAACAACTAATAAAGTTTAAATATAAAAATTTAAATAAATACATTTTTACTTTAAAACAAAACAATCATGATTTTAAAAATAACGTTTGGATCAATGAAAATTTATTAATATAAACCATCATTTTAAATCCATTTTATAAGGAATAACTAAAAGATTTATATATATTTATATATATATATATATATATACATATATATATATATATATATATATATATATATATATATATATATATATATTTATATATATTATATATATATATATATATATATATATATATATATATATATTTATGAATATATTTAAATTAGAAAAATTTCAGAAAATATTTTAGTGTCTAAAATCTTTATATTAATTATTAAAAAATGATTTTTATATTAATCATAATTTTTCTGTAATTTTATTTGTAAGTAAAGAGGCTTTTAAAAAAAATAAAAATAAATTGAGGTGCCGGGAATCGAACCCGGGCCCCATGTTCCTGCGTTTAGTGCTTAAACCGGCTGGGCCAGCGCCCAAATCTGTTTAAAAGATCATTTCAAATGTTTAAAAACATTAACTACAGAATTCCCCCCAATTTCACATAAACCCTAATTCTATTAGGATCCAATTGAACACGAATCCATTGTTGTTAATATCGATTATCATGGGGCTTTTGCTCCCCATGTATAGACGAGTGTGTACATGCGATTAATTACCCGAATGATGTTAAGTTGATGATGAACAGATGTAGGAGAGCTCGCGACCAAGCCTTGAATCCGTTCGATATGCAAAAGTGGGTAATAATCCAATTGATTGTGCAGAAAGCTCCTAGTAACCTCCGAGATCAAAAGCCCTCATTCAATTTTGTTTTAAAATGTTCGGAGAACCGAGATCGACTATGTTGCAAGTCCGATGAAGATGACGAGTTTGATGGGATTGTTCTGTGTTTTTCAGGTGAAATTGAGGTTGTTAATAGCTTAGAACTAGTTAAACGTTTGATTTTGGTTCTTTTAATTCGATTATTATTTGGTTCCAATAGTTGAACGGTTCACTCTTTGAATTTAGATTTCGGTTTCGAGTTCTTGCCATTGATTATCAATTGAATCCAATTAAAACCGATACATGGTTCGAAACTGATGTACGAAATGAAAAGGGTGGTTTAATTGATGTTTAAACGGGCGTTTTGGGTTGATTTGGTGATCGCCGGAGTCGGCCGGAGAGTGGACCGGGAAAGAAGAGGCCGACGAGGGGGGGGGGAAAGGTTTGGGGTTTTTAAAGTTTACACATTTAGTCCCTGAGGTTTTAAGCAATTAACAACTAAAACTTAAAGTTTGTTTTTAGTTTTAGCTAATTTACACTTTAGACCCTGAAGTTTTAAAATATTATTATTTTATGCTAAAGCTAGTTAAATACAAGTTTTAAAATAATAGAACTTATATTATTTTTATTTATTTCAAAGGTTAACACTTATTATGATTATTATTATTAATCTTGTTGTTATGATTATTATTGTCATTAATATTATTATCACTAATATTATTATTATTAGTGTCATTATTATAATAATATTAATAGTGATTATTTTATTTAAGATTATCAACACTTTAAATTTTATAATAATAAGCAAACATTATATCACTTATAATGTTATTATTATTATATTAATTTGTTAATCACCAAATTAATTATTAAATATAACAACCCCAAAGTTTCAAAATGGCATAAAAGACCCCTTTTAAGATTTAACAAAGATAACTTCTGAGTTAATAGAATTTACGAGATGTCACAGTCTCCCCAACTTAAAAGAATTTCGTCCCGAAATTAAAATGAACTTAGAAGAACAAAGGATTTATAATGAAAGTTAAGTGTTCAACGAACAGTGTTTGACGTTTGATTACAGATGGAACGCTTCCCTTTATAGAATCTTACAAGATTCTTAACATAATAAACGCGAGACGTTTTGAGATAAAACGTTGAAAAACGATAACGAGCTACCGTGGTACCTTAGATTCATAAGTCACAACTTCTAGAATGTAATTTCGTAGTAAATTGATATCTAGAAATCAATAAAGGACCAACAATGATAAGAAAGGTTAACCGTCAGGATTTAAGAATCCCAAACGTCACTATATGAAACGGTCTTAACGCATATCTTGTGAATATGTATCTCTCTTTTGACCAATCATCGGTCTAAGAATAATACGATATGCGAAGATTTTGAAATAAGTTCACGACGATGGTTGGGAACATTATTAAAAGCAGAAAATGAACCGGTCATCCAAAATAACGATCGATGTTTTAACGCCATACCACGGTATACGAATTCTTGTGTTAGATACAAGTCAATTTATCGACTCATTATCTCACATGAGTCAATATGAGATTAGTCAATTGGTCTATAATGCACCAATTTTCAGTATGACATCCAAAATAAGAGACATTCGGTGATGAGAAATAAAACAGGAGATTCACAGGAACACGGAGATTAGGTGTTGTCATATATGAAGGTGAGACACTTGGACATATACCAAGTTATGTCTTTTCTTTCATGCCAAACCCATGAGTACAAATTACGAAAATTTATGATTCTCCATATCCGCGTCGCAATAACGAGTCTCGTAGATCGAATTCAAGATAAAGTTTTAAAGATTTCCAAGGTTAAGGATTCAAAAGCGATTCAAGAAGTAACACAAACAATAAGACATGCATTTGTAACCATGTTTTGCAAGGTAACAAATTTCCAAATATAGATTGCATACGTAATTTATCAAACCCATAAGTACAGTCGAGAACATTCGTATGACTAGAAAGACATAACCACAAGTTGATAATGTATTTATTTAGTAGAAAGAATGTTTAAGAAGACTACCATCACACAATCATGTGCTGATGATATCTCAAAACGAAAGCTGATAAGTAGGGAATAAATGGTTCGATATAGCTAGATCAAATCAAAACATAAGCATAAGGGAAAGAAATCAATTTAAGAATTTAAATGCTCCAAGCTCGGAATCAAAATCAACCTAGAGTGATCGGGTCTCCTTTCAAGTTCAGAAATCATGCTTTGGCTTGATAGGTCCAAACACTAACATTGGTTCACCCTTCAAGTTACTACATGTTTCTTGTCACTTGATTAAAACCTTAGTAAGTTGGAGATCAAGAAATGAGAATAGTCATCAAGGTGTGGCTTTCACTCCTAACTTGATGGTGTATTCCCAAGGTATGACCACTAACTTACCAATCAAAAAGTTCGATCCCAACTCCTTGTTGAGGATCTACAAAAATAAGACGAGGTAACTCACCATTAAGGTAAGGGAAATCACTCCTATCTTAACGGCGAAGTTTTACAAAAACAATATATAACAAGATGAACTTCTTCATCAAAATCCAGAATTCACTCCTACTTTGATGAAGTCGTCTCATTTGAACAAATACAATTCATAAAGATGATATTATCATCAAGGTATGGAATTCACGCCTATCTTGATGAGTGAATTTCATAATAGCGAGAAAACAATCGAAGATTGACATTTGTCACCAAAGTACGGGTTTCAATCCTATTTTGGTGAGATCATGTCATTTGTGAAATGTCATTCCAAAGAAAATAATTGAAGTCAATCCTCGGGATAAGGAAATCACCCCGATCCAGAGAATGAAATTTTTATAAATCACAATTGGAAACCATTTATCAAAATGAATAGAGAATCATCAAAGTAAGGGAATCACCCCTGTTTTGACGAGTTAGAATCATTTAGGAGATATGAGTGTTCTTAGTCATAGGTTGGCTTGCAAACACTTGCATCTCTCACGGTGCAGACGGTACGGAGTTTGACTTAAAGGAAAATAATATCAATTAGAAATTCGAAAAATTTCAAGTTACATCAATGTAACAAAAGGAAAAAAATCATGTTTACAAGCTTAGGATCAAAGTTCGGGATAACAGAATTTGTTGTGGTGTTCAAATCTTGGATGGTTTCAATCGGGAAGACGAAATCAAGTGCAGGAAATTATTCAACACCACAATGAGATGTGAACATTCGATTCACAATCGAAAGAAATACATGGACTTCTCAAGATATGAGGTCAACCATAGCCTTATTGAAGACACGCGTACTTATAAGTGATCACTCATCTCAAGGGTTTCGAGTCAAGTAAATGGATTCAATGACCGAGTCAAATCACCATTTACACTTTGCCTAGACAAAGTATCCCGAGATGTAAGAATTCCACCTATAGCATTGCATGTTCTTAGTTATGGGACACATCCTTAAGAAAACTTGAGAACCATGAGTAACGGATTAAAGTTTTTGATGATCATTCGGTTTAGATTCCCAATATCTTTGGGTATATTAAGATCCATGTTCACGTTGGTCAAGATATAGAAATAGTTACATGAAACGCTCAACGTATAGCGGTGTTTAAACGTAAGAGTTGAAATGTAGGTTAGGTTCAATATTAACAGGAACATTATGTATGATAAGGATGAAGAGATACCAGTTCAAGGAATCAAAGATTTTTAAGATACAAAGAGGATGGTTCCATTTGGTAACGTATTACCATTTGGAATCGTTGACACGTCAAGGTAAATTGACCCATTTGCCATAGAGACTTGTGTATGTTGACCATAGTTTATCACTCATCCCAGAAATCCCCAGGTAAGCATAACTGGTCTCACAATGAGATTTATACGATATGCTTGCCTTAGCCCGAAGGCCTTTTGCCAGGAAATCCAGAATACAGGTGTCTATGTGTCACACAAATTTCTTTGGTTTATGAAATCAAAACCTTGATGAGATTTTCATAGATTAGACATAGAGTCTAAGGAATTAAACCCACGATGATAAGTGTAGATTCCACATGTTGCCGAGAATAGGTTTAAGAAGTTCATTTGTTGGGGAGGGTCAAAGAGTCAAAGTTAAGTTTAGGGAGACAAGTAACTAAGTTTAAGCATACATAAAGCAATCCTATGCTAAGGCATCAAGTTGCACAAAAGGCATAGCATTATGTAGCATGCAAACAACATGTAAGCACAAAGGTATAAGGATCTTTCTATGGGGTTCATGCAACTATAGTCTAGGTCACCATTTCTAATAACCTAAATCCCTATAGTTATGGGCTCTGATACCAATCTGTCACACCCCAACCTTGACGGCGGAAACGTCGAGATGTGAGGGTTACGATTGTTCACAGCCACATAACGCTATTTATTAATTCCAAATATATTATTCATAAGTCTCATTAATAGCATTACAAGCAAAGTTTCAACAAAGATACAACATGTACAAACGCTACAAATAACATGTTCATCCATTTTATCTCTAGGTCTAATCCTAGATGTAATAAGCTTCAAAGAGTAGAACACAAACTTGGGGTATACCTGAAACATGTTAAAAATAAAAGGTCAACATAAAAAATGTTGGTGAGCATTCCATAGTTTTCAATACATAAGTTATATAAAAGATGGCAATTCAAGTCATAAGTTAGTGAATAAAGTGATTAGGGATGTTATGAACAATGCAACAATCAAACCTCGACAAAGTTTTACAAGTCTCAAACGTTTAAAAGTATATACGATCAGCTAAGTGTACTTGGATCAACCAAAGCAGGCTTGTCTTGCCCATAGATCTATGACTTCGCTGGGCTAGCAATAGTTAATGATTGTACATATAACGCCATAACATGGTAACCACAAAAGTTCAACTAACCACAACTTTACAAGATGAATTGCCATGGTTTACAAGTCTCAATAAGTTTACAAGTGCAATAGTAAAAGTTAACATGTTTCACCCCAAAGTGTGAAAATAAGAAAAAGGGGTATAGAAATACTCACATTGATATATGCATTTCAAGATGATATAAAAGATTAAAAGATAATCCAACGTATCCATTACAAGGCACCTAACATATATATTACAAGGTAAAGATTAAAGTTAATAATAAGTTTAACGTTCTATTAATGATTAGGGTTTTGATAGTTTTAAGGAGTTTTGACAAGTAACTAAATTTATAGAATAATTATTCTCATTTTAAACCCATTAGAAGAATTATATATGTATTTAAGTATTTTAAAAATGAAATTAAATATAATGATGAGGAGGTTCAATATACAATTAAGTCTTTTTAATTATCTAAGAATAATAAGAAAATAGCATTTTGATTAATAACACAGTATTAATTAGCTAAAATATGTTTTATAATAATATTCTTAAATATTTTAAGTAATTATATATAATTACTACAATTATGAATTTAATTCTTTAAAGAATTAAGTGTTCATAAATATTTTTAAGTCCAACCAAATATAAATAAATGTTTAATTAATTTAAAAGAAAACCTTTTGTAACAACTAATAAAGTTTAAATATAAAAATTTAAATAAATACATTTTTTCTTTAAAACAAAACAATCATGATTTTAGAAATAACGTTTGGATCAATGAAAATTTATTAATATAAACCATCATTTTAAATCCATTTTATAAGGAATAACTAAAAGATTTATATATATTTATATATATATACATATATATATATATATACATATATATATATATATATATATATATATATATATATATATATATATATATATATATATATATATATATATATATATATATATATATATTTATGAATATATTTAAATTAGAAAAATTTCAGAAAATATTTTAGTGTCTAAAATCTTTATATTAATTATCAAAAAAATGATTTTTATATTAATCATAATTTTTCTGTAATTTTATTTGTAAGTAAAGAGGCTTTTAAAAAAAATAAAAATAAATGGAGGTGCCGGGAATCGAGCCCGGGCCCCGTGTTCCTGCGTTTAGTGCTTAAACCGGCTGGGCCAGCGCCCAAATCTGTTTAAAAGATCATTTCAAATCTTTAAAAACATTAACTGCAGAATTCCCCCCCAATTTCACATAAACCCTAATTCTATTAGGATCCAATTGAACTTGAATCCATTGTTGTTAATATCGATTATCATGGGGCTTTTGCTCCCCATGTATAGACGAGTGTGTACATGCGATTAATTACCCGAATGATGTTAAGTTGATGATGAACAGATGTAGGAGAGCTCGCGACCAAGCGTTGAATCCGTTCGATATGCAAAAGTGGGTAATAATCCAATTGATTGTGCAGAAAGCTCCTAGTAACCTCCGAGATCAAAAGCCCTCATTCAATTTTGTTTTAAAATGTTCGGAGAACCGAGATCGACTATGTTGCAAGTCCGATGAAGATGACGAGTTTGATGGGATTGTTCTGTGTTTTTCAGGTGAAATTGAGGTTGTTAATAGCTTAGAACTAGTTAAACGTTTGATTTTGGTTCTTTTAATTCGATTATTATTCGGTTCCAATAGTTGAACGGTTCACTCTTTGAATTTAGATTTCGGTTTCGAGTTCTTGCCATTGATTATCAATTAAATCCAATTAAAACCGATACATGGTTCGAAACTGATGTACGAAATGAAAAGGGTGGTTTAATTGATGTTTAAACGGGCGTTTTGGGTTGATTTGGTGATCGCCGGAGTCGGCCGGAGAGTGGACCGGGAAAGAAGAGGCCGACGAGGGGGGGGGGGAAAGGTTTGGGGTTTTTAAAGTTTACACATTTAGTCCCTGAGGTTTTAAGCAATTAACAACTAAAACTTAAAGTTTTGTGTTTAGTTTTAGCTAATTTACACTTTAGACCCTGAAGTTTTAAAATATTATTATTTTATGCTAAAGCTAGTTAAATACAAGTTTTAAAATAATAGAACTTATATTATTTTTATTTATTTCAAAGGTTAACACTTATTATGATTATTATTATTAATCTTGTTGTTATGATTATTATTGTCATTAATACTATTATCACTAATATTATTATTATTAGTGTCATTATTATAATAATATTAATAGTGATTATTTTATTTAAGATTATCAACACTTTAAATTTTATAATAATAAGCAAACATTATATCACTTATAATGTTATTATTATTATATTAATTTGTTAATCACCAAATTAATTATTAAATATAACAACCCCAAAGTTTCAAAATGGCATAAAAGACCCCTTTTAAGATTTAACAAAGATAACTTCTAAGTTAATAAAATTTACGAGATGTCACAGTTCCTCCCTCACAAGTTCAAAAGGAGAGGGAGTTTGACCATGCTGTGGATCAGAAGATGAAGCTTGCTGAGGCTCAGCAGAAGGTCCAGGTTGTGTTGTCTCAAATTGTTCAAACTTAACCTCCACTTCAGGAGGAGCTTGACTTAGAGGGGAGTGTAAGTCAATTAGCTCTCCACTCTTGATCTTCTGCTTGATTACCCTAATGTGCTCATCCATTGTAGATAGAGACATAGGGCCTAGTCTCCTTCCGGAGAATCCATACAGCTTTAAGAAGCTCATCATCCTTTGTCTGTCAGCAGACTTCTTCATGCTCTTTTGTGTAGATACATGTGTACCTAGCTTCTGAGCTTAATGTAATATGTCTTTATTGTCTTACACATATGTAATTGAATGGGTACTTAATGAAATACAATGTGTGGTTGTGCTTATAATGTTTATTATTTCATTGATTAGTAGTTTAACGCTTATTGAACTGACTATATAGGTTTGTGGTTGTTTGAATGAATCTTGATAATGTAATGATTAATAAATATATTCAAACTTAGTAATATGAAGTTCTTATGCGAATGGCCCATGCTAATGGACCATACGCATGAACAACTTCATGCGAATGACTCAGTCGCATGACTGAACCAGGAGACTGGATCAGTCGCACGAGTGTAACATGAGATTGACTCAGTCGCACGACTGAACACTCAGTCGTGCGAATGGATCAACCGCATGGCTCAATCGCACGACTGAACCATGCTAATGGTTCAGTCGCCCGAATGAGAAACCCTAACCTATAAATACCACTTAATTCGTGGAGAAACGGAAGAATTGAGAACACTTCGACTACATACGTACCCTAGCCATCCAGAGACCTCTAAGAACCTGTTCCAAGTTCATAGATCGCAATACATCGATTCCAAATCGTTCTTAACGTTTAGATTCAATCTATAATTGTTTCTATGTGCGTTCTCACTGATTGGATCGCCAATCAAATAGGATTCCGCACTATTTGATTCGGTATACACGTTTATCAATTAGTATTTCGTTCAATACTCGATCCTAACAAGTGGTATCAGAGCTTTGGCTCTTGATTTACGTGTGATTCAATCGTTTTTGATACAAAAGTTGTGTTTTTTCACTAAAAACGCAATCTTTTCATGTCAAACGGTGTCTTAGACGTCTCCTGTTCGTAAAGTTTAGTTTTTCCGGCATACGGCAATTAGGGTTAGTGAAAATTCGTATTTTTGCGTCCAAAACACCTTAAACCTACGAATTTTCGAAATCCAGCAGCTTCAGTCGCACGATTGACTCAATCGCACGACTGAATACATACGCATCCCTCATACGCACGATTGGACTCATTCGTACCTCCATTCGTACGACTGAGCAGTCTATTTGCATTGTTCAACCGCACTTGTTCATTCGCCCGTCTGAGCCATCCGCATTAGTTCAGTCGCACGAATGAATCATCCGCATTGTTCAATCGCACGAATAGTCCAATCGCACACCTTCATTCGCACAAGTGAAACAGTTTGTTGTAAAGACTAAGGTTGATAGTAATGGAGGACCAATACTCAGCATTCACAGCAGGGAGAGATTCAAGGATTCAAAACCTACTACTTCTGGAGAATGAAGTGGGGAATCACAACAAACCCCCTAAGCTAATCACGTTAGATGAATACCCACAATGGAAGCAATGTTTTGAGATCTACTTAAATGGAGTAGATCCCAATCTGTGGGAATCAATAGAGAAGGGGTATAGTATGCCAGTAGGTGCTGATGGAGTCAAACTTACACTAGGTGGCATGACTGATGGACAAAAGGTCAAGCACAATGCTGAGAAGAAAGTTTATGCTCTGCTTACTCAGTCAATTCCGAAGGATATTTTCCATCAATTTTCTGAGTACACTCAAGCAAAGAAGCTGTAGGATGCATTGGAGAAACGATATGAAGGAAACGCATCATTAAAGGCCATAAAGGCTAAAGCTTTAAAGAAGGAGTTTGACAACTTCTCGTCGATGGGTAAAGAAAGCTTGGATGACGTCATTGACAGGTTCTACCACTTGATGAGTGAGCTGCACACTCATGGAGTGACAACGTCTATGGAAGACAACGTGTCGAACTTTGCCGATGGGTTGTCGGAGAAATGGGTTTCCTTTGTCTCCAATCTCAGACAGAATGGTATGCTAACGAAGTTAGATATAAATGATTTCATTCTGAAGCTGAGAGAGGAAGATCCGGCACTGTACAACGCGACTCCACAAGCCAAAACTTCTGGAGCACCACTTCAGACGGCTTTTGTGTCAAGTTCAGCTGGTCCTTCTCAAGCCTCTACTTCAGGGTCAAAAACGTCAGGGTCGTCTGGTACCCAATACATTGCACCTGAAGCAAATGCTACAAACTGAAGACCGAGAATCTCGGTAATGTGACAGTAGAAGTAGTAAGAGAGCACATGGATCTCTTAGCAACTGTAGTCCACTCCTATGATGGACTAATTGCTGGGAAAATAGGGAACTGCCATCTGGCAGACGAGGACTACGAGCAAGTGGACGGGACAGAGCTGGAAAGGATGATATAATGTGGGCCTTAGCAAGTGCTGTCCGGAGAGCTAAGAAGTTTGTCAAGAAGACCGGACAAAATTTGGTTGCAACTAAGGACACTACCTTTGGTTTTGACAAAACCAAGGTGACCTGTTTCAACTGTGGCGAAAAGGGGCACTTCAAACGTGAGTGTGTGAAGCCCAAGAAGACTGGAAACGGGAATCCTTTCTCATCCTTCAATCGTCAGGATAAACCCACTAGCAGTCCTATTTCGTCAAGCAAGGATCCTAAAGCCTTGACTGCCCATGATGACGAAGGACAAGACTGGAGCTTTTGGTTTATCTCTCCGAGAGAATCCAACATTGCTAGTGTTGAGGACTTAGATGACGATTCAACTAGTGAAGGAGATATTGCAGTAGAACTCACGATGTCAAACACTGAAGAGACTACAACTGTGGTCAATTACATGCCTGAAAAAGGGACAACTACAACAACGTCAGAATCACCAGAACCAGAAACACCAGACTCTGCTTTGATGGCTGATTCATCAGAACCTCCTCAGGTAAGTACTACTGACTAACTTTTCAATAATCATGCGTGTTCTGATTTTAAATAAATTTAGGGAAAGCATAGATTTAAATTTTTCTAGGTTATTAGATCATAATGATAGCTTAGTAAAGGACTTGCAACTGTGCACTGAAGCTAACAGAGTTCTAAAACAAAATGAGCACAGTTACAAAGAAAAGATAGACCTATTGAACAAACAGCTTAGGAAAACAGAAGTAGTAGCCTTTAACCAAACTAATGACATTAGGTACTATATTAACTCCCTTAAAGACACTAAGAAACAGAAAGCAGTTTTAGAAGTAGAAGTTAATTCATTAAAGCAAAAACTGCATAGTTGGACAAGTTCATCTCATATTGTCCAACACTTAGTGAGAGAGCGTAATAATGGGGAGGGATTGGGATATAAAGTGGTTCCACCACCACCTGAGACCTTGATAAATACTAAAAGTAAACCAATCAACAACAATCCAATCAACAACAATCCAATCAAGGATCATGTGGTATCCACTCCTCTTGTAAGTGATCCAGATTCCACATGTAAATTAAATGAATCTTGAACTAAACAAAAGGAGGCCACGTCAAAGGCAAAAGGTAAAATACCTTGTGTTAATCTAGAAAAAGAGTTTGAAAAGGTTAATATAAAGTCTGGTTCAAACACAGTCAAATCTGAACCTAAAAAGAGTATTAATGTTAACCAATCACGTGTTTCATGTCAAAGTCCATATAAACAAAATGGAAAGGATGTTAAAAATGTTAAAACAATTAAATTTGTTAAACAAGATAAAATATATAAAGAAGTAGAGTCAAAACCCAAACAGAACAATGTCACTCGGGTGTCACACACGTCTTCACAAAAACAGTTAAATCATAAAGTTAAAAGCAGATCATGCTACAACTGTGGAAAGTGTGGACACATTGCGTCTAACTGTCCTTACTATCAGAAACCTAGGAAGAAAATTGAACTTCGAGAACCAAAACCTAGGTCTTCTAAGAGGAGCTCAATGACTCCACCTAGAAGAGCTAGTGAACCTAAAGTTCAACCCATTAGCCAGTCGTCTGTTTATCACAAACAGGCCTTACACAAAGCTGGTTTATGGAAAGAAAAATCAACCTCAATGTCTGAAAATGAGGACAAGAAGACAACTGAGCTTCCCTCACCCTCTAAAGGTCAATGGGTTGAATTTATGATGTGTGATGCCTCTGGGAAACCCAAGCCAGTAAAGGGTTGGGTCCCTAACCTGAACTAATGTTTTCAATTGAATGTGCAGGGTGTTCGCTATAGTGCTGAAACCAACACGTGGATTGTCGATAGCGGAGCATCCAGGCACATGACTGGGAACAGGGCACTCTTATCAAACGTCAAACAAATAAAAGGAGGCCATGTTTCATTTGCTGGAAACAAAGGAGGGTATATCACAGCTCAAGGGGAAGTGAGAAATCAGAAAGTAAAGTTTGACAAGGTAAACTACATACAACAACTTCAAAATAACTTACTTTTTGTATCCCAAATTTGTGATAAATGGTTTAAAGTAGTATTTGATAACAAGAAGTGCTATGTCCTGAAAAAGGACTATGTGATCCTGGAGGACCAAGTCTTAATGTCTGCCTCAAGATATAATGACCTTTATGTCTTGGATCTTTCAAAGGCCTCCACAACGGATCATCAAGTTCAGTGCTTCTTGTCAAAGGCTACTGAGAAGGACTCCATCTCTTGGCATTGGAGAATGGGACACATTAATCCACGGAAGATGAATCACTTGATCCAGAATGATCTTGTAAGGATTCCTATAAGTCTGATGTAAACTAAAACATCCAAAGTCTCTTTGCAAGCAATGCACTAAAAAACTGAAGTAGAATTGCTTCAAAAGTTTTAAACCATGCACTAGAAATATTCTAAGTGTAAAATCTTCCGAAGCCAAGACCAATATCTTCCGAACCAAAAGTGAAGTCTTTCGAAGCTTCAGAGACAAAGTCTTCCGAAGCCAAATAGTGAAGACAGATTTCTTCAGAAGACTTTTAAGTATATGCCTTTATCTGATGTACTTTACCATAAAGTTGGACCACCTTTCCGCTGCAACTCTGTAAAGTCACCAACTTACATGAGTTGGTGAAAGGTCCATGCTTTTGGTAACTGTACATTGAGGTCTTGAGTCCATGCTTTCTACTTTATGTACTTTTATCCTTTTTGTAATATATTAGGATGTGAGCTATGGCATGTCATAGTCACAAATCAAAAGGCAGACATACGTTTTGATTCTACAATTGATTTTGTTTATGTCTAGTCAATTGTATCCAGCTGGCTTTCAAAGTATAGCCGGCTATAGGTTGTAGTATAAGTATTTCATGTTCTAGTATCTTTCTTTATGCTTTGTAACACTTGTAATAGAACTTGAGAAAGCAATATACTGCATCCTTGAAACCCAATCTCTTGTTCTGTCTCTTACTTGTTACTTGTGTTCTTAGTATCATTATAGTGGTTAATCCAGTTTACTGTTTGAATAAGTTTGGTTAATCTCCTCTTTGTGTTGTTGTGTTGTAAGTGACCACCCTTCACTGGTCCTGCAATTGGTATCAGAGCATTTCAGGCTCTTGATAAAAGATCTCACCATCTTAAGATCCCTCACACACACAAATACTAAACTTTCAAATGGCATCCATTTCAAAGACTGATATGGAAACTGGAACCGTGAACAAGTCCTCTTTGATCACTCTTGATGACTTTGATACCTGGTGTATGAGAATGGAAGGTTTCATCAGGTCTTTAGACTCAAGAATGTGGGAGTCTGTTGAAAATGGACCTTTCATACTCAGCACTCCTTCTGCTACTGGTGCTGGTATGATCCCCAAAGATGTGGCTAACTACTCTGATGAAGCTAGGAAGAGAGTAGAAATTGATAGAAAAGCCATGACTGCTCTTCAAACTGCCCTTCCAAACTCTGTGTACAGAGGTTTCAAGAAGTGCAAAACAGCTAAACAGCTGTGGGATGCACTAAAACTGATGTATGAAGGCTCCTCTGGAGCCAAAGAGAACAAGAAGGATCTCCTGAAGCAGTAGTTTGAAAACTTCACCTTCAAAACAGGTGAAACCATGACTCAGCAATACTTCAGGTATGTTGAGATAGTGGATACCCTTGTGGATGGAGGAGTTCCTCTTGAAAACAGAGACATTGTAAGGAAATTCATGTCCTCACTTCCTAGGCAATGGACACACTATTGTGTGGTGATCAAGAGGACTGAAAATCTCAAAACTCTTACTCTGACAGAGTTATATGGGATTCTCAGTGGCTACCGGATGGAGATGAACATGCAAGGTTCATCTGGCAACTCCAACAATCAATTGGGTTCAGCCCTGCATGTGGTTGAAAGGGATAGGATAGAACCCCAACATCATCTCATATGCTACCCTGACAACTCACCAAAGGGTCCTTTCATCACCTTCCTAGAGACACCTAGGGAGAACTACACTCAAGGAAGCCCATTCCAAGAGACAAGTTCTTCTCAAGCCTTTGTGTCTTATGATGAAAGTTGTGGCAACTCTCTTTTCACTCTTGAAGACCAGGATTGTATCCATCCAGATGATCTGGAATATATGGAAATAGTCCAGCAGATGGCTCTTCTCACTCATATAGCCAAGAAGTTCTACAAGAAAACTGGAAGGAGGTTTCCAAGCAATGCAACCAGTGAAAAGTTTGGCTTGGATAAAAGCAAAGTCAAGTGTTACAACTGTAACTTGATGGGCCACTTTGCTAGAGAGTGTAAGGCACCTAAAACAAATGGTGGCCAAGCACAAACCAGACCAAACTACACTGACAAAGCCCCTCAGAATGAGAAGCCAAAGCAACAAGCTGCTGTTGCTATTGAAGAAGGAGGCTTTGACTGGAGCTTTCAGGTGGAAGATGCTTCTCCAAACCAAGCACTAATGGCAGATCATGATGAAGCCAAGGTATTAGAACATCTCTGTACTCCTGAATGCATTGCTAAAGTTAATAGATACAGGTCCTATAACTTGGAGATGAGATCTGATCTTGAGTCCTTAAACATTTTCAAATCTGATTTTAGAAAGTCTGAAAATGATTATAAACTAAATATAGAGGACTTAGAGAAAACCATTTCAGTTCTAAAATTACATGAGCATACAGATTTTAGGACTCAAATCCATGATCTCATAACCAAGCTGACTGAGTGCCAGGGTGAGCTTGTGATCAGCAAAGCCAGGGCAGAAAAGAGTGTTCTTGAAGAAGAGACCTTCAAGAACATGATATCCTCATCCCTGCACAACAAGGTGTGTTATTAAAATAGACAGGGACTGGGATCCAATGAGATAGCTCCTCCACACACAATCTTGTCTGTAAGATCTCCTAGGTGTGGAACTTGTGAAGATGAGCTTCCTCTCATAGATCCTATAAGTGAAGAGGATGAAGAAGAGATAGTGAAGATTTCCTCTGAGAAGAGTGAAGAGGAGGATTCTAAGAAGGGCCACTATCCTTCTGAGGAGAAGAATATTACTGTGATGACCAAGTCAATGAGAAAGAACTTGATCAGGAAGAGCAAAAGAAAAGCAAGGAAGGCTCAAGAGATCAAGGCTACTTTGACTCGAAGTAGAAACAAGTTACTATCTCTGCAGGGTTTGAAGTAGTAAAGACTGAAGACATCAACCAAAACTCTTCAGCTAAGAGTTCTGGTTCTTGTTCAAATCATCTCAGTACCAAGAAGAAGACTGATCTGCTGTGTACCACTGCTGCACAGCCTGGACCATCAAACTCCAAGAACAGTTCCCAGCCCATAAGAACTGTCTCAGCATCTGCAAAGATGAAGGTGGAGAAGGGATGTGACCAAAGACAGTCTTGCTCTCATAAAGAGACTCTTTTGCAGAAGAAAATGTTGTGTGTCATTTGTGAAAGTACCTCTCACATTGCTAAGGATTGTCCATACAATCCTAAAAGAACTGTCCATATGACCAAGACAAAGACTTCAAAAAGTTTCAAGCTTCGGAAGGAAAGTCTGTTTCCTTCGGAAGCTCCAAATCTAAGAAGAAGGCAAATGGAAAATTACCTTCGGAAGAGAAGTTGGTCTCGGAAGAAAGGAATTCTTCCGAAGCACTAAAGTCTGCTGCAGTGACTATAGAATCTTCCGAAGGTTCAGTCATCAAAACTTCCGAAGTCCCAAAAACTTCCGAAGTTTTGAAGGTCAAGTCCAAGACTCCAAAGGTGGTGTGGAAGTCTAAGAAAGACCAAGTGACTGAAGTTTCTCCATCAACAACAGCTCAAGATCCTTCTAGCACAACCATAGGATCTATTACTGTTGCATTACCTTCTATTATACTTAGTGAGCCCAAGACAAGTAATGCTTGGGTTTCCAAATGTAAGTAATCATTTTCTTTGTGCAGGAACAACTCAAGACAAACAAGAATGTCTGGATCATTGATAGTGGCTGTTCCAGGCACATGACAGGCAATAGGTCACTACTCCATAACTTTGAGAGGATTGATGGAGGACCAGTTGCTTTTGGAGGAGATGAAGGTGGTACATTTCTGGAAGGGGCAAGGTCACAAATCGTAAGCTCAGCATTGAAAAGGTAAACTATGTCAAGGAGCTTGGGTACAATCTTCTGAGTGTATACTAATTTTATGATCAGAGTCATAATATGCTCTTTACTGAGCATGGGTGCATTGTTCTTAAGCCTGGAGTGGTCATTCTTCATGAGCACATCCTGCTTAGAGCCCCCAGGAAAGAGAACATGTACAAGATGGACTTGCAAGAAACATCTCCCTCCAGAGAAGTTTCATGCTTTCTATCTAAAGCAAATAGTGATGAGTCTTTCCTATGGCATAAAAGAATGTGCCATGTAAACTTTAAGAACATGAATAAACTAATTAAACATGATTTGGTAACAGAAATGCCAAAGAAAGAGTTTACAAGTGATGATCATTGTGTTGCATGCCTGAAAGGGAAGCAACATAAGGTATCTCACAAGCCTAACAAAAAGAACTCCATCACTACTCCCCTACACTTATTACATATGGATCTCTTTGGCCCCACCAGTGTAATGAGTTTAGGAAGGACCTCTTACTGTTTGGTGATCACAGATGACTTTAAAAGATTCACTTGGGTTTTCTTTCTTAGAACTAAGGATGAGACCCCTGATATTCTGAAGAATTTCATCTTGAAAATTGAGAATCAAAGTGATCACAAGGTCAAAATCATAAGATGTGATCAAGGAACTGAATTTAAGAATCAAATCCTTGATGCATTTTGTGATGAAAAGGGTATTACAAGACAATATAGTGCTCCCAGGACTCCTCAGCAAAATGGAGTTGCTGAGAGGAGAAACAGGACACTAATTGAAGTTGCAAGAACTATGTTGTCTGACTCTAAACTGCCCACTTCTGGGCAGAGGCAGTAAATATGTGCAAAACAGAGTTTTAGTAGTTAAGACACATGGTAAGACTCCTTATGAACTTTGGCACAAGAGACAACCTTTCATAATTGCCAAGTTTGCTGAGAAATCAGATGATGGACACTTCATTGGATACTCTTCCCAACCTAAGGCTTATAGAGTATACAATCTCAGAACTAGAATTGTTGAGGATTCAGCCAATGTGACTTTCAATGAACACACACCCTGTGTGGCTGGTTCTGGTCCTGATTGGCTATTTGATCTTGATTTAGTTACCAACTGTTTTAACAAATCTTGTGAGAATGTTCAGGATATGCAAAACATTTAAATACAGGTGATCCTGATCCAAGATTTGAGCTAGGAAGACCTTCAACTCATACATCTTCAGCTCCAATTGGAACTACTTCAGCAAATGAGGTTTCTATCAACACTACAATGACAAATTCAGCTGATGCATCTGGGGTGCCTTCAAATTCCAGCTCAGAGGCTCCACAACCAGATAAAGATACCTCAATTATGGAAGACAACAATGGTGATGGTGAAAGTGATCAGGAATTTCTTGATGCTAATAACCACACCATAGGTGACAACATCAATGATGTCACACACTCATTGGATCAAGTCAATCTTGATAAGTGTGGTGCTGTGGAGGGTGAATCATCTATGCCAGATCTAAATTTCTCAAATTTGGATCTTTCTCAGCAACTTGCTGTGATCCCTCAGCTTAGGATCCACAAGTCTCACCCCACCACAAATATCATTGGAGATGTTGTCACATGGGTAAGAACAAGAGGACAAACCCATGAAGCAAATGTTTGTCTTCACTATTGTTTCTTATCCCAGATAGAGCCAAAGAAAGTTGATGAGGCTCTAAAGGATGGAAGTTGGGTTGAAGCTATGCAACAAGAGTTGCTTCAATTCAAAAGGCAAAAAGTTTGGAACCTTTGTCCTCTTCCTCATGGGAAGACTACCATTGGAACCAAATGGGTGTTTAGGAATAAGAAGGATGATAGAGGCATTATCATCTAGAACAAGGCAAGACTAGTTGTTCAAGGATACACACAAGAAGAAGGGATTGACTACACTGATGTCTTTGCTCCTGTAGCAAGATAAGAAGCTGTTAGGATATTCCTGGCATTTGCTGCATCCAAGAACTTCAAGGTCTTTCAACTTGATGTGAAGTGTGCTTTTCTGTATGGAGTGATTGATGAAGAGGTATATGTTAAACAACCACCTGGTTTTGTAGATCCTGATCATCCTGATTATGTCTGCACGCTTGACAAAGCTCTTTATGGGCTGCATCAAGCACCCATAAAGTGGTATGAGACATTGTCTGAGTATCTTTGTAAACATGGATACAAGAGAGGTACTATAGATGGAACTCTCTTCATCAAAGTACAGGGAAATGATTATTGCTGGTTCAAGTATATGTAGATGACATCATCTTTGGTTCAACTAATCCAAAGCTCTGCAAACACTTTGAGAAGCTGATGAAAGACAGATTTGAAATGAGTTCAATGGGAGAACTCAATTTCTTTCTGGGAATTCAAGTGAAGCAGGTTGAAGATGGCATCTTCATAAGTCTGTCAAAGTATGTTCAAGACATACTCAAGAGGTTCAATATGACTGATTGTAAGATTTCTAAGACACCCATAGCCAGAAACCACTCCCTTGGACCTGATCTTGAGGGGGAGTGTGTAGATGAACACTTATACAGGGCTATGATTGGGTCTCTTATGTATCTTACAGCTAGCAGGCCTGATATCATGTTTGCTACATGTATTTGTGCAAGATATCAAGCCAACCCTAAGATGTCTCACTTAATCACTGTGAAAAGGATTTTAAGATACCTCAAAGGTGCTTCAACACTGGGTCTATGGTATCCAATGAATCCTAATTTCAATCTGTATGCCTATACAGATAGTGATTATGGTGGTTGCAACATGACTGCAAAGTCTACATCTGGGGGATGTCAATTCCTTGGTGGAAGGGTTGTCTCATGGCAATGCAAGAAACAATCCTGTGTGTCTGCATCAACTGCTGAGGCTGAATACATTGCTGCTGCAAGCTGCTGTGCTCAAGTGCTTTGGATTCAAAATCAGATGCTGGACTATGGATTTAATTTCAAAGAGACTCCTATTCACATAGACAACAATAGTGCTATCTCTATCACTGAGAACCCTGTACAACACTCAAGGACCAAACACATCAACATCAGGTATCATTTAATAAGAGAAACTGAAAAGGGATTAATTAAACTAGTCAAAGTTCATACAGATGAACAATATGCTGATCTGTTTACAAAAGCTTTTGATGAACAGAGATTTAAGTATCTGATATCAGCTATTGGGATGATTAACTTTGAGTAGACTTTTTCTTAAAACTAATTCTACTTATTTCTTCTTAAAATATGTGTGTCCTAAGTTTTCTAGTTCATCACTTTCATAAGCTCATGTTTTTCTTTGGATGTAAAATTCTTTTTGAAGAATTTCCTTAGATTCTTGAAAATTTTCTGATACTTCGGAAGATAAAGTTTTATCTTCGGAAGAAAAACATGTCTTCAAAACAAATAACTGTCTAAGAGATTTTACCTTCGGAAGAAGTCAAAATTCATCTTCCAAAGCTTAAAATTCTTATCTCAGATACTTATTCATTTTAAGGACTTTTCCTTCCGAAGCAAAATTAACTTTCGGAAGCTAGTTTATTCTTATACAAAGCATCCAAGGGTTTATTTCTCTTCCGAAGCATAAATTTTCAAGACTCTCTGGAAAATCTTCCGAAGCCATTTTAGCTTCGGAAGCTTTTTCAATCAAAACTTCCGAAGACAAATTACCTTCGGAAGCTTTTCGAATTCCAAGAAAACTACTTTTTGAGCAAAAGTAAACTACCTTTGCAGAGGTGGGACCGACTTCCGGATTTCAAAGTTTATCCTCTTTCATTAACTTTGGTTCAAATCCCTTTTACATAAATACCCAACGGTTCCCCCTCTTTCCCACTATCTTCCTCACTATTCCTCTAACCTAATTCTCTAAACCGCCTTTGCTTTCTACCTTTCTTCACCCTTAAGCTTCTGAAATGGCCAACCTTAACCGCAGAAACAACCCAGATTTCTCCATGCAACTTCACAGGCAACACAACCAGGTTGCTCTATTAATCTCTGAGAAAGATGAAAGTTTCTAAGAGATTTGCCAGTTCTTAGCTCTATCAAATTACTTCACCTCCCTAACCATTGATCCTACTCTCTATGAGGATCATCTGCTTGAATTTTGGAAGAAATTCCAAGAGGTCATCATGGATGGGGAGAAGCCACTGTCTGCCACAGTGCAAAGGAGGACAATCTTCATCACTCCGGCCATCATCAACACTCATTTGCAGCTGGATGATGAAGAAGGTGAGTTGTCCTTCCCAAAGGAAGCTGTTAATCATTCCTTTGAGCAGATGGGCTATGAGGGGGATTTCTCTGTAAAGACCTTCAGGAAAGGGAAGGTGTCATCCCAGTGGAAATACCTACTCCATGTGGTTATCCACAGCTTGTCAAACAAGCATGGAGGGTGGGACCAGATTCCTGAGGATCTCTCCTTCATAGTGCATGGAATGGTTCAAGGGGTCAAGTTCAGGTACTCTCAATTTGTCTATACCAATTTACTTGCTAACTTGGACTCCTTAGAGTATTATATGTTTCCTAGATATGTTCAACACATTCTCAACTATGAACTCGGCTCATAGTTGAGGGAAACAGATAATATTCTTAAATTGGGACAGATGACGACATCTTTAAAATCATGAAGAAGCCACTTGTAGGCTTCTCAGGGGTAGAAACAGCCCTTGTCCCCAAAATGTTAGAGCTCATTGCTCAAGGTGACAACCTAGCAACACAAGCTAGTATTGAACCCACACCTTCTACCTCTCTACCACTAAAAAGACCTCAAGTAACCCTCACCAACAAAAGAAAATCCAACGAACCCCTGCTCAAGCTAGCTTTGAGTCTGTGCAGGTCCCTATATACTCACCTTTACAGGAGGAAGTGGACACTAGAGCTCCCACTTCCCCTAAGGAGCAAACCACTCCCATCTCTTCAACTATCAGGGCTGAGGTTCCTCATGCTCACCCTGATGAGCTCACAAGCCCAACTGCCTTAAGCCTTCACTCTGAGTCTCAACACTCAAGTGAACAACCTTCAGGGGACAGTTACCATCCCCAACCTTTAGATCTAAATCAGCCCATTCCCAACCTATCCTTCTTTACTGATGAAGACTTAGGTTTCAATGAGTACCATGAGTCTCTCTTCTCTTCCCCTACTCAAAGAGAGATGAGTACTCCTGAGTCTTCTCAGTCTAGCCTACATTAGTCACCTATAACTGAGGTGGATACTTCTGAACCTGTTCAAGATATCCATATGGAAGAGGCTCTCACTTTTGCAAGTGATTACATTATTAAGATCTCAACCATGGCAACTCAGCCCATTGACATCTCAACTGAGAATCAATGAGCAGAGGAAACCAGCAGCCAAGAACCTGATAGAAATCAAATCGTATTTGTGATACCGATTCAATAACTTTGGAAAATGATAGTACACATGAACAAACCATTTGGGACTCTTAAAAGATTAATTGAATTAGATGCGAAGTTCAAAGTATAAGTCTGTGTAGTCTGAGCAATATAAAAGGAAAAATGATAGTAAAACTAGTTACTACTAAGGTAACACAAAGAAAGTAGACCTAGAGGTTGCTAGACCACAGATGATATGTCGGTATATTCAACACAATAGATGATTAGACCTTGTTGGTGATCTCAGGAACAAACTAAGTTGTTCAACAAGCAGTGGGTTATCATCTTACCTGGTTACCATAATAATCAACAAAATTCCAATAAGGGGTGACGAGCAGAATAAACGCCGCAAATGTGTGCGTATGACCAAAATATGAGCAAAAGCACATGATGAAAAAAATGCAAAAGCAATCAAACTAATAACCTATGTTGTTGGTGAGATCTGTGCAAAAAGAATAAAAGTGCTCAAACAAGAAGATAGGTTATGTGCCTCTCTGATGTGTGGTGGTACTGACCTGAGGATAAGCATAACCTATATATTCTAGAATTCATTGTTGTTTGCCGCCTCTCTGCTGTGCGGTGGCACTGACCTGAGGCTTGGCTTCTCTTTGAAAGCTCTAAGAATAGTTTCTTCTTTAATACTACCCTGAGACCGCTCAAAAATCTCCTGAGGAATGTTGATTACCATATAAGTGTGGGATCCACAAAATCTTGTTGAAATAATTAAACCTTAAACTATCACCAATCTGTGTCAAAAGTCCGTGTATGGATTTTAGAGAACAAGTATATTGACAATCATCGTGGCTACAATTCTTGAAAGTCCAAATCAATGTGGGGATCTAATAGTACTAGTATGATTTCCTAAATTTGCTAACGACTCTAGATGAAAAAACAAGAATAGAGCATCAAAAGGTTTTGATAAGATGTCCCGAATGATTTGACGTACATGTATGATTCCAAACTGAATCAGTCCACTTATGGTCAAAATGAATTGAAGCTGCCCTTTCAGGAAATGAATCGTTTAGATTTCCATCTTAAAATTTCCACCTCACACAAAACCACAAAAACAAGTTTTAGTTCTGTATTTCAGGTTTTAGTTCTTTTACTTTGTTTAAATTTCGTCAATTTAGTTTGTTAAACATCGGACTATGCCATGGAATTCAATCGGGGAATTTAATCACCTAAAAGGGTCACGTCTGAGGTGACCACACAAGTTTTCAAATGTGAAATGGGTCACGTCTGAGGTGACAAAGTGTGTGTTTTGTTTAAAAGGATCACGACTAAGGTGATCAAAAGTTTTCAAAGTTAAAAGGATCATGTCTGAGATGATCGAATGCTAAAAATATTTAATCAATAAGTTAAAGGGTGTAATATGTCAAATGGTCATAAAGTCAAAATCATGAGTTTGACTCACACGCACGAATGGACCATACTCATGCCCTAGACAGCCGAATGGAGCATGAGTATGAATCATTCACCCGAATGGCTTACAAGATTGAGCCAGTCGCCCGAATGGAGATGTGCGAATGAGTCAGTCGCCCGACTGAAACCCAGTTGGCCGACTGAATGCGATCGACTGAACCAATCGCACGACTGAGGTCCAATCACCCGAATGAACAGAGCGAATGGGTCCAGTCGCCCGATTGAAATCAGATTCAGTAAAAAAAGGCCACTGTCGATCGCATAAACTCATCACCCCCCAATCGCCCTAAAATCGCATTCTGTACCGTTACTCTGCCGAAATTTCCTCTGACCGATTTTGACACCAATTTCGATATTCTGACGATCTTTAGTTTTTATGCAGGTATAATGCGGTGCTATCTAACTGAAGTTCGTTTGATTTGAGCCCTAATTTACGACTTTCGGCCCTTGCAAGAACCGAAACTGTTATTGGACAAATAACCTAACTAAACTAAGTAAAATGTTGAAATCAAAGTTATTAGGTTATTAGTATAGTGATTTCGAGTCTAATGGACCAAAACACGACGTCTAATTTTAAGATTTGGTCCAAATTGGAATTTCAGTTGAACGAACAGTGGTTCATGCGACTGGACACTCGGATGAACTACAATCGCATGACTGAGCTGGCCGAACGAATCAGTCAGCCAAATGGATAATATGAATGAGCTCAGTCGGCCGACTAAACCAATCGCAGGCTCAGTCACCCGATTGAACTCAATCGCATGCTCATTCACCCGATTGTATCCAGTCGCATGTTAGGTCAACCGACTGAACTCAGTCGCATGGTTCAATCGCATGATTGAACCAGACTGAGTTCAACAAGGTTAAAGTTGAATTGATTTTGGTTGTGTGGTGATCTAATGTGTATGTGTCTTGTATTACAGATCTATGGCTGACCGGTGGTCCATCAACCCCAAGCACAACATCTGTGCTCATTTAGATGCCACATCTCGGAACGGTGCCGAGTTTGTCGGGATCATTGCTTTCCTTAAGAGATCCCGAATCCACAGAGCTATATCCACACCGTGCACTCCCTATAGGTCTATACAACATGCCTTCTGGGAGGGGACATCGGTTGATCCTTCACATGAGCCTTACAGCATCCGTAGCATTATTTTTGGTTAGGCTATTGAGGTCACTGCTGATGATATACGACGAGTACTCGCTCTTGGTGACAATGCTGATCACCCGACTAGGCTACATCCTCTGAAAGTGAGAGGGTGTTTCCTCAGGATGAAGTACGCTGGGGATATAAACGTAGGTGTGCTAAACAAGTGCAACCTGTGTCCCAGTACAAGTACTTGGCACATGTGATACTTAAGTGCGTAGCTTCGCGGAGAGGTGGCTTTGATGATCTTTCAGACCAGATACAGAATGCCTATGTGGCACTGGTGCTGAACCACCCTTTCAGCTTCTCGAGTATGATATTCTCATATCTGATTGAGAATCTGGAGGCTAAAGGTAAAGAGGGTTTTTGCATGTATCCGAGGTTTCTCCAGATAATTATTGATGAGAAGCTGCCCTCTCTGCCTAAGGGGAGCCAAGATGCAGTGTCATTGGAGGTGATGGATGACACGACACTAGGCCGCATGAAGGTCTACAGGGGAAGCAAGTCAAGCCCCCTGTGAAGAGACTGTTTGGGCATCTGGCCCGTGAAGACTACGTGGCGCCGTCACGAAGGAAGTGGCGCCATGATGACAGTGACTCAGACACTGAGCAGATTGAGCTCCCAGCTGATGATTCTGATGATGATGATATCGGTGATGGTGGAGATGAAGGGCCCACTCAATTAAGGGCCCCCACTGCTGATATAGCATCTCCATCATCCACCCGAGGAGGAGCAGAGACTGTTGGTTTCCATCAGGACTTCCGACCTGATGAGGAGGAGGAGTCGGATGAGGAGCCGTTGACTCAAACGGTGGGCAGCAAGGTGGTTGCCACCGAACGAGGGCTTAGGGTGGTTGGTGAACGCCGGGAGGGTCTGGGGAGACTATGACTGATCCAACCTACACCCCAGATCAGCCCAGCATCCCAGGGGGAGCATCCACCTCGAGGGGTTCGAGGAAGAAACAGATGGCTTAGCCCCACGGGATGAAGACGAAGAGTAGGAGGATGACCTTTATCACCACCACCACTACAGCCACCACTACCACCACTCCACCTACCACCACTACCACTCCACCTACCACCACCACTACCACCATTCCACCCTCCACCACTACCACCACTCCACCTACTACCACCACTACCACTCCACCCATCATGACTACCCCACCATCCACACATATCCCACCACCCAACTTCTCTACATCCACCACTACCACCACCACACATGGAGCCGGGACCTCATCACAGGTCCTACCATCTTTTGTATCCTCTTACCCATATGTTGGGTTGGAGGAGCAGCTGGCTAACCTAAACCGGTTAGTACTAAAGCTGCTGTCGACGGATGACCAGAGAGCTACTCAGCTTAATCAGCTGGTGGAGCTCAATGCCTCCCAAGCCCAGAGGATTGAGGCTCAGAGCCTTGAGATCACAGATCTGAGAGAGATGCAGACATCCTCTGTACAAAGGATACATGATTTAGAGGCTCAGAACAAGAAGCTCATGTTGAGGCTCAAAGGATCTAAAGATGAGCCACTAAAGATCAGAGAAGGAGATGGAGATGATGGTGATGATGATGACAGTGATGATGATGAGGATGATGATGGTGATGATCAAGGTGACAATACTGAGGGAGGAGATGATGTTGATGCAGGTGATGATGATGATAAAGGAGAAGGAGATACATCTGCTATGGGTGCCACATCAGCAAGTGAAAGGAGGACCAAGAAAGCTCAAGACAAAGGTGCCTCTACATCAGCCCCGTCAGCAGAGGAACACATGATACAAGACAAGAGTAATGCATAGTTGTTTATGTTATTTAAAATCATGTGTAATTGAATATTATATCAAACTAATGTATATAAAGTTTATATTTTGTTAATGTGTTTCTGTTTTGATTATTGGCTAATGGTTGATGTGTTACATGTTTTAAAATCAAGCAGATCCAAATTTTCAAAGAGATGAATACGACATTGCTCCCCTTCAACAGATCAAGACTCAACTAACAATGATTCTTGATCTGCAAGGGATAGTCAGGAGATCTGTGAGTTACACTCCTGAAGAGGGAGAAATAATTCATGATCTCACTGATGAGCAATTGGTCGAAATGTTCCGACTCAATCCTGATGAGATCGTGAAGGATGCTCCTACCGTAACCGTGGAAAGTGACGACGAGCTGAATGATATAGACGAGATAGAAATTGAGGATGTCACGACCCAACATTATCCAGAGTATATTGACAACGAAGGAAATGTCGTTCCCAATCTGGGAGACACCCTTGTCAGTGATACCTTTGAAACTCTGGATAAAATGGAGCAGGAGTCAGAGAAGGACAAAGAGAAAGCCCAAGCCTTAGAAGCCGATGTCAACATCAGAAAGGCTGAATGGGCAGCATGTTTTGTAGAACTTAAAGCCCAGCGCAGTGCTCCAAAGTCAAATGTCTACACCAAACTCTATAAAGTGAAGAAACATCACAAGGTGTCAGGCAAAATCATAGCGTGGGCCTATTTTGAAGATCTTAAAGTCTATGCTGTTAAAAGAGAGAAAGGGATCGAGTACTTCAGATTCCCACACGATCTGAAGACTCTTCCAGGTTTTGAGCTTAACCAGTTAGCAAAGTTGAAGTTGCTATACTCTGACCCTCGTAAGATGTCAAGCTGGTTTGAAGCTGCTTTAAAGAGAGAGTACCACACCAGGTGGGTCAACTTCAAACCTCAACAACAAACGAGGTATATCAGAAGATTTGAAGTTGATGCCATTACTGGAAAGCCAAAAGTAGTGCTGAAGTGGAGTCCTCCGCGCACGATGTCTAGAATCCCTCTATGGGAAATGCCACAGGACTTCACTCCACACTTCAAGTGGTGGTACTACGATTGGAGAACAGGTGAGACGGAGTGACTGGTCATAGTACTGAACAGAAATGGAAATATGGAAACTATCAGGGTATTTGACCCCATGTGGCTCACTAACTTGTCGGCTGATGATGTTTACACATTATACAAGTTGCCACTATTCTATGACGCGCAAGATATTGTACAAGCCCTCCAATTCTAAAACGTGATCAGACTCTGCTTTGCATTTGAAATACATGTAGGAGTTACAAGAGAGGAGAAGTACAAGAAATATGAGGAGCTTATGAAGAATGTAAGACAATAGATGAATCTAGGTCCAAGGGGGAGTTGTAGATACATGTGTACCTAGCTTTTGAGCTTAATGTAATATGTCTTTATTGTCTTACACATATGTAATTGAATGGGTACTTAATGAAATACAATGTGTGGTTGTGCTTATAATGTTTATTATTTCATTGATTAGTAGTTTAACGCTTATTGAACTGACTATATAGGTTTGTGGTTCTTTGAATGAATCTTGATAATGTAATGATTAATAAATATATTCAAACTTAGTAATATGAAGTTCTCATGCGAATGGCCCATGCTAATGGACCATACGCATAAACAACTTCATGCGAATGACTCAGTCGCACGACTGAACCAGGAGACTGGATTAGTCGCACGAGTGTAACATGAGATTGACTCAGTCACACGACTGAACACTCAGTCGTGCGAATGGATCAACCGCATGGCTCAATCGCACGATTGAACCATGCTAATGGTTTAGCCGCCCGAATGAGAAACCCTAACCTATAAATACCACTTAATTCGTGGAAAAACAAAGGATTGAGAACACTTCAACTACATACGTACCCTAGCCATCCAGAGACCTCTAAGAACATGTTACAAGTTCATAGATCGCACTAGATCGATTCCAAATCGTTCTTAACGTTTAGATTCAATCTATAATTGTTTCTACGTGCGTTCTCACTGATTGGATCGCCAATCAAATAGGATTCCGCACTATTTGATTCGGTATACACGTTTATCATTTAGTATTTCGTTCAATACTCGATCCTAACATTTTGGATGATAGCTCTTGACTTTGAAGCCTCTTCCCTCATCTTTCTCTTTGTTGCCTTTGGTTCTTTGAGTACTTGAAGTTCAAATTGTTTGAGATACTCAAACTCAATATACTCAAAGGAAAAGGGAAGAAGTACAGATGCCTGGTAGAGACCTGTGGCACTCAGGTAGTTGATCATGTTTTGCCTATCTGTTTCATTGTCTACCTGAGGTTCTTGTGTAGCTGTCACAGTCTCTTGCATAGGGCTTTCTTGAACTAGGGAGAGAGTAGGAACATGTTTGTATAATCTTTTCTGTCTTCTCTCCTCTTTGATTTGGAGAAGTATCCTTGCATCCTCTGCTTCCTTCATCTCTCTTGACACTTCCATGTCAGCCAGCTCATTAAGTTCCTCTAAAGGGAGAGATATAATCTCATCTATGTCATAGTTCCTGGTCTGCAGGTAAGTAATTTTGACTGCCCTTCAACTTATCATCTTGAGTGTTTGGTCTGGGGGCAGCCCTGATTGCAGCTTGCATAAAGCCTAAACACCCAGAGGAACTTTCTCCCCTTAGCTTCCTCTTCCTCTCTCTCTCCTCCTCCTCAATCTCCTCATTGCTTGGTGTAGCATCCTAGCTTTGGCCAGAGAAAGGTTGTGAGACACCTTTACTAGCAGGTGTTTTACTGAGGGGATGAATTTCTAAAGTAGTTGTTGGTGTGACAGGGCTCTCAGGCTCTATCATTGGGCCTTCAGCTAAGGTTTTCCCTTTGAAGCTAATCTCAGGGTCTGCCTCAACATCTAGTTGGCCAATGACATTACCTGATTGCCTTTGTCTCCTTCTTAGACTGAACTCTTCAGTCATTCTATCTTAAATCCTTTGTGCCAACCTATCAGCTTGTCTAGATTGACTTGGGTTGACAAGTGGCATGTTGATCAGGTCAAGACCTTCATAGTAGTTCAAGGTCTGAAAATTGAACACGTCTTGCTGCCCTTGAACTCTTTAAAGAATGAGGGCTCTTCTATCAATATCATACCTCCACCCAATAATGTAGTTTAAAGTTCCTTGAGGTGGGGATGATATAGCCGGAATGCCTTCCTCAAAGAGACTCCTAATGAAAGAGTCTATAGTGTCCACATCAATGTGAACTTTAGGAAGTTGTTGAGTATGCACAATTGCAAGTGAGGATGGTGAGTCCTCAATGTCCATACTCCTGGAAGAACTCCCAGGTTCTATGACTGTAATGACTTTCTCCCTTTTTGGTAGCATCACCCTCTTGCAGAGGTGAGCTAGGAGTTAGGTCAATCACATTCACAGGTTCTTGTGTTCCTGGTTGAGCTCTCCTTAAAGGCATCCCAGCTAGTTTTTCTTTGAGATAAGATATCTCAAGTTGTTGATCATTGACCCTGTTGTGCAGTGTAGTCACCTGAGATTCAAGGTGACTAACCTTAGAGACTAAATAAGATATCTCAAATTCCCCTCATCTTCATTAGAAGAATCATTGGGGGATGAGATGATTGGACCAAAGTCCTCTCTCTCACCACCAGCTTCAGGTTCTTGGCTGCTGGATTTCCTCTGCACATTGACAGCCTCGGTTGAAGTGTCAATGGGTTGAGTTGCCATGGTTGAGGTCTTAATGATGTAATCACTTGTAGAAGTGAGAGCCTCTTCAATGTGAACCTCTTGAACAGGTCCAGGGAGATCCACCTTAGTGATAGGTGACTGAAGTTAGATAGACAAAGGAGACTCAGGAGTACTCATCTCTCTTTGAGTAGGGGAAGAGCAGAGAGACTCATGGTACTCACTGAAACCTAAGTCTTCATCAGTATAATATGAGAGGTTGGGAATGGGTTGATTTATGTCTAAAGGCTGGGGATGGTAACTGTCCACTGAAGGTTGTTCACTTGAGTGTTGAGACTCAAAGTGAAGGCTTAAGGCAGTTGGGCTTGTGAGCTCATCAGGGTGAGCATGAGGAACCTCACCACTGATTCTTGAAGAGATGGGAGTGGTTTACTCCTCAGGGGAAGTGGGAGCTCTAGTATCCACTTCCTCCTATATGGGTGAGTATATGGGGGCCTGCATTAACTCAATAGCTTGAGTAGGGATTCGTTTGGATTTTCTTTGGTAGGTGAGGGTGATTTCTAGTCTTTTTGGTGGTTGGGAGGTAGAAGGTGTGGGTTTAACACTAGCTTGTGTTGCTAGGTTGTCACCTTGAGCAATGAGCTCTAAAATTAGGGACAAGGGCTGTTTCTACCCCTGAGAGCCTGTAGTTGGCTTCTTCATGATTTTAAAGATGACGGGCTTCATTTATCCCAATTTAAGAATATTATCTGTTTCCCTCAACTGTGAGCCCAGTTCACAGTTGAGAATGTGTTGAAACATATCTAGGAAACATATAATACTCTAAGGAGTCCAGGTTAGCAAGCAAATTTGTATAAAAAAACTGAGAGTACATGAACTTGACCCGTTGAACCATTCCATGCAATATGAAGGAGAGATCCTCAGGAATCTGGTCCCACCCTCCATGCTTGTTTGACAAGCTGTGGATAACCACATGAAGCAGGTATTTCCACTGGGATGAGACCTTCCCTTTCCTAAAGGTCTTTACAGAGAAATCTCCCTTATAGCCCATCTGCTCAAAGAAATGACTTACAGCTTCTTTTAGGAAGGACAACTCACCTTCTTCATCATCCAGCTGCAAGTGAGTGTTGATGATGGCCGGAGTGATGAAGATTGTCCTCCCCTGCACCGTGGTAGATAGTGCCTTCTCCCCATCCATAATGACCTCTTGGCAGGTCTTCCAAAATTCAAGCAGATGATCCTCATAGAGAGTAGGATCAATGGTTAAGGAGGTGAAGTAGTTTGATAGAGCCAGGAAACGGCAAACCTCTGAGAAACTATCATCTTTCTCAGAGTTCAACAGAGCAACCTAGTTATGTTGCCTGTGAAGTTGCATGGAGAAATCTGGGTTGTTTCTACGGTTTAGATTTGGCCATTTTGAGAAGCTTAAGGGTGAAGGAAGATGAAGAACAAAGGCGGTTTGAGAGAATTTAGGTTTAAGGAATAGTGTAATTGAAGAAAATAGTGAAAGAGGGGGAACCGTTGGTTATTTATGTGAAAAGGATTTGAGACAAAGTTAATAAAAAGGATAAATTTTGAAATCCGGATGTCGGTCCCACCTCTAAAAAAGTAGTTTACTTTTGTCCAAAAAGTTGTTTTCTTGGAAGTTGAGAAATCTTCGAAGGTTATTTGCTTCGAAAGTTCTGAAGAAAAAGCTTCCAAAGTCAAATTGGCTTCGGAAGATATTTCAAAGGTTTTTGAGAATTTTGCTTCGGAAGAGAATTTACACTCAGATTTTTTTATTCTAAAAAGAACGAAAACTTCCGAAGGTAAATTGCTTTCAGAAGAAACTTGTTCTTTTTAAAACATAAAAGTACTTAAGTTGATTTTAAGCTTCGAAAGATATTTCAGAAATTTCTTCCGAAGGTAAAATTACTGAAGTAGTTATTTGTTTACTAAGACATAAATTTCTTCCGAAGGTAATTTTAAATCTTCCGAAAAGAAAAGAGATCAAAATTTTCAAAAATCTAAGAAATGTCTTTTGAAAAGATTTTCTTCCAAAGAAAAACAAGGGCTTATGAAGATGATGAAATAGACAGCTTAGGACACACAGATTTTAGAAATAATATGATTAAGTTTTAAGAAAAGCTATTCAAAGTTAATCATCACAATAGCTGATACAAGATAATTAAATCTCTGTTCATCAAAAGCTTTGGTGAACAGATCACATATTGTTCATTTGTGTTAACTTTGACTAGTTTGATTAAGCCTTTTTCAAAGTTATCTCTAATCAAATGATACCTGATATTGATGTGCTTTGTCCTTGAGTGTTGTACAGGATTTTCTGTGATTGAGATAGCACTGTTGTTGTCTATGTGGATGGAAGTCTCTTTGAAGTTGAATCCATAGTCCAACATCTGATTTTGAATCCAAAGCACTTGAGCACAGCAGCTTGCAGCAGCAATGTATTCAGCCTCAGTAGTTGATGCAGACACACAAGATTGTTTCTTACATTACCAAGAGACTACCCTTCCACCGAGAAATTGACATCCCCCTGATGTAGACTTTGCAGTCATGTTGCAACCACCATAATCACTAGCTGTATAAGCATATAGATTAAAGTCAGAATTCTTTGGATACCAAAGGCCAAGTGATGGAGCACCTTTGAGATATCTTTAAAATCCTTTTGACAGTGACTAGGTGTGACATCTTGGGGTTGGCTTGATATCCTGCACAAATACATGTAGCAAACATGATATCAGGCCTGCTAGTTGTGAGGTACATAAGAGACCCAATCATTGCCCTGTAAAGATGTTCATCAACACACTCCCCCTCAAGATCAGGTCCAATGGAGTGGTTCCGGGCTATGGGTGTCTTAGCAACCTTACAATAAGTCATGTTAAAGCTTTTAAGCATGTCTTGTACATACTTTGACTGACTTATGAAGATGCCATTGTCAACTTGCTTCACTTGAATTCCTAGAAAGAAATTGAGTTCCCCCATGGCACTCATTTCAAACCTGTCTTTCATCAGCTTCTCAAAGTCTTTTCAAAGCTTTGGTTAGTTGACCCAAAGATAATGTCATCTACATATACTTGAACTAGCATTATATCATTTCATGTTCCTTTGATGAAGAGAGTTCCATCAATAGTACCCCTTTTATAGCTATGCTGACAGAGATACTAAGATCGAGTCTCATACCACTTCGTTGGTGCTTAGTGCAGCCTATAAAGAGCTTTATCAAGCCTGTAGACATAATTAGGATGATCAGGATTTGCAAACCCAGGTGGTTGTCTGACATACACCTCTTCATCAATCACCCCGTAAAGAAAAGCACACTTGACATCAAGTTGGTAGACCTTGAAGTTGTTGGATGCAGCAAAAGCTAGGAATATCCTGACAGCTTCAAGTCATGCTACAGGAGCAAAAACATCTGTGTAGTCAATCCCTTCTTTTTGAGTATACCCTTGAACAACTAGTCTTGCCTTGTTCTTGATGACAAGTCCTCTATCATCCTTCTTATTCGTGAACACCCATTTGGTTCCTATGGTAGTCTTCCCTTGAGGAAGAGGACATAGGTTCCAAACCTTTTGCCTTTTGAATTAAAGCAGCTCCTCTTGCATAGCTTCAACCCAACTTCTATCCTTTAGAGCCTCATCAATTTTCTTTGACTCTATCTGGGACAAGAAATAAGAGTGAAGACAAACATTTGCGTCATGGGTTTGTCCTCTTGTTCTTAATCCTGAATCAACATCTCCAATGATGTTTGTGGTAGGATGAGACTTATGGATCCTTAGCTGAGGGATCACAGCAAATTGTTTAGACAAATCTAAATTTGAGAAATTTTGACCTGGCAAGAAAGATTCACCCTCCACATCAGCACACTTATCAAGATTGACTTGATCCAATGAGTGTGTGACATCATTGATGTTGTCTTCAATGGAGTGGTTATCAGCATCAAGAAATTCCTGATCACTTTCACCACCACCATTGTCTCCAACATTTGAAGCTCCTTCATCTGAGTTTTGTGCCTCTAAGCTGGAATTTGAAGGCACTCCAGAAAGTATTAGTAGGATTTGTTATTGATGTGCTGGTAGAAGCTTCATTTGCAGGATTGGTTACCACTGGAGCTGAAGATGTGTAGTTTGAAGGTCTTCTCAGCTCAAATCTTGGGTCAGGATCACTTGTAGGTAGTATATCTATGGACCCTGAAACATGCTCACAAGATTTGTTAAAACAGTTGGTAACTAAATCAAGATCAAATAGCCAATCCGGACTAGAACCTTTCACACTGGGAGTGTGCTCATTGAAAGTCACATTGGCTGGCTCCTCAACTACTCTATTTCTGAGATTGTATACTCTATAAGCTTTAGCTTAAGAAGAGTATCCAATCAAGTGTCCATCATCTGATTTCTCAGCAAACTTGGCAATTTGATCTTTGGTATTCAAGATGGTGTAAGGACATCCAAATGACCTGAGAAAACCAATGAAAGGTTTTCTCTTGTGCCAAAGTTCATAAGGAGTCTTACCATGTGTCCTAACTACTAAAACTCTATTTTGCACATAGCAAGCAGTGTTCACTGCCTCTGCCCAGAAGGTGATGGGCAATTTAGAGTCAGGAACATAGTTCTTGCAGCTTCAATTAGTGTCATGTTTCTCCTCTCAGCAACACCATTTTGCTGAGGAGTCCTGGGAGCACTATATTGTCTTGTAATATCTTTTTCATCACAAAATGTATCAAGGATTTAATTCTTGAATTCAGTTCCTTGATCACATCTTATGGTTTTGACCTTGTGATCACATTGATTCTCAATCTTTAAGATAAAATTCTTTAGAATCTCAGGGGTCTCATCCTTAGTTCTAAGAAAGAAGACCCAAGTGAATCTAGTAAAGTCATCTGTGATCACCAAACAATAAGAGGTCCTTTCTAGACTCATTACACTGGTGGGGCCAAAGAGATCCATATGTAATAAGTGTAGGGGATTAATGATGGATTTTTTTTCCTATGGCTTGTGAGATACCTTGTGTTGCTTCCCCTTCAGGCATGCAACACAGTGGTCATCACTTGTAAATTCTTTCTTTGGTATTCTAGTTACAAATCATTCTTAATTAATTTATTCATGTTTTTAAAGTTTACATGGCACATTCTTTTATGCCAGAGGAAAGACTCATCATTATTTGCTTTAGATAGAAAGCATGAAACTTCTCTTGAAGGAGATGTTTCTTGCAAATCCATCTTGTACATGTTTCCTTTCCTAGGGGCTCTGCGCAGGATGTGCTTATGAGGAATGACCAACCCGGGCCTGAGAACAATGCACTCATGCTCAGTGAAGAGCATGTTATGACTCTGATCACAAAATTATGATACACTCAAAAGATTATACCCAAGCTCCTTGACAAAGTTTACCTTCTCAATGCTGAGCTTACCATTTGTGACCTTGCCCCTTCCTGTAATGTAATCTCCGGCATCTCCTCTAAAAGCAACTGGTCCTCCATCAATTCTTTCAAACTTTTGGAGTAGTGACCTATTGCCTGTCATGTGCCTGGAATAGCCACTATCAATGATCCATACATTTCTGTTTGTCTTGAGCTGTTCCTGCAGAGATGGTTAGTTACATTTGGAAACCCAAGCCTCATTGGTCTTGGGCTCATCAAAAGAAGTTGAAGACAATGTGTAATTGATCCTATAGTCATGCTAGAAGGTTCATTTGCTGATATTGATGAAGAACTTTCAGCCACTTGGTCTTTCTTTGATTTCCACACCACCTTTGGAAGCTTAGACTTGACCTTCAATACTTCGAAAGTTTTGTTGACTTCGGAAGTTTTGATGACTGGACCTTGGAAAGATCTTGCTTTCACTGCATCAGGCTTCAGTGCTTTTGAAGTATTCCTTTCTTCCGAGACCAAATTTTCTTCCGAAGGCAAGTTTCCACTTGTCTTCTTCTTCATTTTGGAGCTTCCGAAGGAAAGTGATTCTCCTTCCGAAGCTTGCTTCTTCTTCTCCAAACTCTTAGAAGTTTCTTTTTTGGTCATGTGGAGAGTACTCTTTGGATTATAAACACAATCATTAGCAAGATGAGAGGTAGTCCCACACATAACACAGTCCATTTTCTTCCTTCTAGGAGTTTTCTTTTGTGAACAAGGCTGAACTTGATCACTTTCCTTCTCCATCTTCATCTTTGCAGATGCTGTATGGCGATTCTTGTGGGGATAGAACTACCTTTGGAGCTAGATGGTTGAGGTTGTACAGCAGTTATGCACAATTGATCAGCCTTCTTCTTGATGATGGGATGATTTGAATCTGAACCAGAACTCTTGTTGATGGAGTTCAAGTTGATGTCTTCAGTCTTCACCACTTCAAATCCTGCAGAGATAAAGAATTGTTTCTATGCAGAATTAAAGGTGGCCTTGATCTCTTGAGCCTTCTTGGACTTTCTTTTGGCCTTCCTGATCAAGTTCTTTTTCCTGGACTTGGTCATCCCAACAGCTTTGTTCTCCTCAGAGGGATGGTGACCCTTCTAAGAATGCTCCTCTTCACTCTTCTCAGAGCCATTCTCCACCATCTCCTCTTCATCCTCTTCAGTCACAGGGTCTATGAGGGAAAGCTCATCTTCATAAGTTCCACACCTAGGAGATCTTACAGAAAAGATTGTGTATGGAGGAGCTATCTCACAAGATCCCAGTCCCTGCTTATTTTGATAACAAACTTTTGCATGCAAGGATGAGGATATTATGTTCTTGAAGGTCCCTTCTTCAAGAACACATTTTTCTGCCTTGGCTTTGCTGATCATAAGCTCAGCCTAGCATTCAGTTAACTTAGTAATGAGGTCTTTGATCCGAAATCCTGTAGTTTGTGTGCTCATGTTTAAGAGTTGAAATGGTTTTCTCTAAGTCCTCTATCTTTAGCTTATAATCATTTTCAGCTCTCTTAAAATCAACTTTTAAGATATTTAAGGACTCAAGATCAGATCTCATTTCTAAGTTATAGGATCTGTACCTATTAACTTTAGCAATGCATTCAGGAGTACAAAAATGTTCCAATACCTTGGCTTCATTGTGGACTGCCATGAGTGCTTGGTTTGGAGATGCATCTTCTACCTGAAAGCTCCAGTCAAAGCCTCCTTCTTCAACAGCAACTGCAGCTTGCTGCTTTGGCTTCTCATTTAGGGGGGCTTTCTCAGTGTAGTTTGGTCTGGTTTGTGTTTGGCCACCATTTGTCCTTGATGCCTTACACTCCCTTGCAAAGTGTCCCATCTAGTTACAGTTGTAACACTTTATGTTTTTTTATCCAGCCTAAACTTTCCACTGGCTGCATTGCTTGGAAACTTTCTCCCTGTTCTCGTATAGAACATCTTGGCTCTGTGAATGAGAAGAGCTATCTGCTAAACTATCTCCATGTACTCCAAGTCATCTGGATGGATACAGTCCAGGTCTTCAAGGGTGAAGAGAAAGTTGCATGTGGTTTCATTAGCAGAGACAAAGGCATGAGAAGAACTTGTCTCTTGGAAAGAACTTCCTTGAGTGTAGCTTTCTCTTGGAGTCTCTGGGAAGGTGATGAAAGGGCCATTTTGTGAGTTGTCAGGGTAGCATATAAGATGATGTTGTGGTTCAATGCTTTCCCTTTCAACCACATGGAGGGTTGAACTCAGTTGATTGCTGGAGTTACCAGATAAGTTTTGCATGTTCACCTCCATCTACTAGCCACTAAGAATACCATATAACTTTGTGAGAGTAAGAGTCTTAAGGTTCTAAGTCCTCTTGATAACAACACAATAATATGTTCATTGTCTAGGAAGTGAGGACATGAACTTCCTTACAATGTCCCTGTTCTCAAGAGTTACTCCAACATCCATTAGAGTATCCAAAATCTCAACATACCTAAAGTATTGTTGAGTCATGGTTTCACCTACCTTGAAGGTGAAGTTTTCAAACTGCTGCTTCATGAGATCCTTCTTGTTCTTCTTTGCTTCAGTAGACCCCTCATACATCAACTTCAGTGCTTCCCGTAGTTGATTGGCAATCTTGAACTTCTTGAAGCCTCTATAGATGGAGTTTGGAAGACCGGTTTGAAGGGCTGTCATGGCTTTCTAATCAATCTCTATTCTCTTCCTGTCTGCTTCTGAGTAATCAGCCACAGCCTTTGGAATAATACCACCTCCAGTAGCAGAAGTGGTGCTTGGTATGTAGGGTCCTTCAACAACAGAGTCCCACATCATGGAGTCTTGAGACTTGATGAAGCCTTACATTCTTTGACACCAAGTATCAAAGTCTTCAGGAGTGTCGGTGGAGACTTTGTTATAGTTCCAGTTTCCATATCAGCTTTGGTAATAGCTGCCATTTGAGTTGTTAAGTATTTTGTGTGTGAGGGATCTTAAGATGGTGAGATCTTATATCAAGAGCCTGGAATATTCTTATACCAAATGCATGACCGTTAAAAGGTATGCATTTGCAACATAACAACACAATGAGGAGAGTTACTTAGAACACTTAACAGATCAAATAGGGAACTGGTTAACTTAAGTGGAAGATCCTAAGAACACAAGTTAGAATGAGACAAAACAAGATAGCAAACAACACAAGTAATTGGTTTTCAAGAATGTTGTATATTGCTTCTCAAGTTCTATTACAAATGTTACAAAGCATACCATAGAAAGTTACAAGTACTTGAGATACATATACTACATCCTACAACCGGCCATACTATGAAAGGCAGCTGGATACATAAGACTAGACAACTACAAAATCAAATGTAGAGTCAAAAGATAGATTGCCTTTTGACTAGTGACTATGACATGCCATAGCTCACATCCTAATATATTACAAAAAGGATAAAAGTACATAGAGTAGAAAGCACAGACTCAAGACCTCAATGTATAGTTACCAAAAGCATGGACCTTTTCACCAACTCATGTAAGTTGATGACTATATAGAGTTGCAGCGAAAAGGTGGTCCAGCTTTATAGTAAAATACATTAGATAAAAGCAAGTCTCTAAAAGTCTTTGGAAGAAATCTGTCTTCACTATTTGGCTTCGGAAGACTTTGTCTTTGAAGCTTCGGAAGATTTCACTTTTGGCTTCGGAAGATGTTGGTCTTGGCTTCGGAAGATTTTACACTTAAAATATTTCTAGTGCAAAGTGTAAAACTTCCAAAGCATTTCTACTTATGTTCTTCAGTGCATGCATGCAAAGACACTTTGGATGTTTTGGCTGCATCAGATTTATAGGAATCCTTACAGACAATTAATAAATAAATTTGTAGATGTCAAGTTTTGAACTTAAGAGCTCAAAAGCTTGAAGCTGTAGAAAAGTAAAAATAAAAATTATGAACCCATAAATTAAAGAAAAGATTTATTTAAATTTGAGAAACTCATTTATTAACATATTAATTTGGTTTTCTTCACAGGTTCACTAAATTAACTTACAGGTTACAAAAACTCAAGTTTTTTTATATGTTAGTAATATTATTATTATAACTTTTGTTCCCGTGTTAGAATCAAACTAACTTAAACTAGTTGAGACATGTATCCGAATTTAAAGACCGTCAAGGTTGATAGGATACCTTGATAAGTAACCAAAGCTAGTAGTAAGAGCCATTGTCGAGAAGGAGAAGGAGTGTGAACGTGAACGTTGGCTGAGTATTTAATGTTCGTGGGTACATTAGCAGCAACAATGAACCACCAAATATATGAACAAATCTTGTTGCTGTCGGTTGGAAAAATCGTAACTGAGGAAGTTCTAATGTCGATGGTAGTGCTTGCTGCTTGATGCGGTAGCAGAGTTCGGGTGGTACAACAAACATGAGCGAGAGGAGTGAATGCGTGAATCGTCGGAAAGGTAGTTTTAGAGGAGAAAATTTTTGTTTGGAAAGAAACGAGAGGCATAATATTTAAAAAAATAAATTATTTGGCATTTGTTGAGTTTAATCATGTAATTGTAATCTATGGTTTTGGTATTCGATTATTTCTTAATAACCGACGGTTTAAGGTTGAGGGCATCGGTTCGTCTTACGTATGGTAGTTTCCTTCAAAGTCCATAAAGAGGCCCACAAGTTAAATGTGTTTCAAGATTTTCAAAGTATTTAAGGAATTATATATATTTACGTAGATATATGTTGATGAAAATATTCAATAGAAAGAAGATGAAGAGGATTACCGTGAATAGTCTTTGTTTACGATTTGATCTTTCAAAAGGGTTAGAATGTGAGCATAGTGTCAGATTTAGGGTTAATAAAGAGAAGATTAGGGTTAGGAAGTAAAGGAAGAGAAAAATACTAGGTTATAAAACAGTTCAAGGTATAGCTTTAGATATGCGTGTTCTGAATAGGGTTGTCTGTAGGCTGGAAAAAGAAAGAGCAAATGCTTTATGTTGGATTGGGTTAAGGACTTAAATTGACTTTTCTATTTGATCAACAGATAACAAACACAGACACTTTGAGTAATAATATAAACACAAGATATTATTTCAAAGTATACACTTGAGTAATCTTTTCTGAGTACAAATTGTGACAAGATAAATAATTGGGCTAACTAGCTAACCTTAAAACTATATGTAAGGTTCATATAAGGCTGATGCACCCAAAACATCCAAAGTCTTTCCTGCATGCATGCACAGAAGTACAAGAGTAGAGATGCTTCAAAAGTTTTACACAATGAACTAGAAAATATTCTAAGTGTAAAAACTTCCGAAGCCAAGACCAACATCTTCTGAAGCCAAAAGTGAAGTCTTCCGAAGCCAAGAAGTGAAGACATATTTCTTCTGAAGACTTTTGAATACATGCTTTATCTGATGTACTTTCCATAAAGCTAGACCACCTTTCTGCTGCAACTCTGTTCAGTCACTAACTTACATGAGTTGGTGAAAAGCAGTCAATGCTTTTGGTAACTGTACATTGAGGTCTTGAGTCTGTTGCTTTCTACTTTATGTACTTTTATCCTTTTTGTAATATATTAGGATGTGAGCTATGGCATGTTATTGTTACTAGTCAAAAGGCAATCTGTCTTTTGACTCTACATTTAATTTTGTTGTCTAGTCTTATGCATCCAGCTAGCCTTCAAAGTATGGCCGACAGTAGAATGTAGTATAAAGTATCTTAGGTACTTGTAACTTTCTTTCTATGCTATGTAATACTTGTAAAAGAACTTGAGAGCAATATACAACATTCTTAAAAACCATACACTTGTGTTGTTTGCAATCTTGTTCCGTCTCATATTTTACGTTTGTTCTTAGTATCGTACTTATAAGTTACCACTTCCCTATTTGATCTGTTAAGTGTTCTAAAAATCTCTCCACATTGTGTTGTTGTGTTGTAAGTGACCAGCCCTTAAACGGTCCTGCACTATACAAATCAGAGGTGTTTGTACTATGAAAGTTAAACACAAAAATAAATCATTTTACATATATTCATTGTTTAGAAAAAGGTATGTACAATACAGATAGATAATTGGCATCTCAGAAGTCAACTACTCTAGTACTATTTTGTCTCCAAAAGGTAGAACTCAGTAACCACCAATGTACTTTGATACATGCAGTCTTGTCTAATGTTTCAATTAGCAGTTTATCCATTTGAGTGTTGATCATCAGTCAATCATCACTTAATCACTTTCAGTGCTTATCGGCAGTGGTTCAGCACTTGGCAGAATTCGGTAATTGACAGCGAGTGCTGAATTTTTTGAGCTTTTAGTAGCTTCATCGTCTTCATGAATCAACACTTTAGAAGTTAGACATGTGGCTCTAGAAATTTTTAAGATTTAGAAATGTGGCTCAATAATGCTTTAGTTGTTTAGATTTATAGATACATATAATTCGCAAGTGTAATCATATACCATCCCCTACACACACGACCATGCACACATTGTTAACCCTGCTTGCAACAATACCGAGTAAATCATACTGAGAACAAGGAAGGATTAAAATCTGTCGAATCGAGATGGATAGGAGGCCGTCAGTGTTTGTTGTTGCCATCGAACACAAGAATCAAGAGAGGAGGGCCAAACTAGGAATTTATGGTGGAGAGGGTATAGAAAAAGAGACAGCAGAAAGAGGAGAATGGGGGCGGTTAGGGGGAAGGGTTTTTATATATTAGGGATATAATAATAATTGTGAAATTATCAATAATTTAATAATTACAAATTTATTATTATATAATTTAACAATTACAACATTAGGAGGCACTGAAGCTCATGTATGAGGGGTCCAATGAAGCAATGGAGAACAAGAAGGACCTCTTGAAGCAGCAGTTTGAAAACTTCACCTGCAAAGCAGGTGAAACCATAACTCAACAATACTTCAGGTATGTTGAGATTGTGGATACTCTAATGGATGTTGGAGTAACTCTTGAGAACAGGGACATTGTGAGGAAGTTTATGGCCTCTCTTCCTAGACAATGGACATATTATTGTGTTGTTATCAAGAGAACTGAGAACCTTAAGACTCTCACTTTGACAAAGTTGTATGGTATTCTTAGCGGATACAGATGGAGATGCATATGCAAAACTCATCTGGTAACTCCAACAATCAACTGAGTTCAGCCCTCCATGTGGTTGAAAGGGATAGCATTGAACCACAACATCATCTTATATGCTACCCTAATAACTCACAAAAGGGTCCTTCATCACCTTCCCAGAGACACTAAGAGAAAGCTACACTCAAGGAAGTCCATTCCAAGAGACAAGTTCTTCTCATGCTTTTGTTTCTGCTGATGAGAGCACATGCAACTTTCTCTTGACCTTTGAAGACCTGGACTGTATCCATCCAGATGATCTGGAATATATGGAGATAGTTAAGCAAATGACTCTTCTCACTCACAGAACCAAGAAGTTCTACAAGAGGACATGGAGGAAGTTTCGAAGCAATGCAGCTAGTAGAAAGTTTGGGCTGGACAAAAGCAAAGTGAAGTGTTATAACTGTAACCAAATGGCCACTTTGCAAGGGAGTGTAAGGCACCAAAGACAAATTAGCCAAACACAAGTCAGACCAAACTACATTGAAAGAGCTCCCCAGAATGATAAGCCAAAGCAGCAAGCTGCAGTTGCTATTGAAGAAGAAGGCATTGACTGGAGCTTTCAGGTTGAAGATGCATCTCCAAACCAAGCACTCATGGCAGACCATGATGAAGCCAAGGTATTGGAACATCTTTGTACTCCTGAATGTATTGCTAAAGTTAATAGATACAGGTCCTATAACTTAAAGATGAGATCTGATCTTGATTTTGAAAGAGCTGAAAATGACTATAAACTGAAAATAGAGGACTGAGAGAAAACCATTTTAACTCTTAAACATGAGCACACCAATAACAGGACTCAGATCAAAGACCTCATAACTAAGTTGACTGAATGCTAGGCTGAGCTTGTGATCAGCAAAGCCAGGGCAGAAAAATGTGTTCTTAAAGAAGAGACCTTCAAGAACATAATATCCTCATCCTTGCATGCAAAAGTTTGTTATCAAAATAAGCAGTGACTGGGATTTAGTGAGATAGCTCCTCTACACACAGTCTTGTCAGTAAGATCTCCTAGGTGTGGAACTTGTGAAGATGAGCTTCCCTCGTAGATCCCATGACTGAAGAGGATGAAGAGGAGATGGTGAAGAATGCCTTTGAGAAGAATGAAGAAGAGCATTCTAAGAAGGGTCACCATCCCTCTGAGGAGAGTAAAGAGGTTGGGATGACTAAGTCAAGAAGAAAGAACTTGAACAGGAAGGCCAAGAGAAAGTCCGAGAAGGCTCAAAAGATCAAGGCCACCTTTAACTCTGCACAGAAACAAGTTTTTATTTCTGTAGGATTTGAGGTGGTTAAGGCTGAAGACACAATCTAGAACTCAAATAACAAGAGTTCCAGTTCATGTCCAAATCATCCCATCATCAAGAAGAAGGTTGATCAGTTGTGCACCACTGCTATACAACCTGAACCATCTAGCTCCAAAGGTAGTTCTTTCCCTACAAGAATTGCCACAATATTTGCAAAGATGAAGATGGAGAAGCAAAGTTATCAAGTTCAGCCTTGTTCACAGAAGAAGTCTCTTAGGAAAAAAAATGGACTGTGTCATGTGTGGAAGTACCACTCATTTGCTAAAGATTGTCTTTACAATCCATAGAGTACTGTCCACATGCCAAGAAAGGAATTTCCAAGAGTTTGGAGAAGAAGAAACAAGCTTCAGAAGGAAAGATTTTTTCCTTCAGAAGATCCAAAATGAAGATGAAGACAAGTGGAAACTTGCCTTCGGAAGAAAATTTGGTGTTGGAAGAAAGGAATACTTCTGAAGCACTGAAGCCTGTTGTAGTGAAAGCAAGATCTTCCGAAGGTCCAGTCATCAAAACTTCCAAAGTCAACAAAACTTCTGAAGTATTGAAGGTCAAGCCTAAGCTTCCAAAGGTGGTGTGGAAGACAAAGAAAGACCAAGTGTCCGAAAGTTCTTCATCAACATCAGCAAATGATCCTCAAAACATGAAAATAGGATCGATTACTGTTGCATTGTCTTCAACTTCTTTTGATGTGCCTAAGACCAATAAGGCTTGGGTTTCCAAATGTAACTAACCATCTCTTTTGTGCAGGAATAGCTCAAGACAAACAGAAATGTATGGATCATTGACAGTGGGTGTTCCAAGCACATGACTGGCAATAGGTCACTACTCTAAAAGTTTGAAAGAATTGATGGAGGACCATTTGCTTTTGCAGGAGATGCTGGAGGTTACATTACAGGAAGGGGTAGGGTCACAAATGGTAAGCTCAGCATTGAGAAGATAAACTTTGTCAAGGAGCTCGGACACAATCTTTTAAGTGTATCTCAATTTTGTGATCAGAGTCATAACATGCTTTTAAACGTGCATGATTGCATTGTTCTCAGGCCTGGGGTGGTCATTCCTCTTGAGCATATCCTGCTTAGAGCCCCTAGGAAAGGGAACATGTACAAGATGGACTTGCAAGAAACATCTCCCTCAGGAGAAATTTCATGCTTTCTATCTAAAGCAAATAGTGATGAGTCTTTCCTCTGGCATAAAAGAATGTTCCATGTAAACTTTTAAAACATGAATAAATTAACTAAGAATGATTTGGTAACTGGAATGCCAAAGAAAGAGTTTACTAGTGATAACCATTGTGTTGCATGCCAGAAGGGGAAGCAACACAAGGTATCTCACAAGCCAAAGGAAAGAAACTCCATCACTACTCCCCTACACTTATTAAATATGGATCTCTTTAGCCCCACCAGTGTAATGAGTCTAGGAAGGACCTCTTATTATTTGGTGATCATAGATGACTTTACAAGATTCACTTGGGTCTTCTTTCTTAGAACTAAAGATGAGACCCCTAAGATTCTGAACAATTTCATCTTAAAGATTGAGAATCAATGTGATCACAAGGTCAAAACCATAAGATGTGATCAAGGAACTAAATTTAAGAACCAAATCCTTGATACATTCTGTGATGAAAAGGGTATTACAAGACAATATAATGCTCCCAGGACTCCTCAGCAAAATGGTGTTGCTCAAAGGAGAAACATGACACTAATTGAAGCTGCAACAACTATGTTGTCTGACTCTAAACTGCCCATCACCTTCTGGCAGAGCTTGCCATGTGCAAAACAAAGTTTTACTAGTTAAGACACATGGTAAGACTCCTTATAAACTTTGGCACAAGCGAAAACCTTTCATTGGTTTTCTCAGGTCATTTGGATGTCCTTGCACCATCTTGAATACCAAAGATCAAATTGTGAAGTTTACTGAGAAATCAGATGATGGACATTTTATTGGATATTCTTCCCAAGCCAAGGCTTATAGAGTATACAATCTCAGAACTAGAGTAGTTGAGGAGTCAGCCAATATGACTTTCAATGAGCACACTCCCAGTATGAAAGGTTCTAGTCCTGATTGGTTGTTTGATCTTGATTTAGTTACCAACTGTTTTAACAAGTCTTGTGAGCATGTTTCAGGATCCACAGATATACTACCTATAGGTGATCTTGACCCAAGATTTGAGCTGAGAAGACCTTCAAGCTACACAACTTCAACTCCAGTTGTAACTAACCCTATAAATGAAGTTTCTACCAGCACATCAATGACAAATCCTGTTGATACTTCTGGGGTGCCTTCAAATTCCAGCTTAGAGGCAGAAAACTAAGATGAAGGAGCTTCAAATGTGGGAGGAAATGGTGGTGGTGAAAGTGATCAAGAGTTTCTTGATGCTGACAACCACTCCATTAAAGACAACATCAATTATGTCACACACTCATTGGATCAAGTCAATCTTGATAAGTGTGCTGATGTGGAGGGTGAATCATCAATGCCAGATCAAAATTTCTTTAATTTAGATCTGTCTAAGCAACTTGCTGTGATCCCTCAACTAAGGATCCACAAGTCTCATCCTACCACAAACATCATTAGAGATGTTGATACAGGGGTAAGAACAAGAGGACAAACTCATGATGCTAATGTTTGTCTTCACTCTTGTTTCTTATCCTAGATAGAGCCAAAAAAGATTGATGAGACTCTAAAGGATGGAAGTTGGGTTGAAGTAATACAGGAGGAGCTGCTTCAATTCAAAAGGCAAAAAATTTGGAACCTAAGTCCTATTCCTCAAGGGAAGACTACTATAGGAACCAAATGGGTGTTCAGGAATAAGAAGGATGACAGTGGACTTGTCATCAAGAATAAGGCAAGACTAGTTGTTCAAGGATACACTCAAGAAGAAGGAATTGACTACACAGATGTATTTGCTCCTGTAGCAAGACCGGAAGCTGTCAGGATATTCCTACCTTTTGCTGCAACCGAAAATTTCAAGGTCTACCAGCTTGATGTCAAGTGTGCTTTTCTCTATGGGGTGATTGATGAAGAAGTGTATGTCAGACAACCACCTGGGTTTACATATACTGATCATCCTGATTATGTCTGTAGACTTGATAAGGCTCTTTATAGGTTGCACCAAGCACCAAGGAATTGGTATGAAACTCTATCTCAGTATCTTTGTCAGCATGGCTACAAAAGAGGTACTATAGATGGAACTCTCTTCCTTAAAGGAACAGGAAATGACATAACTCTAGTTTAAGTATATGTAGATGACATTATCTTCGGGTCAACTAATCCAAAGCTCTGCAATGATTTTGAGAAGCTGCCGAAGGATAGATTTGAAATGAGTGCCATAGGAACTTAATTTCTTTCTAGGAATTCAAGTGAAGCAAGTTGACAATGGCATCTTCATAAGTCAGTCAAAGTATGTACAAGACATACTCAAAAGATTCAACATGGCTGATTGTAAGGTTGCTAAGACATCCATAGCCAGAAACCACTCCGTTTGACCTGATCTTGAGGGGGAGTGTGTGGATGAACATCTCTACATGGCTATGATTGGGTCTCATATGTACCTCACAGCTAGCAGGCCTGATATCATGTTTGCCACATGTATTTGTATAAGATATCAAGCCGACCCCAAGATGTCACACATGGTCACTGTCAAGAGAATTCCAAGATATCTCAAAGGTGCTCCATCACTTGGCCTTTGGTATCCAAAGAATTCTGACTTCAATTTGTATGCATATACAGATAGTGACTATGGTGGTTGCAATATGACTGCAAAGTCTACATCAGGGGGATGTCAATTTCTTGGTGAAAGGATAGTCTCTTGGCAATGCAAGAAACAATCCTGTGTGTCTGCATCAACTGCTGAAGCTGAATACATTGCTGCTGCAAGCTGCTGTGCTCAAGTGCTTTGGCTTCAGAATCAAATGCTGGACTATGGATTCAACTTCAAGGAGACTCCCATCCACATAGACAACAATAATGCTATCTCAATCACTGAGAATCCTATACAGCACTCAAGGACTAAGCACATCAATATCAGGTACCATTTGATTAGAGATAACTTTGAAAAGGGATTAATCATACTAGTCAAAGTTAACACAAATGAACAATATGCTGATCTGTTCACCAAAGCATTTGATGAGCAGAGATTCAAATATCTTGTATTAGTTATTAGGACGATTAACTTTGAGTAGATTTTCTTAAAAACTTAATCATATTATTTGTAAAATCTGTGTGTCCTAAGTTTTCTATTTTATCACCTTCATAAGCCCTGGTTTACTATGGAAGAAAAATCTTTTTGAAAGTTATTCCTTAGATTTGTGAAAATTTTGATCTGTTTATCCTTTGGAAAATATGTTCTTACCTCCGGAAGAAACATATGTCTTAGAAAACAAATAACTCTTTTTGTAGATTTACCTTCGGAAGAAAATTTTCTGAATATCTTCTGAAGCTTAAATTTAACTTAAGTACATTTATGTTTTCAAAAAATAATTTTCTTCCGAAAGCAATTTACTCTCGGATGATTTTATTCTCCTTAGGATACAGAGTATTAAATCTCTTCCAAATCAAAATTTTCAAAACTCTTTGGAATATCTTCCTAAGTCATTTTGCCTTCGGAAGCTTTCCATCAAAACTTCCGAAGCTAAAATACCTTCAGAAGCTTTTTCGACTTTCAAGAAAACTATTTTTTGGGCAAAAGTAAACTACTTTTTCAGAGGTGGGACCGACATCCGAATTTTAAAGTTTATCCTCTTTCATTAACTTTGTCTTAAATCCATTTCATATATATACCCAACGGTTCCCCCCATCTTTCACTATCTTCTTCATCTGAACTATTTCTCTAAACCTAAGGTCTCCCAAACCGCCTTTTTTCTTCACTTCCTTCACCTTAAAGCTTTCTAAAATGGCCAACCTAAACCGCTGAAACAACCCTGATTTCTCCATGCAACTTCATAGGCAGCACAATCAAGTTGCTCTGTTGAACTCTGAGAAAGATGATAGTTTCTCAGAGGTTTGCCATTTCTGGCATCCAACTATTTCACCTCCCTAATTATTGATCCTACTCTCTATGAGGATCATCTGCTTGAATTATGGAAGACCTACCAAGAGGTCATCATGGATGGGGAGAAGGCACTGTCAGCCACAGTGTAGGGGAGGACAATCTTCATCACTCCGGCCATCATCAACACTTTTCTTCAGCTGGATGATGAAGAATGTGAGTTGTCCTTCCCAAAGGAAGCAGTTAATCATTCCTTTGAGCAGATAGGCTATGAGGGAGATTTCTCTATAAAGACCTTCAGGTAAGGGAATGTCTCATCCCAGTGGAAGTACCTGCTACATATGGTCATCCACAGCTTGTCCAACAAGCATGGAGGGTGGGACTAGATTCCTGAGGATCTCTCCTTCATAGTGCATGGAATGGTTCAAGGGGTTAAGTTCGTGTACTCTCAATTTGTATATACAAATTTACTTGCAAACTTGGACTCCTTAGAGTATTACATGTAGATATGTTCAATACGTTCTCAACTGTGAACTGGTTTCACGGTTGAAGGAAACAAGTAATATTCTTAAATTGGGAAAGATGAAGCCCGACATCTTTAAAATCATGAAGAAGCCAACTGTTGGCTTCTCTGGGGTAGAAACAGCCCTTGTCCCCAAAATGTTAGAGCTCATTACTCAAGGTGACAACCTAGCAACAAAAGCTAGTGTTGAACCCACACCTTCTACCTATCAACCACCCAAAAAGCCTCAAATCACCCTCACCTACCAAAAAAAATCCAAACGAACCCCTACTCAAACTATTGAGCTTGTGCAGGCCCCTATGTACTCACCCATACAGGTGGAAGTGGATACTAGAGCTCCCACTTCTCTTGAGGAGCACACCACTCTCATCTCTTCAAGAATCAGTGCTGAGGTTCCTCACGCTCAGCTTGATGAGCTCATTAGCCTCTCGTCCTTAAGCTTTCACTTTGAGTCTCAACACACAAGTGAACAACCTTCAGGGGACGTTACCATCCCTAGCCTTTAGATCTAAACCAACCCATTCCCAGCCTAGAATTCTATACTGATGAAGACATAGGATTCAGTGAGTACCATGAGTCTCTCTACTCCTCCCCTACTCAAAGAGAGATGAGTGCTCCTGAGTCTCCTATGTCTAGCCCACATCAGTCACCCATTACTGAGATGGTCATCTTTGAACCTGTTCAGGAGATCCATATGGAAGAGGCTCTTACTTCTGCAAGTGACTACATCATTAAAACCTCAACCATGGCATCTAAGCCCATTGACACTTCAACTGAAGTTGTCGGTGAGCAGAGAAAATCCAGCAGCCAAGAACATGAAGCTGGTGGTGAGGGTGAGGACTTTAGTCCAATTCTCTCATCCCCCCATGGTTCTTCTGATGAAGATAAGGGGAATTTGAGACTAATGGTGCAAAACTGGCAAAATCATGCACCTACCTAGTCTCTAAGGTTAGTCACCTTGAATATCAGGTGACTATCTTGCAAAATAGGGTCAATGATCACCAACTTCAGATATTTTATCTCAGGGAAAAACTAGTTGTGAGACCTTTAAGAAGAGCTCATCCAGGAACACAAGAACCTGTGGATGTGATTGACCTAACTCCTAGCTCACCTATGCAAGAGGGTGATACTACCAAAAAGGGGGAGAAAGTCATTGCAATCAAAGAACCTGGGAGTTCTTCAGGGAGTATGGACATTGAGGATTCACCATCCTCACTAGCAATTAGGCATACTCAGCAACTTCCTCAAGTTCATATTGATGTGGACTCTCTAGACTCTCTCATTTAGAGTCTCTTTGAGGAAGGTATTCCAAGGGCTATGTCATTTCCACCTCAAGGAACTTCAAACTATATACTTGGGTGGAGGTATGATGCTGACAGAAGAGCCCTTATTCTTCAAAGAGTTCAATGGCAGCAGGAATTATTCAACTTTTAGACCTTGAACTACTATGTAGGTCTTGACCTGATCAACATGCCTAGGCAAGCTGGCTCCGAGGATTCAAGACAGGATTACTGAAGAGTTCAACCTAAGAAGGAGATAAAGGCAATTAGTAATGTCATTGGTCAACTGGATGTTGAGGCAGACCCTGAGATTAGTTTCAAAAGGAAAACCTTGACTGAAGGCCCAATGACAGAGCCTGAGAGCTCTGTCACACCTACAACTACTTCAGCAATTCATTCCCTCAGTGAAACACCTGCCGGTGAAGGTGTATCACAACCTCTCTTTGGCTAGAGCTTGGATGCTACACCATGAAGGCCAAAGCTCTCTCCACACTGTGTCACAAAGGTCTGTGGGTGACAAGGGGAAAAGGTTTTTAACTCCTGAGGAGATTGATGAGGAGGAGAGAGAGAAAGCTAAGGGGAGATAGTTCCACTGGGTCTTCAGGTTTCATGCAAGCTGCAATCAAGGCTGCCCCAAAGACCAAACACTCAAGATGATGAGTTGAGGGCAGTTAGGATTACTTACCTGTAGACCAGGAACTATGACATTGATGAGATTAATATCTCTCCCCTTAGATGAACTTAATGAACTGGCAGACATGAATGTCTAGGGAGAGGAAGGAAGTAGAGGATGCAAGGTTGCTCCTTCAAATCAAAGAAGAGAAGAGACAGAAAAGTCTGTAGAAGCATGTTCCTACTCTCTTCCCAGTTCAAGAAAGCCCTGTGCAAGAGACTGTGGCAACTCCACAAGAACCTCAGGTAGACAAAGAAACAGATAGGCAAAACATGATCAACTACCTGAGTGTCACAGGTCTCTACCAGGCATCTGCACTTCTTCCCTTGTCCTTTGAGTATATTGAGTTTGAGTATCTCAAATAGCTTGAACTTCAAGTACTCAAAGAACAAAAAGAAATAAAGAGAAAGATGAGGAAAGAGGCTGCAAAGTCAAGAGCCATCATCCAAAAGAGTATGAAGAAGTCTGCTGATAGACAAAGGATGATGAGCTTCTTAAAGCTGTATGGATTCTCCGGAAGGAGACTTGGCCCAATGTCTCTATCCACAATGAATGAGCTGTTGATGCATGTATGTCCCTAGATCATGAGTTGTAATGTAATAAATCTTGTCTGTCTGATTATGATGTAATAGTATCGATTAATGAAATGATATGAATTGGTTGTTACTTGTGATGTTTAATATTTCATTAATGAGTCGTGATTGAATTGATTGGGTTTATGAATGTTTGAATGATTGCACATTATGTTATATTAAATAAAACATTCAAACTTAACTTAATGAAGTTCTCATGCGAATGGCCCATGCGAATGGACCACACGCATGAATAACTTCATACGATTGACTCAATCGCACGACTGAACCAGGAGACTGGATCAGTCGTATGATTGACACATAAGATTGACTCAATCGCACGACTGAACACTCAGTCGTGCGGATGAATCAACCGCATGGTTCAATCGCACGACTGAACCATACTTATGGCCCAGTCGCACGATTGAACAATACTAACCTATAAATAGACCCAATTCGTGGGAAAAACGTAAGCATTCATCCCATTACGATTCCAGACGTACCCTAGCCGTCCAGAAGCCTCCCAAATCGTTCTCCAAGTTCACAGAACACATCAGATCGATTCCTAATCGATTTCTGACGTTGATTTCAATTCTTGATTGATTCATCGTGTGTTCTCACTGATTGGATCGCCAATCAAATAGGATTCCGCACTATTTGAGTTGGTTTAACACGCTAATCACTAGGTATTTCGTTCAAATACCAGGTCCTAACAAGTGGTATCAGAGCTTTGGCTCTTGATTACGTGTTGATTCAATCAAGATTGCATAAAAGTTTGTGTTTTTGCACGAAAAAACGCAATCTTTGGCATCAAAAGTGATCTTGGACGTTCCCTGCTCATCGAAGTTCAGTTTCTACGGACTTAGGCGATTAGGACTTGTGAAATTTCGAATTTTTACGGCTGAAACCCGTCAAACCTAGAAATTTTCGCAAAACAGCAGCTTCAGTCGCACGAGTGACCCATTCGCACGACTGGACTCCATTCGCATTGCTCATTCGCACGACTGGACCTAGTCGCACCCTCATTCGGCCGACTGAACCGTTCGTTCGCATAACTCATACGCACCAGATTCATTCGCACGACTGAACCATTCGCCCTGTTCAGTCGCACGGTTGAACCAATCGCAGAGTTCATACGCACGATTAGACCATTCGCATCCTTCAGTCGCATCAGTTAAAGTTTGTTTGATTAGATTCTAAGTTTATTAGCCATGGAAGATCAGATGTCAGCCTTTACTGCTGGGAAGGACTCGAGGATTCAGAACCTGCTGTTGCTTGAGAGTGAGGTGGGTAATCACAATAAACCACCAAAGCTCTTGACTTTAGATGAGTTTCCCCACTGGAAACAACGTTTTGAGATCTACCTCAATGGAGTAGATCCTAATCTGTGGGAAGCTATTGAGGTCGGTTACAGTACACCGGTGGGAGCTGATGGAGTTAAATTAACGTTAAGTGGGATGACCGACGCACAGAAAGTAAAGTACAATGCAGAGAAAAGGGTTTATGCATTGATCACTCAGTCTATCCCCAAAGACATATTCCACCAGTATTCAGAGAACAAGCAGTCCAAGAAACTGTGGGATGAGCTAGAGAAGAGATATGATGGGAATGCGTCATTGAAGGCAATCAAGGCAAAGGAGTTAAAGAAGGAATTCGATAACTTCTCATCGATTGGTAATGAGAGTTTAGATGAAGTCATAGACAGATTCTACCACTTGATGAGCGAATTGCATACACATGGAGTTGAAACGACTATGGAAGAGAAAGTAAGCAACTTCGCAGACGGATTGCCTGATAAGTGGGCTTCATTCGTGTCTAACCTTAGACAGAATGAAATGCTTATAAAGCTGGATATAAATGACTTCATTCTCAAGTTGCGTGAAGAAGCTCTTAGGATGAAGTATAGAGCTCAGAAGTCTGCGTACACACAAAATCCAGCTTTATACAACGCCACGCCTCAAGCTAAGACATCTGGAGCACCTCTCCAGACAGCATTTGTGTCTAGCTCGTCAGGTCCTTCACATGCTTCTCCTTCTGGATCAGACACGTCAGGGTCATCATGTACCCACTATATTGGATCAGAAGCAAGTGCTACCAAATTGAAGACCGAGAACCTCGGTAATGTGACCGTAGAAGTAGCACGAGAGCATATGGATCTTCTAGCCGCAGTGGTTCATTCATATGATGGACTTGTTGCTGGGAAGATTGGAAACTGCCATCTGGCAGATGAGGACTACGAGCAGGTAGATGAAATGGAGCTTGAAAGAATGGATATAATGTGGGCCTTAGCTAGCGCTGTCCGAAGGGCGAAGAAGTTTGTTAAGAAGACAGGACAGAACTTGATAGCTACTAAGGATACCACATTTGGCTTTGACAAGAGCAAAGTGACCTGCTTCAACTGTGGAGAGAAGGGGCACTTCAAGAGAGAATGTGTCAAGCCAAAGAAGACGGGTAATGGGAACCCGTTCTCATCCTTTACTCGCCAAGACAAGCAAGCCTCCAGTTCTACTTCATCAAACAAGGACCCAAAAGCCTTGACTGCTCATGATGATGAAGGACAGGATTGGAGTTTTAGGTTTGTCTCACCAGAATCTAACATTGCCAGTGTTGAAGATATTGATGATGATTCTGCGAGTGAAGGTGATCTAGCAGTTGAGATAGCATGTCACATAGTGAAGAAACAACTGCAGCTGAGGTCAGTTACAAGCCAAAGGAGGAGACTTCCACGTCAGAGACAGAAAAGTCAGAATCACCAGAACCAGAGACGTCTGATGCTGCGTTGATGGCTAACTCTTCTGAACCAACACAGGTAAGTACAACTGACCAAATGTTTAATAATCATGCTTGTTCTGATTGTGATATGTTTAGGAATAGCATTGATGAAAAATTTGCTAGGTTATTAGATCACAATGATAACTTAGTAAAAGATTTACAACTGTGCACTGAGGCTAATAGAGTTCTAAAACAAAATGAGCATAGTTATAAAGAAAAGATAGACCTATTGACTAAACAGCTTAGGGAAACCGAAGTAGTTGCCTTTAACCAAGCAAATGACATTAGGTACTATCTAAACTCCCTAGAGGACACTAAGAAGCAAAAGGCAGTTCTAGAAGTAGAAGTTAATTCATTAAAACAGAAACTGCACAGTTGGACTAGTTCTTCACACATAGTTCAACACTTAGTGAGAGAAAGGAATAACGGGGAGGGATTAGGCTACAAAGTGGTTCCACCTCCACCTGAGACCTTGATGAACACCAAGTCTAAACCAGTAAACAACAACCCCATCAAGGATCATGTGGTGACTACTCCTCTTGTTACTGATCCAGACACATCATGTTCATCTACTGAATCTGGACAGAAACAAAAGGAGGCCACTTCAAAGGCAAAGGGTAAATTGCCTTGTGTTAATCTGGAAAATGAATTTGAAAAAGTTAACTTAAAGTCAGGGTCAAACAGAGTCAAATCAGAACCTAAAAGGACTTCAAACGTTAATTTTTCACATGCTTCAAGTCAAAAACCAGTTAACCAAAAAGTGGAACATGTTAAACAGGTTAAAACAGTTAATTTTGTTAAACCAGAGAAAACATCAAACATGCAAGAGTCAAAACCTAAAGTGATTGATGTTACTAGAGTGTCACGCATTTCTCCACAAAGAAAGTCTACTCATAAAGTTGATAGCAGATCATGCTACAACTGTGGAGAATGTGGACACATTGCTTCCTATTGTCCTTTCTATCAGACACCTAGGAAGAAGATTGATCTTCAGGACTCTAGACCTAGGTCTTCTAAGAGGAGTTCTCTAACTCCACCTAGAAGATCTAGTGAACCTAAAGTCCAACCTGTAAGCCAGACGACTGTTTATCATAAACAGGCATTGCACAAATCTGGCTTATGGAAAGAGAAGTCATCCTGTGTGTCTGATACTGATGACAAGAAGGAATCTGAGCTACCCTCACCCTCTAAGGGTCAATGGGTAGAGTTTATGATGTGTGATGCCTCTGGGAAACCCAAGACAGTAAAGGCTTGGGTTCCTAACCTAAACTAATACATTTACTTTATGTGCAGGGTGTTCGATACAGCGCTGAGACTAACACGTGGATTATAGACAGCGGAGCATCCAGGCACATGACAGGAAATAGAGCCCTTTTATCAAACGTCAAACAAATAAAAGGAGGGCATGTTTCCTTTGCAGGAAACAAGGGAGGATACATCACAGCACAGGGAGAAGTGGGAAATCAGAAAGTTAAGTTTGATAAGGTGAACTACGTTCAACAACTTCAGAATAACTTACTTTCTGTTTCCCAAATCTGCGATAAAGGATTTAAAGTCATCTTCGACAACAAGAAGTGTTACGTGCTGAAGAAAGACTACATGATCCCGAGGACCAAGTTCTGATGACTGCTTCAAGATATAAAGACCTTTATGTCTTGGATCTGTCAACAGCTGCTACAACGGATCATGAGGTTCAGTGCTTTCTATCTAAAGCTACTGAGAAGGACTCAATCTCCTGGCATAGGAGAATGGGACACATTAGTCAAAGGAAGATGAATCATTTGATTCAGAAGGATTTAGTGAGAGGAGTAAATGTCAAGAACTTCCAACTTCCTGACTTTTGTGTAGCTTGCAAGAAAGGCAAACAGACAAAGAAGTCTCATAAGGAAAAGAAAGTTCATTCAATAGAACTTCCTCTTGAACTTCTTCACATGGATCTGTTTGGTCCAGTCAGTACAAGGAGCATTGCAGGCGATTTGTACTGTTTTGTGGTCACTGATGACTACTCAAGGTTCACTTGGGTAATGTTTCTGAAATCCAAATCAGAAACATTTGAGTCATTCAAGGAATTAGTAACCACTCTGGAATCTCTCTACAAGCTAAAAGTTAGACAAGTACGCTCAGACAACGGGACAGAATTCAAGAATCAATGGATGGAGGCATACTGCAAGGAAAAGGGAATTGTTCATCAATTCACTTCTGCCTACACGCCTCAGATGAATGGTGTTGCTGAGAGAAAGAACAGAAGCTTGATAGAGACTGCACGGACTATGCTGGCTGACTCGAAACTGCCTATCCAATTCTGGAATGAGGCAGTAGCAAATGCATGTTATACACTGAATCGAGTCCTAATAGTCAAGCGCCACGGAAAGACATGTTATGAGCTACTACAAAGACGCAAACCGAATTTGGAGTATCTTGAACCTTTTGGCGCGCCGTGTACACTTCTGAAGAAGACACAAGAAGGAAAATTCAGCGAGAAGGCAGATGAAGGAATTTTCTAGGATACAACATACCGAACAAGCGAGTTTACAATAACTCAACGGGTCTTGTAGAAGTGTGGTGTAATGTCGACGTTCAGAGATATACCACACCACCTACAGGCAAAGGACCTGCATACTTCTTCGATTATGATGGATTCTTCAAGTCCTTCAACATTCCTCTCTCTCCCTCGGATGATGAGTTAGCTACTAGGATGATGTATGATATTCTGAATACACCATCTAGCACACAGGGAGAATCATCTACTCAGTCAGGGGGAGTAGTCGATGACAGTGACTCCTCCTCTGAAGATGAAACTGAAGCAGATGACCAGAACAGTCAGGAGGAACAGGTTCCAGTTCCTGAAAGTCCACAAGCATCTACGAGTGATGCACCTTCGACTTCGGAACCTCAAACTCCAACTACCTCAGATGCAGAACAAAATGTTCATAATCTCGGTTCTGAGGTGGCTGTTCCTACTACTCCAGGATCACGACTAAACGTCTATCATCCCCTTGACAATGTTATTGGGGATGTCAGATCAGGAGTACAAACCCGAAATCAGCTATACTCAGCTGATTACGCCTCGGTTATGGAGAAAGGTTACATTCATGATGGTGCTTATCGATGTTTTGTCTCGCAGGTTGAGCCAAAATATGTCAGTGAGGCACTAAATGATGAGGCGTGGGTGAGTGCCATGCAAGAAGAACTTCTGCAGTTTAAGAAGTTAGGTGTATGGACTCTGGTTGATAGACCTAAAGGTGCTAAAGTCATTGGCACCAAATGGGTACTAAAATGCAAGAAGGATGACCAAGGAGTCATTATCAGGAACAAAGCTCGACTGGTGGTTCAAGGTTTTCGCCAAGTCGAGGGGATTGACTATAATGAGGTGTTTGCACCCGTGGCAAGGATGGAAGCCATTCGTATCTTCCTTGCCTATGCATCGTACATGAAGATTAAAGTCTACCAATTAGATGTGAAGAGTGCATTCCTTCATGGGGAAATCAGGGAAACAGTCTATGTAAGTCAACCCGAGGGATTTGAGGATCCTTATCATCGGGATAGAGTTTACAAGCTCGACAAAGCTTTATATGGGCTTCATCAAGCTCCTCGAGCTTGGTATGAGAAACTCTCGACTCATCTTGTGAAACACGGCTTTCGCAGGGGAGTCATTGACTGTACACTGTTTATTAAGAAAAGGATGGCGACCTACTGCTTGTACAGATATATGTTGATGACATAATCTTCGGGTCAAAGAACGAAGAGTTATGTAAAGAGTTTGAAGCAGTGATGAAGAAAGAGTTTGAGATGAGTGCTATGGGGGAGATGAAGTTCTTTCTCGGGTTACAGGTGGATCAAACACCTAATGGAATCTTTCTACATCAGACCAAGTATGTAGGAGACATTCTCAGTCGCTTTGACATGGAGAATGCTTCTGCTGCTGGGACTCCACTTGCTACGAATCATGATATAGCACCTGATGAGAATGGAGATCTAGTAGATGCCACTATGTACCGAGGAATGATTGGATCCCTCATGTATCTCACTGCCTCAAGACCTGATATTATGTATGCTACATGTCTATGTTCTAGATATCAGGCTAAACCAAAGGTCAACCATCTGATCGGGGTCAAGAGGATTTTTCGTTATCTGAAGGGTACACCCACACTTGGATTGTGGTATCCTCATGATGATGACTTTGAGCTTACCGCGTATAGTGACTCGGATTACGGGGGCTGCAAGATGAACTACAAGTCTACATCAGCGGGGTGTCAATTCTTTGGGAGAAGATTAGTTACCTGGCAGTGTAAGAAGCAGACATCGGTTGCATTGTCAACCTGTGAAGCCGAATATGTTGCTGCTGCAAGTTGCTGTTCACAAATCATCTGGATTCAACAGCAAATGCGGGATTACGGTTTAAAATTCTCATCTACTCCTATTTTTGTTGATAACTCTGCTGCAATTGCAGTAACTAAAAATCCGGTCCAACATCCTAAGACCAAACACATCGGTATTAAATACCATTTCATAAGAGATTGCTTTGAAAAGAACTTAATTGATGTGGTTAAAATTAATACTGATTTTCAACGCGCTGACCTCTATACTAAAGCCTTTGATAAACCACGTTTTCAATATTTGCTAGAGGTCAACGGCGTTAAAAAGAAAAGTGAGGTAATTCCTGATGATGATAATGTGTAGTCCGATGTAGTTTAGTTAAAGTTTATTTATTTTATTTTATTTGTCTATTTTATTTTATTTTATTTAAACTCATGTTATTTTGCTGTTTATGAAAATCCTAAAATAATTAAACCAGAAATGATTTTAGTATTTTAGGGGGAGAATATGTCAGCAAGTTAACATTAAAAAAAAATGAGGGAGAAGGAGTAGCTAGCTGAAATAAGGTAGATTGTGTCTGTGATACCGATTCAATACCTTTGGAAAATGATAGTACACAGGAACATATCAAGAGGGACTTTAAAAATTTAAGTTTTGGAAAGATGCAAAAGTTCAAAGTATAAATCTGTGTAGTCTAAGCAATACAAAAAGGGAAGATGATAGAAAACTGGCAACTCCTAAGGTGACACAAAGAAAGTAGACTTAGAGGCTGCTAGACCATATATGATATGTTGGTAGATTCAACACAATAGACAATTAGACCTGATTGGTGATCTCAAGATCAAACTAAGTTGTTCAACTGACTGTGGGCTTCCATCTTATCACTGGTTAACACAATCAACAATATTCCAATAAGGGGTAATGAGCAATTAAACGCCACAAATGTGTGCGGATGACCATAATTAGAGCAAAGCAAGAAAAAATGAAAGACAAATGCAATAAAGCTAATGACTTATGTTGTTGGTGCATTTTGTGTAAAATAAAATAAGCTGCTCTAACAAGGAGATAGGTTGTGTGCCTCTCTGCTGTGCGATGGCACTGACCTGAGGATAAGCATAACCTAGATATTCTAGAATTCATTGTTGTTTGCCGCCTCTCTGCTGTGCGATGGCACTGACCTGAGGACAGGCTTCTCTTTGAAAGCTCTAAGAATAGTCTCTTCTTGTAATAATACCCGTAGACCGCTCAAAAGCTCCTGAGGAATGTTGATTACCATATAAGTGTGGGATCCACAAATGTTAGTTGAAATAATTAAACCTAAATAAGTCACCAGTCTGTGTCAAAAGTCTGTGTATGGATTTAAGTGGACAAACATACTGACAATCATTGTGGCTACATGCTCAAAGGTTAAAATCAATGTGAAAATCTAAGAGTTTCAGTATGATTTCCTTAAGTTGCTAACGACTCTGGATGAACACCAAGAATTTGAGCATCTAAAGTTTTAATAACTAGTCCCAAATGATTTGAATTGCCTGTATGATTCCAAAAATTGAATTGGTCCAGATATGATCAATCTAAGTTGAAGCTATCTACTCCCGAACCAAATCCCGTAGATATCAATCTCTGGATTTATCTCTCACAAAAAGCCAAAAATATGTCCTTTTATGTAATTAGTTTAAAGTCTTAAATTAGTTAGTCGTTTTAAGTTTTAATTTGAGTCAAGTGTCGGGCTACATCAGGAAAATCAGAAGGAATCAACTCACTAAAAAGGTCATGTCTGAGATGATCATATGTGCTTTGAAAGGTTAAATTAGTCACGTCTGAGGTGACAAAGTGTTTTTAAAAGGGTCACGTCTGAGGTGACCAAAGTGGTTAAAAGGATCAAGTCTGAGGTGATCAAAGTGTTTTCAAGATAAAAGGATCATGTCTGAGATGATCAAAGGCTCATAATGTTAATTTAATTAATCTAAAAGAGTTTAAAAGTAAATTGGTAAAAATGGCAGAAAATTAACTAAGTATGACCCATTCGCACGAATGGACCATACGTATGGACTAACCATACGAATGAAGTCCATTCGCACGAATGAACTATGAGTATGGACCATCCAACCGAATGGCCATACGATTAGTCCAGTCGGAGGCTTAGTGCGAACGAGTGAGTCAGTCGCACGACTGAACTTCAGTCGACGACTGGAGAAGGGCGACTGACCCAATCGCACGACTGAGTCCCACTCGCACGACTGAAAGGTGCGTATGAACTCAGTCGCACGATTGGATCTAGGGTTGGTATAAATAGAGGTGGAGTCGGTCGCAGAGACTCATCACCCTCAAATCGCCCCTAAATCGCACTCCCTACCGTTACTCTGCCAAAATTTTATTTGCCCTAGTTTTACCTCTGATTGTGATTCACTGACTTTCGACATTCATCATACAGGTAGTTTGAAGTCTTCTTTCATCAAAAACAGAATGATTGGAACCCTAATTGGGATTGTTCGACTGTGATACGTGAACCGAGACAAGAAAGCCCTAATAACCTATTAAAACCAAGCAAAATGTTAAAATTAAGTTAAATAGGTTATTAGTAACGAGAATACGACTCTAATGAACCGGTTAATTGAGTTAAAAGACTTAGTTTGTGAAGTTTCGAACGATTGGCGACTGAACAACTGAGACAGGCGACTGGTCGTCCGGATGAACTTCAGTCGCACGACTGAAGGGAGCGATTCACTTAACCGCACGACTGAACTATGCGAATGAGACTCAGTCGCACGACTGGTGTAACCGCATAAGAGTACATGCGCATGAGCCAGTCGCACACTTAGTCGTACGCATGAGGTCATTCGCACGTCTGAACCTCAATCGCCCTGTTCAGTCGCACGACTGTCTTCAGTCGTACAACCTCAATCGCATGACAGAGAGTTCTTATTCAAAGTCTAAGTGTTTCATTATACTCTTAACCAACGGAACTAATGTTTATATTGTTATGTGTTACAGATGGCGAGTCGATGGACCATGAGCACCAAGCACAACATATGTGCTCATCTGGATTTGACATCCAGGAACGCAGCTGACTTCTCGGGGATTATTACGTTTTTGTTGAGATCCAGGATCGCTCATGCTATCGCTACACCATGCACTCCGTATAGATCAGTGCAGCAGGCCTTCTGGGAAGGCGCATCTGTTGATAGATCCTCTGAGCCTCATTGCATCAGGAGTTCGATCTTTGGTGAGGCTATCACTGTATCAGAGGAGGATTTGAGGATTGTTCTACAGTTAGGGGACGATGCTGATTGTCCTACTCGTCTACACCCCCTCACTGTCAGAGGATGTTTCATGAGAGCCAAGTACTCTGGGGACATCAATGCTGGGGTACTCAACAAGAGTAACCTCTGTCCCCAGTTCAAGTATCTTGCGCACGTGCTGCTAAAGTGTATCGCTTCCAGGAAGGGAGGTTTTGATGAGCTTTCCGACCAGATCCAGAACGCGTATGTTGCGTTGGTGCTGAACCACCCGTTCAGCTTCTCCAAGATGATATTCACCTACCTGGTGGAGAACATCGAGGGGAAAGGGAAGGAGGGCTTCTGTATGTACCCCAGATTTATGCAGATGATCATTGACCAGAAGCTCCCCTCCCTGCCTAAGGAGAAGGATGATGCTGTTGTTTTTGAGGTCATGGATGACACGACGCTAGGCCGGATGAAGGTATACAGGGGGAAGCAGGTGAAGCCCCCTGTCAGGAGGTTGTTTGGGCATCTGGCCCGTGCTGATTATGTGGCGCCAGCAAAGAGAAAGTGGCGCCACGATGACAGTGATTCGGATGTTGAGCATATTGCTATACCAGATACTGACTCTGATGATGATGATAGCGGCGACGCCGGGGATGATATGCCTGCTCCATCTAGAGGCACTGATTCAGACGTTATTCCCCCGGGGTCAGCCACTGCCGGAGAGGTCGCTGAGATGGCCGGTTTCCATCAGGAGTTTGTAGCTGGGGATCAAGAGGAGGAGGAGTCAGATGAGGAGCCCCTCACCAGGACTGTGGGAAGTAAAGTTGTTCCCACAGACCACGGGCTTAGGGTGGTTGGTGAACACCCTCGGGACTCCTCAGAGAGAGAGACTGACCCGAACTATGTTCCGGGCTCAGTGGGCAGAGCTGCAGGGGGAGCATCCACTTCCACCGGGACTAGGAGGAAGCGGATGGCTCAACCCCATGGATTGAAGAAGAAGAAGCGTCGCCTGACCTTCGTTACTACTGCTGCCACTACTTCCACCACCACAGCTACCACTACCACCACCACTGATATACCACCCATCACCACAGCCACCACATCCACTACTTCCACTACCACATCCACCACCTTACCTACCACCACTGTATCCTTCCCATCCACCACCAGACCATTCACACCTACATCACCAGCACCAGCATACCGACCCATATTCACCACTGCCACTTCCACCACCACCTCACATCATGCTGGACCCTCAGCCCAGCCACCACATGTTTATGGATCTACTCTACCTCACATCGGGGTAGAGGAGCAGCTCTCAGCGCTTAACCGTATGGTGATGCGTCTGCTTGCTGCAGATGAGGAGAAGGCGGCGCAGATCCGCCAGCTGACCGACCTGACTGCTGCCCAGTCTCAGCAGATGGCAGAGCAGGCTCGGGTGATAGACCAGCAGAACCAGCTAATCAATGCACAGAGAGTCGAGATGTTCCAACTCCAGGACCAGCAGGCTCAGTCCGTCAAACGTATAGAGGAGTTGGAGACGACCAACAAGACGATTATGCTGAGGTTAAAGGGGTCGAAGGATGAGCCCCTAAAGCTAAAGGAGGGTGACGGGGATGATGGAGATGGTGATGATGAAGATGATGATGATGATGAGGAAGATGATGATGATGAGGAAGAGACTGAGGAAGACAGGACAGAAGGTCGAGATGATGATGACGAAGCAGAAGGAGGGGATGCGGCTGCATCGGCCTCTGCTTCTGGTCAAGAGCGAAGATCTAAGCATCGACAGGACCAGTCATCCACCACTTCTGCTCCTCCGAGCGACACGCCCCAGATTCAAGACAAAAGTACAGATTAGATGTCTTATGTATTTATTTATTTTGTATTTGAATCATGTAATGAAAAACAAGGGTGTTGAATGTTTATATATTAAGTTAATATAACTCTGTTTGATTACTTACTAATGGTTTATGTGTTGAATGTTTCTATCAAACAGATCCAAACTTTCAAAGGGATGAGTTTGACTTTACTCCCCTTCAAATGGTCAAGACTCAATTAACCATGATTCTTGACCTACAAGGGATAGTGAGACGGTGTGTGAGTTATACCCCTGAAGAAGGGGAAATAATTCATGACCTATCTGATGAGCAACTGGCAGAGATGTTCAGACTCAATCCCGATGAAATAGTCAAGGACGCTCCAATAGTTGATTCAACCAGTGATGAGGAACTTAATGACATTGATGAAGTTGAGGTTGAAGACATTACTGCAGAAGAGTACCCTCAGTATGCTGACGCCGAGGGAAATGTGGTCCCCAATCTGGGTGAATCCCTAGTCAGTGATACGTTTGAGGTACTAGACAAGATGGAGCAGGAAACCGAGAAGACTGAAGGAACAGCCCAAGCCTCCAATGATGATGTAGACATTCGCAAGGCTGAGTGGGCTGCCTGTTTTGAAGAAGTAAGAGCCCAGCGTGCTGCACCAAAGAAAGATGCCTACACCAAGCTCTACAGAGTCAAGAAACACCATAAGGTGTCAGGCAGGATTATCTCATGGGCTTATTTTGATGACCTTAACGCTTATGCAGTTAAGAGGGAGCAGGGCATAGAGTACTTCAGGTTCCCACATGATCTGAAGACTCTACCTGGTTTTGAGCTCAACCAGCTGGCTAAGCTAAAGCTGCTGTATGTTGACCCAAGAAAGATGTCAGGCTGGTTTGAGGCTGCCCTGAAGAAGGAGTACCACACCAGATGGGTTAACTTCAGACCACAACAGCCTACGAGGTATATAAGAAGGTCTGAGGTTGATGCCATTACTGGCAAACCCAAGATTGTGCTGAAGTGGAGTCCTCCGCGCACTATGTCAAGAATCCCTCTCAGGGAAATGCCACATGACTTCACTCCACATTTCAAATGGTGGTACTATGATTGAAGAACCGCTGAAGCTGTCATAGTTCTGAATAAAGAGGGCCAAATGGATACTATCAGGGTATTCGACCCAATGTGGCTAACCAACTTGTCTGCTAATGATGTCTATACATTATACAAGTGGCCACTGTTCTATGACACACAAGACATTGTACAAGCCCTCCAGTTCCAAAACGTTATACGACTTTGCTTTGCGTTTGAAATACACGCAGGAGTCACTAAAGAGGAGAAGTACAAGAAGTATAAGGAGGTGATGCAGAAGACAAGAGATTAGATAGATCTAGGTCCAAGGGGGAGTTTGTAGATGCATGTATGTCCCTAGATCTTGATTTGTAATGTAATGAACTTGTCTGTCTGATTATGATGTAATTGTATCGATTAATGAAATGATATGAATTGGTTGTTACTTGTGATGTTTAATATTTCATTAATGAGTTGTGATTGAATTGATTGGGTTTATGAATGTTTGAATGATTGCACACTATGTTATATTAATTAAAACATTCAAACTTAACTTAATGAAGTTCTCATGCAAATGGCCCATACTAATGGACCACACGCATGAATAACTTCATACGATTGACTCAATCGCACGATTGAAATAGGAGACTGGATCAGTCGTATGATTGAAACATAAGATTGACTCAATCGCACGACTGAACACTCAGTCGTGCGGATGAATCAACCGCATGGTTCAATCGCACGACTGAACCATACTTATGGCCCAGTCGCACGATTGAACAATACTAACCTATAAATAGACCCAATTCGTGGGAAAACGTAAGCATTCATCCCATTACGATTCCAGACGTACCCTAGCCGTCCAGAAGCCTCCCAAATCGTTCTCCAAGTTCACAGAACACATCAGATCGGTTGCTAATCGATTTCTGACGTTGATTTCAATTCTTGATTGATTCATCGTGTGTTCTCACTGATTGGATCGCCAATCAAATAGGATTCCGCACTATTTGAGTTGGTTTAACACGCTAATCACTCGGTATTTCGTTCAAATACTAGGTCCTAACAGTAAACCACCAGATCATAAGAATTCAAGGATTAAGGAAGCAATGTTTTTCCAAAGTTTAAGTGAACAAGAGACGCTATCAAGCCAAGAGAAGCATTTATATGAAAAGAAATTTGGAGAAAAGCACTCAATACGACCACCATAAGTGGTCTCAGGTAAGGTCTAGCTGAAGACCTAAAACTTAGCGCTTGCGAGAGGCAACCCAAGAACTTTGTGGGTGTGTTCACTATAAACCCTCACAAGACTACAACTCATCCACTCGGGTCTACCGAGGGGTTTAAAGGCTTGTTGCATATGCTAAATGCAACTATGATTCCTAGAAAGTGAGTTTTACTTCTTTTATTAGTTTTTGTGTCCTTTGTTTTGTATTTTTTAGCTAGTTCAATCATGCACAAGATACAATAACTCAAGTGTGGGGAGGCGCAAGTCCCTTAGTAAAAGCTCTCACTAATGATCAGGTCTATGTACTCCTTCCTTATCTTGCTTATTAATCATTAGCATGTTTATTCATGTTTTAAAACTATACATTGGGGACAATGTATCTCAAGTGTGGGGATAAGGGGAAGAACCTAAATAAAATTTTGAACCTTTTTGAAAAATTGAGAAACTTTGAAAAACTTTTCTAAGTAAACTTAAATGTACATGGAACTCAAACTTTTGCATACATGGCTAATTGTTACTGGTTGTGCACTTATGGATCCTTTGGCATGTTTGTTTTGAAAATTAAGTAATGTACCCTAATCACGAATCTTCATAAAAGTAGGTGAAAGTCCTAGGTGGTGTAACAAACCGATTGTAGATAACATACATGATACACATTTTATTACCTCTTTCCACCATTTTCGTGAGAGTTGACTAATTGAGAAACTCATAGTATGTTACTTTACTTCTTAGCATAAAGATGGAATCCACGGTGTGATATCCAAGTTAGAACTCGTGTAATTGATACATATCAAGATCATAGACCAATGTGTGCATAAATATGATAGAGGCATTATGATTGAACCATTTGTTTAACCCTTCTTTTCAATTCCATACCAACAAAATCTCCCTATAGATACCATGTTGAGCCCCAACTTGTCGTTTCAAGCAAAACAATAAACCCAAAAGCCTTAGCCTTTTTATGGAACCTTAGGGGATGAAGTCCAATCCGTAGCATATTTGGAAGAGTCATGTCAATAGCAGTTCAATCATAGTAAGGTTATTCTTGAGAAAAAAAATAGAAAAGAAAAGAGCTAAATATGAGGTCAAAATGACCAAAATATGCAGCAACTAAAAATAGTGTGAAAAAATTACAAGTAGTGAAAGCAAAAGAATATTAGTGATATATGACACATCTAGTGTGTTTAAGTTGGAATTTATTCTCCATTAGCCACTCTAAAATCTCTTTCAATCCCACCTTAACCCAAGCCTAATATTACCACCCAAGAAAGACCTCTTAATTGTTGTATTATATTGTGTCAATTGATAGCGATTTGATTAATATATGAGCTTATGATTAGTATGTGCATTCGTGGTTTGAGTGCTCCATAAACACTAGTATATCATCATTAGTCCACAAAATAAACCAAGAGGAGTGTTTATTGTGAGGAATGTGAATGCATGAATGTTTGAAGCAAAAGGTAAGTATATTCCAACCAAAGATTTCAAATGCAAATAGTATTGAATGATTAGGCTATGAATATTACATCATGAAGTTGAAAACTAATCATGTTTTGGTATCTTACTTGTTCAAGGTAGTGATAATGTGGCATGTGTGCCTAATTAGGGAAAAGTGTTCAAGTAAGTTTGTTTGAGGACAAACAAAAGGTTAAGTGTGGGGATGTGATCGAGTGATAATAATTCAAGGTTTAATTGATCTAATTATGTGATTTTACATCATCGTTAGAATGGAGTGAAGTTACTTTGAGTTTGTTTTGATGTGTAGGGAAGTGGAGCTTAAGGAAGCTTATTTTAAGGTGAATAAGCACAAGTGAAACCACGAGGACCAAATGCGCAATTACCAAAAGATGCAAAACGGGAAACCGGAACTAAGTTTGGTGAAACATGAAGAGTATGGAAGAAGCGGGATGGAAATCGGAGCCTGAGAGGTGAAGAAATGTAAAACCCGAAGGTTCAAGACCATGGTAACTTAAAATGGGCATAACTTGGGCTAGGAAAAGAGTTACGGGACCCACGACCTGTCAACGGAAAGCTCGTGAAAAGTTACATGTGAAAATCAAAATTTCATATGCTGGTCGGCGTATTGGCAACGTATTTATGGGCGTATTTGACCAAAATTTCAGAAAGTTGGGCGTAGGAAAGCTGAGGAGGGCGTATGGTACGCCGCCCTGGGTGTATCATACGCAGGTGGCTGAACTAACACCCGGATTTTATGGAATTTCAAGTTTATTTAAGCTAAAACAACCCTAATTCGATCTAGAACTTCTTGGAGATGAAAAGTGATGAACTTTAGGTGATTTTTGGTGTTCTAAGGCTCCCAAAATCATCCACAAACATTCTCCAAGTCAAGATTGAAGATTGAACGAAGATGATGCGTGGCTAGGTTCTCTTGATTGCTTTCTGGAGTACGATTCTTGTAAAGTGAGATGATTGGTATGATTGATTAGGTTTTTGTATTAAACATTGATCTATTGAATGAAACATTATGTTTTGATTGATTTAAAAAGTTATATATAAATAAAGTTGTTTGCTTGATTATCAGTTTTTCGGTTTCCTTGCATCGTGAACTCATTAAGAAAAGTAGGCAATGTGATATAAGTGAATTGGTAACATTGTGAATGAACGAGTCTTAACGCTGTGTTCCCGAGTTTATTTAACGAGAGAAAAGAAAGTAAACACTTTCTTTTCTCTTCTCTTCCTTTCTCTTCTTTTATCTTCTCTTCTTTTCTTTTCTTTCTTTTCCTTTCTCTCCATTTCCTTCCATTTTGGAAGGTTTGATTTTTGCCTTTATTTTCCTTCCATTTCCTTCCACTTCCTTCCATTTCTCTCCTTAAGTAAACTCGGGAACACAAGTTTTTAACAATCCTTCCATTTCCTTCCAATAAAAAAAACTCAGGAACACAACTAGTTTTTTTTTCCTTCCATTTCCTTTCTTTTCTTTCTTTAAATGAGACTCGGGAACACAGCGTAAAAGATTTTTCCTTTGTTTTTACTTTAATTAAAAGCTAAAATCTTGAAGTATTGTTTCTTACAAACCCTAATATAAAATTACCAATTGTTGATCTTGCAGAATTAGAAACCCGGAAGTGATTGTTTCTTAATATTTAATCAAATTCATTTTAAAGTTTCTTGCTTTATGCACTTTTGCTCATTAATCCAGTTAAAGTTTTAATTTTTAGTTATAAAGTTTGAGTCATTTAGTTAATCTAGTCATGTGATTAAACACTTTCCACATATTCCTTGAGGAGACAACCTTACTTACCCTTGCACAATAAAGGTAGCTAAGACCGATAAATTAAATTGTTTAGGATTGAGTCTCGACAACCAGATCAGGTTGCCCATTCGGTAGGTTTGTTATCATGTACATACTCGTGCAAATGCTCAAATCCAACAGTCCTGGGATCCGTCCTTTAGTTCCCTCGGTGCTACACCCATAGCTCTCGTCTAGATTCAGAATCCAACTTCCTCCAAACATGGGTGTTGGAGCACCTGCAATTGTATTTCTGGCAAACAGATTACAAAACAAATACTCAATATTACATGGCAATTGATTAACCATAAATATTAAATGAATAAGTCCCTCAAATTAACAACTCCCTCGCTTTGACCATGAGCTGTTGTCGAATGGCTAAGTAAATGATATATGTAACGAGGTAGCAGGTCTCGTATCTGGCTGCTTTTGGTTTTACTCGAGTCGAAAACTCCTGTTCATATTCTTTCCCAAAATGCTTTTCGTATGGCACCACTCTCCGCGTCTTTACTTTCCTCATCTGGAAAGGTATGGTATTCTGGCATTCCTAATATTACTTCCACCTACATTTCTTGTTCTGTATAGATACCGAGATAGACACCGAACAAGGCGGTGGATGTTTTACGCCAATGACCACCAAGTCTGAATGAAATTGCATCATCATCCCAAGGGTCAAAGTCTTTCATGCTAAATTTGAAAGATGCTAAAAATTCAAGAGTCAGTTCATAAACAGAAGGTTTGTTTTGTGAAAACAAAGGCTTCCACTGAATAGTCAGTAAATTATTATATCTTTCGAGCTGTCTGATAGCCGCCAAGGTTTCTTCATCTGCTTGCAGATGTGATCTTTCGGCCCGTTGTAACAGTCTTTGAAGTCTGTCGCGACACCATCTTTCGTGGCTCCCCTCAAATTGCAAATAGGGATGATCCATTATCCTAAAATTTTAAAATAAGTTAAACTATAAAAAACAAATTTCTGGACCAGTTTCATGACATTAGTTCAAAAATGAGTTTCATGAGACATGACACCATATTTGTTCAATTTACGCTCAAAAACAATTTAAAGTTTAACATTCAAGAAAAACTGTTAAACATGGGGGTGTGTCTCGTGAAACATGGGGGTGCGGTTAACATTTTGAGGTATGAAATTTTAACTCAGCACGCGTGGTTTTATTTGTAAACCTTTGATTAAGCATGGGTTTAATGTTTTCTTGCTTGAAAAAACCAAAGATTATACATTTATCATTTTAATCACTTGTTAATAATTCAAGATACTAAAAATATAGAGTGTTTAACACCACTTGTTGTACTCTTGTAACTTGAATGTGCTTAATAATGATTTAACCACGAATATAAAGATAGTCTTGTTAAAAAAAGGAAAATCATACTAACAACTAAATAAACATAATAATTAACAACTAATCAACTAAAAAAATAAAAATGATCAAGAAGGCTTAAAGTATTTATCATTCCATAAGACTTTTAATTGCAAGGTTTTACATATAATTGCTAGGATTTTGGTTGTTTATAAACCTAATCACCTAACTTCATGTAAATGACCATCATTAACATAGGAATTAGTAATACTAACCTTTTGGACAAACACACTTGAAAGGGAATGCAAAAACTCTTGAAAATAAGAAAGAAAAATAGAAAAAGTGAAGGAAATTGAAGTGGATAAGAGTTCTTGCAGGCATGAAGTTGGATTTTATTGTTGAGAATTGATGGGGAACAAGACAAATGGCTACAAGTCAGAAAACGCCATTCTTTGTCGAGCACGGGGGCGTGCCTCCCTTATGCAACCTGGTTTCTGTCTTTCATTGTTTCGTTTTTCAGTTTCGTGTACGCATATCACCCGGTTAAGTTTTATCCTTCCAAATCACCAGAAAAGATGTGAAAATATTCCTAGAGTTAATTAACACAAGCCAAATGACAATTACATTTCCTAGGGCCCTACGGTTACATGATACATTAAAAGCCAAGAGTCTGAAACTACAAAATTAGACTCCTTAACGTGCATCAGCGCACCTAACACATCACGAAATGCTTCTAAAAGAAACCTCCACATATTTCCTGTGGAAATTTCGGGATGGTGTAGGGCGAAGTGCGATTGCTTAGTTCCGCAAGCTGACGGTTAACGGAAACGAGTTTCTCGCCCATCTCTTGAACTTTTTGGATGAGTTCAGCAGACGTTGGGATGCGATGAGGTTCATCTCAGTCAACTATTTGATAAGTTCATACAACTTGAAGAAGTATTCTTGCGTTGTTGGCTCTCGCATTTCGGAACGCGGTTTCTTTGCGAGATTCCAGTTTGAACTTTCATGACTTGATTCTTTCATTCTTCAGACGTATTTCAAGCAGGAAAGGATGTGATGAAAGATCGGGACAAGTGTGGTGTTTATATACAGGTCATGAATGGTGAACACAGGGGCGTGCTTGGCAAGGCACGGCCCCATGCTCTTTAGAATTCGTCAAAAATTCGACCTGCAACGTTTTAGAGTCGTCAGCGGAGATCGTGGAAAATTTTTGTCAGAGGCATGGGGGCGCGCTTCATGGGGCACGACCCCGTGCTTATGCTTGTGAGGTCCTAGTAAAAGTTTAAAATTAAAGAAAAACCTATGTACAGGTGTCGCGTTTAAGTTTTTGGTCTTCGACGCGACCCTTTCCCACACTTAGTCTTCGTCGGGCGGAGGTGTAATTCCTGCAAGAAAATCTTGGTTGGTCCATCGTTATACGGTTTCAAATGATGACCATTCACTTTGAAACTTAAACCGTCGTGGTTGTCGATTTCGATGGCACCTTTTGGAAACACGTTTTTAATCGTATAAGGTCCAGACCAACGCGATTTCAGCTTTCCTGGAAACAAATGTAAACGAGAGTTCTACAGTAAGACACGCTCTCCCACATGAAATTGTTTAGTGTTCTTTAATTGAGCGTCACGGAATTTCCTAGTGTTTTCTTTGTAAACCCTAGCGTTTTCGTATGCTTGCTCTCTTAGTTCCTCTAGTTCGTGAATTTGTAGGAATCGTGTTGTTCTTGCAATGCCTTGGTCTAGGTTTGCTGCTTTAAGTGTCTAAACAACCTTGTGCTCCAGTTCCATAGGTAGATGACATGTAATGCCCGAAATAAAGTCAAAACGAGCCAATTAATAATAATGGGCTTAGTCGGGATTATTTAATGAAAATAAGCAGGAAATGGATTATGGATCGAGTAAACCTTATGGAATACGTGTTAGACTAGTTTAAGATCCCAGGAACACTCGGTATATATAAACGGATCAGCTAGAGTCACTCTCATTTGCATCTCAAGCAGCCAACTTCTAGAGAGAGAGTGTAGAAAGAGAAAGTAAAGAGGAGGTGAAGATTCAAGGCTTGGTTGATCAAGAGATTGAAGATCGGTATTTGTGGACATCCAAACAACAAGAAAGGACCAAGAATCCAGGTAAGAAACATCATCTAATCATTTCTTTAGATTAAACCCGGATTCTAGGGTTTGGGGGTTTTTGAAAGTGGCAAAGAATCGTCCAAAACTCACGTTATAAACCAAGGTTTTGGGTGTACAAGATTGATGTACTGGGTTAAAATGGGCTGGTTCGTAATTTAAGCCCGCTCTGCGAAATTGTGGGTTCATCCAGCAAAATTGTGTAGTCGTCCAGCGAAAATATGGAGTTTCCTGTGAAACTATAGTTTCGCTGGTAGTTTCGTAGACTTGGCTTTCCAATGAAAGTTGGGCGAAACTGGCAGCGAAACTGCCAGCAAAACTAGCAGTGAATCTGTTGATCTTGCAGCGAAATTAGCAGCGACATTAGGCAGAAATTAACCCCTTTGAGTGTTAACTTATCTGCAGGCTGCGTAGTGTGACCCTTGCTTAGAAAGCTTGATTGTGAAGTTACTCATTGAGTCCAGGTGAGTTCTAGATCCTCTATTTTAAAGGCTTTAAACTTGTTTGGGGCTGGAATTGTATATTTAAACGTTTTGGTAAGATTTGGGTTTGTGCCCGTATGATTATGTGTATGTATATAGGAGTTAATGATGTGTGATGATATATGATGACGTGTGATGATTATATGATGTTGTGTGATGATGTGTGATGATGTTACGTACTATTATGATATGTTTTCTTTATGATTATGTAGCTTTACGTGGTGTCATTATGTTAATGAACGTAAAGTATTATCTTAACGAAGCGAAAGATTTAACATAATGAAAGTGGAACCTAATGAAAGAATGTATGAAAGTCTTGTAAGCAAAGGTAAGGGGTTCACAGCTCAGTGAGAGTTGTTAGCCCGACTGTGTGTTACAGCGTGCGGTCTTGGCTCACCCATGAGGGTTCACACAGAGGAGTCAGTCTTGGTGACTGCTCCATACGTTTGATATGGGATCCTTGTCGTTTAACCCTAGATGATATGACTTTGTGCCCAAGAGGGTGGTTAAGCGTACGACAGGAGCTAGATAGAAGTGAAAGATAAATAAAGTGCGAAATGTACGAAACGTGCGATATTTACGAAATGAACGATGACGGAAGATAATAAATATTACCTTAATGTATGTACGATGTATGATCATGTATGATAGTAAAAAATGTTTTAACGAGAGAAAGGTAATATATTCTTATAAGACTAGAACTCACTTAGCAATGTTGACTTTTATGTATTTTCTAGTTGGCAGGTAATGATTGCTGAGGATGACACGGGCGCAGCTACTTAGCAAGTTTTTGGATGGCATCCATTTTATGTTAAATGACATTTTTCTGATGTAATGCAAACAATGAAGATTTTGTCACGATTAACAATGATTGTGTTGTCTTGCAAGAGTGGTCATTAATATAAGGTATGGTATTAAGTATACCGCTGCGATATTTTAGCAAACTTAAATGTATGTTTTATGTTTTATGTGCGATGATTGTCCGACTGTAAGCGTTCTGGGAACAGGGCCTTACATGACATGACTTCCCATAAACTAGTTTGAATGGTGTTGTGCCGATGGGAGTCTTATAGGCTGTTCAGAAAGCCCATAATGGATCATCTAGCTTAGTAGACCAATCCTTATGATTTTGCCCATTCGCTTGCGGATGATAAGCAGTGGTAAAGCGATGGTGCATTCATAACGAGCCATTGCTCTTTCGAACTGGTTGTTACAGAAATGCGTTCCTCGGTCACTAATTAAAGCCTTGGGGACACCGAAACAAGAGAATAGTTTCTTAAGGAATCTGACAACGTTTCTTGCATCATTGGTAGGTAGGGCTTGAGCTTCGGCCCATTTTGAAACATAATCGACTGCTACCAAGATGTAACGATTGCCAAAGGAAACTAGGAATGACCCCATGAAATCAATACCCCATATATCAAAGACCTTGCATACTTGAACGGGTTTCCGAGGCATCTCATCTCGTGTTGTGATATTGGTTGCTCTTTGACATGCATCACATATGTGTACCATGTTGTGAGCATCCTTGAAGATCGTGGGCCAGTAAAATTCAGAGTCAAAGACTATCTTGGCTGTTAGGGTTTTTCCATGGTGTCCTCCTATGGGTCCTTCATGACAGTGCGTTAGAATATGTTCCGCTTCATTTCCGTATATGCATCTTCGGATAAGTTGGTCTGCATCGATTCTTAAAAAAGATAGGGGTCCTCCCAATAGTAATGCTTAATGTCAGTAAAGAATTTTTTCTTTTGATGATAAGTCATTCCTTTGAAAAGGATTCCGCTTGCCAATTAATTTGCGAAATCGATGAACCAAGGATGTTCGTTGATTGAGGATTGGATGTGCATATGGAATTCATGAGGAAAATTATCGTTTATTATGACTTCCTTACTTTGTGAAGGACTTGAATCTTCAAGACGCGAGAGATGATCGGCCGCTAGATTTTCTGCTCCTTTCTTATCATGAATTTCATTGTCGAATTCTTGAAGCAGAAGTATCCAACGTATCAATCTTGGCTTTGCATCATGTTTGTTGAACAGATAACGAAGGGCTGCATGATCGGTGTAAAGAATTGTTTTTTGAAAGGATTAGATACGAGCGGAATTTGTCAAATGCGAAAACTACCACAAGAAGCTCTTTCTCGGTGGTGGTGTAGTTTTCTTGTGCGTCGTTTTGGGTTTTGCTCACATAGTGAATTGGATGGAATTGCTTATCTTTCCTTTGTCCTAATACGGCTCCTACCGCGAAATCGCTTGCGTCGCACATGAGTTCAAATGGTAGCGGGGAAACCATGATTGGAGCGGTTACTAGTCTCTCTTTAAGCAAATTAAATGCACTAATGCATTCGTCATAAAATATGAATTGTGAGTCATTCTTAAGAAGTTGAATCATCGGTCGAGCGATTTTCGAGAAATTTTTGATGAAACGACGGTAGAATCCTGCATGACCTAGGAATCTTCTAATATATTTCATGGTTGTGGGATGTGGAAGTTTGGAAAAAGTGTCGATTTTGGCTTGATCTACTTCAAGCCATGCTCGAGAGATCTTATGTCCTAACACTATTCCTTCAGTAACCATGAAGTGGCACTTTTCCTAATTCAAAACAAGGTTAGAATCTTCACATCTAACCAGCATCTTTTCTAGGTTTTCAAGGCATTGTTCAAATGAGTTCCCAAAGATGGAGAAGTCATCCATGAAAACCTCCATTGAGTGTTCGATCAAGTCGTGAAAGATTGCTACCTTGCATCTTCGAAATGTAGCAGGGGCATTACACAATCCAGAAGGCATTCGCCGATAAGCAAAAATTCCATATGGACAGGTGAATGTCGTTTTCTCTTGATCTTCAGGAGCAATAGGAATTTGGAAATAACTTGAGAAACCATCAAGGAAATAATAGAACATTTTTCCAGATAGTCTCTCAAGCATTTGGTCGATGAAAGGCAGAGGCGTGTGATCTTTCTTGTGGCGTCATTGAGTTTGCGATAGTCAATGCAAACTCTCCATCCTGTAACCATACGAGTTGGAACAAGCTCATTCTTCTCGTTAGTAACAACATCATTTCTCCTACATTTGGAACAACTTGGATGATACTGACCCAAGGAAAATCAGAAATAGGGTAAATCAAACTGGCATCTAGCAGTTTGATTACTTCTTTCTTAACCACCTCTTGCATGCTCGGATTTAAACGTCTTTGAGGTTGAATGACGGATTTAAAGTTCTCCTCCATCAGTATTTTGTGAGTGCAAAAGGATGGATTGATTCCCTTGATGTCCATGATTTTCCATGTAATTGCTCATTTATGTGCTTTAAGCACATTGAGCAACTTGTTCTTCTCATAAGTTGATAAGGCGGATGAGATTATGACAGGAAGTTGAGAAGTGTTTTCAAGAAAGGCGTATTCATGATGCGAAGTTAGTTCTCTGAGTTCTAAAACCGGAGGATCTGCGATAGAAGGTTTGGCTTTAGGTTCTAGTTCTTGTTTGATAATCTCAAATGCTTCTTGATAAGATGGTATTTCATCAACTTCTAGTTCTAGAATGATTTGATTCTCACAGATGGGTTCGGTGGTTTGGACCTCTATTAATTAAGTGTTGCAAGATTCATATTGAAAAAGTTTTCTTTAAATGACAGCTTATGATTGAATCGCAAACATCAATGTAATAGAGTGAGTCATCATGGTGTTAAGGATGTTTCATGGATTGACCTATGTCGAAAGTTACTTCCTCCTCATCCGCTCGGAGCGTGAGTTTGCCGGTGCAAACATCGATGAGGGCTCGAGCAGTTGCTAAGAAAGGTCGACCTAGGATAAGAGGAACATTCTTATCCTCATCCATGTCAATGATCACAAAATCAACGGGAAATACGAATTTGTCGATTTAACTAAGAGATTTTCAACGATGCCCCTCAGATCTTTGACAGAACGGTCAGCTAACTGGATTCTCATACGGGTAGGTCTAGGTTCACCTAAGTTTAACTTTTCAAAAACCGCATAGGGCATAAGGTTATGCTAGCACCTAAATCAGCTAACGCATTGCTAACAGAATGATTTCCTATTAGGCAAGGTATGGTGAAGCTTCCTGGATCAGTCATGTTTTAAGGTAGTTTGTTGTGAAGAACTGCAGAGCATTTTTCATTTAAAACTACATGTGATAACTCTTCCAGTTTCTTTTTGTTTGACAACACACGCTTTAAAAACTTAGCATAATTTGGCATTTCGGCTAAGGCTTCCACCAAGGGCAGATTGTTGTGGAGTTGCTTGAACAACCCCAGGAATTTGCCATATACTCTATTCGTTGTTGTCTCAAAAGACCTGGATATGGAGGGGGTGGAACATAGGGTGGTGGTGGTACATATTTCTTGGCTGGTTCTTCAACAGCAACATGTTGCTTTTGCTTATCACTTGCATTACTTGGAGTTTCGGTTTCTATTTCTTCAAGGATGGGTTGTAATGCACATGCATCACCTTGAATGCTTTTGCCACTCCTTGTGGTGATGGAATTGACTTGAGCATTAGGTTTGTTAAGCTGTTGCTAGGCAAAGCACCTTGTGGTCTTTCAGATAGTTGTTGTGTTATCTGACCTACTTGGTGTTCAATGGTTTGTGATGATGCTTTGTTGCTTTTGATTTCAGCCTCGTTTCTTTGGAACCTCTTCTCATTTCTTCAATCAGATTTCTAGATGTACTCATATGTGGCTTGTGTAGTTATCAACAATTGCTGCAATAAGTCTTCCATTGATGATGCCCCATGATCATGGTTACTACTGCTTGGATCTTGGTATGGTGGTTTCTGTTGTTGGTAAGGTGGCCTTCGGTTGAATCCAGATGATTATTTGTGTGCTCCGTTGATTGCATCGTAAAAGGTTTGACACTGCAAGCATAGATCAAGTCCATGATGTGGGCATCTCCGAAGGAGACCATTGTGTCTCTCCCATGCAGCGTGTAATGATTCATCATCGTCTAGGCGAAAGCTTGTGATTCTGCTTTTCAGTTTGGCTGTGTGATCGGGTGGAAAGTATTTGAAAATGAATTGTTCAGCCATTTCCACCCATGTAGTGATGGAACCAGGCGGAAGCGAATCAAGCCAGTCAATGGATCGGCCTCGAAGTGAAAATGGAAAAAGTCTTAGTCTAATGGCGTCGTCTGAATAGTTGTTGATTTTGAAAGTTGCACATATATGAAGGAATCGTGAGATGTGAGCGTTAAGATCTTCGTCTTGTAATCCATGGAACTGAACAGAGTTTTCTACGAGTTGGATAATACTAGACTTAATCTCGAAATTGTTGGCCGCTATTGCTGGTTGGACAACACTAGACTCGTAACCATCAATTGACGGTGTGGCATAGTGTGTCATCTTCATTTCCTCATCTTGGTTAGCAATGTCTTCTTCGGATGGTGTACCTTCCAACACGTCTTCTGCGATGATTGTTTCTGTTTGTTCGCGTAACATTTGGCGGAAATGCCGTTCGGGTTCCGAAAGAGGTGAAACAAGTTCAGGACTAGACGAGTCGGACATACACTAACTAAGGGAAGCATAAACTAAGGCTTAGAATCAATTAGGAAAATATAACTAAACTAATTAAGGCAAACTATCTAACAAAAATAAAATAAATTTGAGTAAAAATATATTAACAGGATATACAGAAGATAGTCAAAAATTTAGATTGTTTTTCAAAACTGCAGCGTGTCCTCGGCAACAACGCCAAAAACTTGATGCTGTGTGAAATGTACATATATTTTGATAAAGAGTTTTTGCACAGATTCAGTTTTAATTGGTTATTACTAATACTAAACCACACACACAAAAGGCAAGTGTACCTATCGTGTGGTAATATAGTGATAGTTAGAACCGAGTATCAATCCGTGGACACACCTAGCCTACTCAACAACTTTAATATTTGACTATCAGATTTGGTTTTTGTTTGAGAAAATGATAAGTTGCATTGATAAGATTTTTAGGGTTTAAAAACTATAATTAAAATAAAGTAAAATAAGATTGAAGCTTTTAGATTTAATACCAGGGAATAAAGGCTATCATCCTAATTAGATTACACTTATGTAACTATGATGAATTGGTGGTGTAATTAAATATATTAAATTAATGTAATTATGTTAATGTTTATAAAGGTGAGCTGGCGCAATTTCTCGTCTATCCACTCCGTAGTGACTAGGATCATGTCAGGTTGAGTTTTACTGCTTAGATCAAAGCCCTAGTAATGTAGGTAAATCTTTTGTGATCTTTTGACATACAATTTTTGAAAACATAACTTAATGTTAAAAAGAGAGTTGATCAGGTTCTTTTCTAACCTACCATTAATTTTATAAAACCATAACAATAACTGTAGATTTCTCATACTAATAAAGGGAACCCACAAATGATCAGAAAGTTAAGGTGATATGATTTCTAATAACCATGTCTAGTTCATTAGCCATGGTTTTATTTTGAAGACTGGTTTCACGAATAAAAGTTGATCATACGTTTTTCAACCGTGTATGACAATTACAATTAGAAATCATAAAGTTATAACTTACGATTCAAATGTAGATGCTACCCATCAAAAGTTTTCCCAAGACCACCATAACATTAATATAATATAAATCACACCATTAGTTCATCACAAATTACATAAGTGTTGTCCAATTAGGATGATAATGAGAGTTTAGCTCATAACGAGCTTGAACATAACAACATATAACATAGAAGATAGATATGAAATCATCGGTGAAATGGAACAATCAAACCGGTGATCCACGATGGATGATGTTTAAACAATCCCGAGCTTCTTCCAAGTGTTGTATGCACCTCCCGAGCCTCCAAATGATCTTTAAGACTTGATTCCCGAGACAATTCAGCAGAGTAACTCTCCCACCATGCTTGCAAAAATGGTGAGCTTAGGCCTCTATTTATAAGCTTTCTGGAGTGTTTAAGCACGGCCCCGTGCCTAAAAGGCACGACCCCGTGCTAGTACAATGCTTACGAAAGTTGGTCGGCTCATACATGCAGAAGATGTCGGGCACGGCCCCGTGTTAAATGGGGCATGGCCCCGTGTTTGAGGTGGGGCACGACCTCATGCCTAATGGGGCACGACCTCGTGCTTAGTTTTGGGGGACAATACTTTTTGTCCAGTCAGATGTCCAAACACGAGGGTGTGCCAATTTGAGCACGAGGTGTGTTTCAAGCAAGGTATGGGGGCGTGCTTAATGAGGCACGACCCCATGCTTGGACTCCAAAGCTCGGATTTCTTCAATTTCTTGTCAAATATGCTTTTTTTGTCCATCTTGTCCTTTTTAACATTGAAATGACAATTTAACAATTTTAAGTACAATATCATCATTTTAAAGGAAATATTAAGGAATAATTGATGTGCTTTTAATAGGTTTTTTATGTATAATTTGGAGCACATCATAAAGCATCTAACTTTGTGAGTGAATATGTATATAGGGTGTCACATCCTCAATTTCCACAAATGGGGTATTACCGTTAGGCGCGTGACATACCAGGATTTTAGCCGATAGTTACATCACGCGACACATTGATTACAAAACATAATTGCTCGTTAATAATAGAAATTACCAAAAATATAGTTAACAATGTAAACATGAAAATAATTGTGGAAGTGTAATAATTCATGATTCAAATGGTGCAACACTAGCAAACTAATTAAAATGTAATTTGTAGAAAATTGTAAATTGTTCCTTTGACCCAACAATGGTGACTGTTGTGTGAGATGATCCTAACGGTGCGCACGTTAAGAACTTGAAAGAAACATGCTAAAGTGTCAACAGAAGGTTGGTGAGTTCACAGGTTTTGATAATCAGTAACAAAATAGAAAACATATACAGTAAACAAAGTAATATCAACAGATAGCTAGTCTACTTAATTAGTTACATAGTGTATGAAGTTCGCAGCCAAAGCTGACAATGTAAATGAAGCTCTCGATTGTGGTTACCAAGCACAACAACAGAAAATAGGTCAATTAAACACCCGTTTGACGTGTAGTCGTGCTAGTACGACTAGCCCAGGTGGGGTTTGTTAAACCCAGTAGATCTACTTAGAATTACCTAGCTAAAATACAAAAATTAACAGTTCAAAAATGAGGACTTAAGTGAGTATAACACTAGTAAACAAATGACATTATAGTAATACGATTAAATGAAAATACGTTTAGAACACATGTTTCTTCTCCCAAAAGAGTACAAGTAAAGTGGGCTTGAGAACTCACCTTGATTGCACAACTATGAGTAGGGGTGTGCACGGTGCGGTTCGGTGCGATTTTGAACCCCCTACCGAAACCGAAACCAAAACCGATAGATTCGGTTAATTGAAATCTTTAACCATTCGGTTTCGGTTAACCACAGTCGTTTTGGTTCAGTTTTAGTCAATGTTGAATGGTTATGTGCGATTAACCATATTTTTTATTAGGCTAAACTTTTTGGGCTTCAAGAATTTGGGCCTTAAAAGTTAGGCTTAAAATAAAAAGTTTCTTAAAGCCATATATAAATAAACGTTGAATATTTATTACTCAAACCATATAAAAGTTAACATCACAAAAATGGTATTAGTGCTAGATTCTTAATCACAAAAATTACCAATCACAAAAATTACCAATCACAGAAAATAACATCACAAACGTACGGTAAGTATCCATCACAAAATATACGATATCACAAAAAAACAAGCTTCAATGCATCATTTGTTCATATTCATCTTCAATAGCACCCATCCAAAGTGTTACTTTGTTTCTATTATATGAAATCTTCATTTTCAACGGAGCATTCTTTGTGGCTTTTTCTCCCAATCATCAAATCTACACATAAGAAATATATATAAATAGGTAAGTCAAAAAAATCATGTGGTTAAAAATTAAAAGCAAACTTACCATCTTCTGATTTCTCCAAATTCTCTACTAAATCTTCAAGTGGTAAACCATAGATGTGAGACTCTTGTACATCCATTAGTGTTGACCTTATCCAATCTTGTGCACAAATCAATGACTCGGCGGTCTTTGAAGTAAGAGAGCTTTTATATATATCAATCACCCTACCACTAGTACTAAATGCCTACTCTGATGCAACGGTTGAGATTGGAATTCCCAAAACATGTCTAGCAACTTGTGAAAGAATAGGAAATTTAACCAAATATAGTTTTCACCAACCTAAAACATCAAAGTTATCATCCCCTTTTATTCTTTTCTCGGTCCCATCACGCAAGTAGATTTCTACTTCACAATTATAAACCTCTTCTCCACATTCTTCTTCCAAATATTTTAAATAACCATCATCTAAATCAAAATACTCATCATCAACCAAACTAGAAGAAGTCATTGTATTTTTCCGCTCATTTGCCTTTTCAATCTTCGTTTTATAATCATTAAACAACTCCAACAATGTTTCTTTCACTCGATTCTTTATCGCCTTAATTCTATTGGTGTTCTTACCATAAATCAAGCTCAAACAATAACCAAGATAACTAAACTTATTTCGAGGATCTAGAACAAATGCCACATACAACAAAAAATTGATATTGTCCAAATTATCCCAATAATTATCGAACTTTGCTTTTATAGACTCAGCCATTTTTTTTCTTCTCGTTATTACTTAAGGACATTTTTGTCATGGTTGCATGCACTACTTAGTAACCGAAATCTTTTTAGTGACATTATAAAAAATTATCAAGTACTCCATAAATAACCTATCAAACAAAAAAATAAAATAAGAAATGTCACAATTGAACATAAGATATAAATTAAAAATAAAATAAAGTACCTCGCTTTTTCCCAATCCTCATCATCGGTGCCCCCAAAACTTATCACTTCGTTTTCTTTTTCTTGTACTCCACTCATCTTCCTCAACTTCACTATGAAAATAGTTTCTATAGTTGGAAACAACATCTTGAAGTCTATCAAGAAAAGAAAATATATAAAATATTAGATTGCTAATGGAAATATATATATGAAGTAACTTAAAAAGGTAAAATACCTATCAAATGCTTTCGAAAACTTGAGTGCCGTTTCCAACATCAAAAATGTTGAATTCCATTGTGTTTCGATATCAATACATTGTTTTCTTTTGCAATCTATATTTTCTTTCTCGACATTTTCCTTAAACCTTAAATACCTACCAGGAGATTATCTTAAATATCTTATGGCATTTTGAATTCTACATATGGAATCATCTTGTTCTTGAAAACCATCTTTGACAATTAGATTGACAATATGAGCGTTGCATCTTAAATGCAAATCTAAGATCGAATGGGGAACTTTAAGCATCACTTTTAAAAATCTAATTGCTCCATCATTTGATGAAGCATCATCCACGGTTATTGTAAAAATCCTATCAATTCCCATACTTGTAAGCATCGATAAACTAATCTTCCAATTGTCTCACCCTTGTGATTTGAAATTTGACAAAAGTTTAAAATCTTTTTTCTTAAAACCCAATCATCATCAACCCAGTGTGTTGTAGGACACATATAATTAAAATTCTAAATCGATTAAGTGACACGGTTTGATCTTTTAAAATCATTTTTAATTTCTCTCTCTTCATCATATATTGACAAACAATCTCTAGAAACCTTCCATCTAGATGGAAGCTTGAACATTGGATTCAACTCCCATACAAATTCTCTAAACCCCTCGCCTTCAACCACACTAAAAGGTCGATTGTGTTTTATACACATTCTAGCAAGAGATTTTCTACACTTTTCTTGATAAAATGTTTGAGAAGTCAAGCTTGAACCACCTTCTCCTAAATTTTGAGGCTTAAAACTTAGAGTGGATTGTTTGTTTTTGTCTACTTGTTTATAAAGGGGTGAACTTTGGCATGCACTTTTCAAATGATACGACAAAGCACTCGTACCATTCTTTCTAGAACCGGCTGCCATTAAGAGCTTACAATATGGACATCTTGCCTTCTTGTTATCCTTATCAATAGTAAAATGACCCCACACAAAAGATCTTAATCTACCACCATCCTTCTTCTCTTGCTCCACATTTTTCTCATTGAGTTACCAACTGGTTCAGTAGTGTTTTCTTCATCAATATCAATTATTGGTGTTTCCATCTATAATTACATTATAGTATGCATTAGGTAAATGAAAAGTAAAATTCTGAAATTAATTATTAAACAAAAATATAAACTAATCATATAATGAATCTGCATGATCATACAAATTAACAAACACATCTCTTTGTACAAATTATACAATATTAAAGAATATTTGTGGGCAAATGCAACCACGCAGTTCATGAGAAAGAAACGAGTTCTAAACAAACTTATAAGTGAGCAAAACTTAAATATTCAAATGGGAAAAATCAAAGCATAAATCTCAATAATCAAAGCAAATCTCAACTAATGAGTCAAATTCTTGAAAGATTCAAGATAATAAGACACGAAATAAGAAATATTATAGAATCAAACACACCTTGATTAGTCGAATTCTCGTAATACACAACGAACACTCGCAACTCAAAATCCTGGAAGAAGCAAGAAGGATGAGTCAAATTCTTGGAATATAGAATCGTTGACGATCTCATATCTTTGGAAGATGGTGCGTCCCTGCTTTGAACTCCTGAAGGCTGGAACAGTGGAACCAAAAGGATGAAAACCAAAAAGTAAGACTTGGGATTTGGGAACTAGAAAGATTTAGGGTTATCTAAAAATTTTAAAGTTTGACATTTAATTTTTTATTAGTAATGGGCCCCTACTTTGACTTTGGGCTGAACTTAAAATAGTGAGTGGGCCCTTTATTAACAATTCGGTTCGGTTAAATAAGTATCGGTTGACCACGGTTTGGTTCGGTTTAAAAGGTTCGGTTAACCACGGTGCGGTTCGGTTAATTCGGTTAAAAAACAATATTAACCGAAAACGAACCGATAAATTCAGTTAATGAAAAATCTTTAACCGCACCTACGGTTAATGTAACGGTTTGGTTATTTCGGTTCGGTTTCATCGGTTAATTTGGTTAAGATTCGATTAATTCGGTTTACTTCTCACCCCTAGATATCAGTAAACAAAAGCACAATGATTAGGGTTCCGATTATCTCTGAATTCCATTTAATAATTAATTAGTCCTAATCACTACATTTTTACACAAGAATTGTACGGTTTTGCGTTCTACTACCCGGTTACGGTGCAGGTCCTCGATTTACCACTTTCACACGCATACATAAATACCAATTTGACTCGAATGCATAAAACCCCAAATATTATGTATAAAAGTACACTTTAGTTATATGTCATTTTTATAATAAAACCCTTACGTTTAGTAATATGTCATCCACACATCCCAAATACGCAAAGACCCAAACGTGTTACACACTTATAATGTATATTAGACACATAATATATATATATATATATATATATATATATATATATATATATATATATATATATATATATATATATATATATATATATATATATATATATATATATATATACATACATATATATATATATATACATATATATATATATACATATATATACATATATATATACATATATATATATAGATATATATATATACATATATATATATATATATATATAATGATGAAGGGAGGTTTGCGAGGGGTGGTGATTCTAGGGTTGACGGGAGGTATGAAGTCGATGGGGAGGGCTTACGGTTAGTAAGGGGGATCATGTTTTGCAATATGACACAACAAGCCCCTCTAATACCCCAAGATAGCATTTTTGTTTTTGTATCGTATTTAGGTTTTGGTTAGCAAAGTTAATTATGTATTGTTCGTATTTATATTAACAATTATTTATTTATAATAACAATTATTATTACTTAATAATCTTAACTTGGTTAATCATAATTTGATTAATTATAACATAAAGGAGAGAGGTTAGGTTAAGTGAGCGAGGTTAAGCTAAAAACTCGAGTTGTCACATCATCTCCTTGTTGAAGGAATTTTCTTCCCAAAAATTAGAACATCAGGTTCAACAAAAAACATGAGATCTAGCTAAGGTACATAGAATTGGGTTTCTGCGAATATAGAACAAACCTAATAAGAATGAATTATAAGGTTTCACAAGAGTTGCGACATCATCCCCTTGTTGTAGGGAATTTCGTCTTGAAATTTAAAGGAAAGATATCTTAAAAATGATACCTTAAGAAGTGGATGCTTGATCTTTGAACAGTTGTGGGTACTTCTTCATCATTTGATCCTCGTATTCCTAGGTAAACTCTGGTCCATGCTTTGAATTCCATCTAATGCACACAATAGGAATCTTGCTACGCTTTAAGGTCTTAACTTCTCGATCCGTAATCTCAACTGGTTCCTCAATGAAACAAAGCTGTTCATAAATCTCCAGTTCCTTTAATGGAATGACAAGTGATTCATCGGCTTGACACTTCTTCAGGTTTGAAACATGGAACACGTTATGAACACCATCTAGTTTCGTAGGTAAGTCTAGCTGATAAGCTACTAGACCAATTCTTTTGACAATCTAAAATGGTCCAATGTATCTAAGGTGTAGCTTTCCACGCTTTCCAAAGCATGTCACACCCTTCCAAGGTGAAACCTTTAACAACACCTTGTCACTGACTTGAAATTCCAAAGGTTTTTTCCTCTGATCTGCGTAGCTTTTCTCACAATCACGAGCTGCCACCATACGATTACGAATCTGAACAATATTCTTTGTGGTTTAATGAATGAGTTCAGAACATGTTAGCTGACTATCACCAACTTTAGTCCAATAGAGAGGTGATCTACACTTGCTGCCATAAAGTGCCTCAAATGGTGCAACTTTGATACTCGTATGATAACTGTTATTGTAAGAGCACTCAACTAAAGGTAGATGGATTTCCAAACTATTTTCGAAGTCAATAACGCATGCCCTAAGCATATCTTCTAGGGTTTGAATAGTACGTTCTGTCTGACCATTTGTCCGTGGATGGTAAGCTGTGCTCATATCCAAACGAGTGCCTAATGACTTCTGTAGTGACTGCCAGAAATGCTAAGTAAATCGCGCATCATGATCAGAGATGATCGAGAGTGGCATGCCATTTCATGACACAATTCCTTTCAGTTAAATTTGTGCCATTTTATCCATCTTGTAGCTCTCATGAATGGCCATGAAATATGCTGATTTGGTCAAGCGATCCACTATCACCCAAATAGTATCATTTCCACTCTACGAATGGGGTAGCTTGGTAATGAATTCCATGGAGATGTTTTCCCATTTCCACATGTGAATCTCTGGTTGTTGAAGAAGACCTGACGGTTTCTGATATTCCATTTTGACTTAGAGCAAGTAAAACACTTGGACACATAAGTGGCACTTTCAGCTTTCATGTTAGGCCAACAATAAATAACTTTCAGGTCTTGGTACATCTTATCAGATCTAGGATGTATCGAATAACAGGACTTATGAGCTTCATCCATGACCAATTCCCCGAGATTCCCGAACAATGGAATCCATACCTGGTCTTCATAGTAACGAAGACAATCTGCTTTCTCATGAAACAATTTCTCAGCTCCCCTGAGAGATTCTAACTTGATGTTCTATTCTTGTAATGCCTTAACCTAGGCATTCTTGATTTGTGACGGTAGATCGAAATGAATGGTTAGCTGTAACGTACGGACACGACGAGGCTTTAGGGATTCCTTACGACTAAGGGCATCGACCACCATATTAGCCTTTCCTGGATGGTACTTGATGGCAAAGTCGTAATCATTCAGTAAATCTAACCATCATCACTGTCTCATGTTCACCTCTTTCTGTTCGTAGATGTGCTGAAGGCTCTTGTGATCAGTGAAGATCGTACCATAAAGATAATGCCTCCAAATCTTGAGTGTAAATACTACAGCTCCCAACTCTAAGTCATGAGTTGTATAGTTCTTCTCATGCACCTTAAGCTGTCTTGATGCATAAGCTATCACTTTCTCGCGTTTCATCAACGCGCAACCCAAACCCTAGATACACCACGAAGTCGTTTGTTCCCTTTGGCAATGCCAAGATCGGTGCACTACACAACATGTTCTTAAGCGCTTGGAAAGCCACTTCTTCCTTACTACCCTCCTTGTAAACAATTCCTTTATGAGATAGGGCAGTCAAAGGCTGTGCATGTTTTGAGAATCCTTCTATGAAACGCCAATAATAACCCACTAATCCAAAAAATTGGCGCACCTCAGTTGGTGTCGTTGGCGCAGGCAAATTCTTGATTGCCTCAATCTTATACGGGTCCACATGTATGCCATTCTCCTTAACTACATGCCCTAGGAACTGTACTTCTCTAATCTAGAAGTCACACTTAGAAAACTTGGCATATAGCTGTTCCGTCTTCAGGAGTTCTAGAATAAGTCTTAGGTGTTCCTCATGTTCCTCTTATTCTTGGAATAAATGAGTATCTCATCAATGAAGACAACGACAATCTTGTCAAAATAAGGTTTACAAACACGGTTCATGAGGTCCATAAAGACTGCAGAAGCGTTTGTCAATCCGAAGGGCGTATATGAACTCAAAGTGTCCATATCGGGTTCTGAAAGTTGTCTTGGATATGTATTTTTCTCGAACCCTAAGCTGATGATATCCAGATCTCAAATCAATCTTTGAGTAATACTCGATCCTTGAAGTTGGTCAAATAAATCATCGATACATGAAGAGCGTAACGACTTTTTATTGTAACCTTGTTTAATTCCCGGTAGTCAATGCACATCCGAAAGGTTCCATCTTTCTTCTTCACGAATAGAAAAGGTGCTCCCTAAGGTGAAGAACTAGGGCGTATGAACCCCTTGTCTAACGGTTGTTGCAACTGCTTTGATGATTCCTGAAGTTTGTTCGATGCCAAACAATAACCCGCTGAGTGATAGGGGGAGCTCGTGGTGTCAGCTCGATCTGAAAATCTACTTGCCTGTGTGGAGAAAGACTAGGCAAGTCCTCTGGAAACACCTCAGGAAAGCCCTTAACAACATGAATGTCTCTAAGTTGTTTCTCCTCTATGGTCTTTTAAATAACTTAGGCTAGAATTACCGAATGTCCTTTCCTTAAGCACTTCTGAGCCTTCATGTCAGAGATGATGCCGACCATAGCACCACTCTTGTCACCTTCCACCATGAGTATCTCTTCATTAGGCAAAGGTACTCGGATGAGTTTTTCACGACAAATGATTTCAACTTGCTTCCTAGACAACCAATCCATACCGACAAGGACAATGAAACTACTGAGCCTAATAGATAGGAGATCAATATCAAAATCATGCCTAGACAGGATTATCTTACAACCTCGGTATATATAGGAAAACTCTATAATTTTGCCATCGGCTATCTCTACGATATAATTTGAGTCTAACACTGTGGATGTAACATCTAGTAATCGACTGAACTTATGTGAAATAAAACTCTTATTAGCACTAGAGTCAAATAGAACAAAGGCAAAATAACCATTGACAGGAAATTTACTAGTTACAGCAGAAGGGTCATTACGAGCCTCACTTGATCCAATGATGAAGGCTCTACCCTTGGCACCACTATTTCCATTGCCATTGCCACCATTGTCCTTTTGGTTGTCAGCACCATTTCCACCACCATTATTCTTCTTGAGCTTTGGGCAGTTCCTCTTGAAATGCCCGGTTTGACCATACTCGTAATAGCTTTTCTGCTCATCCTGCTGTGATGGTTGTTTGGCTGTTAGGTTCACACGACAATTTTTGGCAGCGTGGCCAAACTTACCGCATCTCTCACATGTATTCTTATTGCATGGCCCGTGATAGTGGTAATTGCATTTGTTGCACATGGGTAGTGTCCTGGTATAACCGCCGCCATGCTAAGACGATAAGGAAGATTGGTTAGACGGGCGGGAGTTGTCAAACTAACTGGAACGTTGTGGCTACTGCTGAGAGGTATTCAACCTGTTGTTGGAACCAGACTCCAACATCCTCTTGTTGTTGTCATCAGTAGTAGTTGACGCAGAACTACGCGAGGGTAGCTTACCCTAAGCAACCGCCTGGTTAGTCTGTTTGTGGGCCAGTGTGATAGCCTTCTATATCGTGTTTGGTCATGAAGCAGTGACAATGCTCTGTATTTCTGGAGCCAATCCATGCAGATACCTTTCAATCCTCAAGGAAAAAAGATTGACCATGTTGGGGCATAGAGTAGCAAGCTCATGAGAGCAAGTAGTGTATGCCTCGATCTCAAAACCCGACATCTTAAGGTTCCGAAACTCCATCTCTCCAGTTTTTGCATCTCGTCACAAGAGAAATATTCCTCCTTCATCAAGTTTTTGAAATCCTCCCTGTAAGGATTCCTATAAGTCTGATGCAACTAAAACATCGAAAGTCTCTCTGCATGCATGCACTGAAGTACAGAAGTAGAAATGCTTCGAAAGTTTTACACCATGCACTAGAAAATATTCTAATTGTAAAATCTTCCGAAGCCGAGACCAACATCTTCTGAAGCCAAAAGTGAAGTCTTCCGAAGCTTCAAAGACAAAGTCTTCCGAAGCTAAAGAGTGAAGACAGGTTTCTTCTGAAGAATTTTATGAACATGCTTTTATTTGATGTACTTTACCATAAAGCTGGACCACCTTTCCGCTGCAACTCTGTTCAGTCACTAACTTACATGAGTTGGTGAAAAGGTTCATGCTTTTAGTAACTGTACATTGAGGTCTTGAGTCTGAGCTTTCTACTTTATGTACTTTAATCCTTTTTGTAATATATTAGGATGTGAGCTATGGCCTATCATAGTCACTAGTCAAAAGGCAATCTGCCTTTTGACTCTACATTTGATTTTGTAGTTGTCTAGTCTTATGTATCCAGCTAGCCTTCAAAGTATGGCCGGCTGTAGGATGTAGTATAAAGTATCTCAAGTACTTGTAACTTTCTATCTATGCTTTGTAACATTTGTAAAAGAACTTGAGAAGCAATATACAACATTCTTGAAAACCATACACTTGTGTTGTTTGCTATCTTGTTTTGTCTCACATATTTACTTGTGTTCTTAGCATCTTTCATATATAAGTTACCAGTTCCCTATTTGATCTGTTAAGTGTTCTAAAGAACTCTACCCATTTTGTTGTTGTGTTGTAAGTGCATACCCTTAAACGGTCCTGCATTTGGTATCAGAGCATTCCAGGCTCTTGATATAAGATCTAACCATCTTAAGATCCCTCACACACACAAAATACTTAACAACTAAAATGCAGCTATTACTAAAGCTGATATGGAAACTGGAACTATGACGAAGTCTCTACTGATCACTCCTGAAGACTTTGATACTTGGTGTCAATGAATTGAAGGCTTTATCAAGTCTCAAGACTCTAGGATGTGGGACTCTGTTGTTCAAGGACCTTACATACCAAGCACCACTGCAGCTACTGGTGGTGGTATGATTCCAAAGGTTGTGGCTGACTATTCTAAAGAAGACAGGAAAAGAATAGAGATTGATCAGAAAGCCATGACAGCCCTTCAAACTGCACTTCCAAACTCCATCTATGAGGGGTCCAGTGAAACAAAGGAGAATAAGAAGGATCTCCTGAAGCAGCAGTTTGAAAACTTCACCTTTAAGGTAGGTGAAACCATGACTCAACAATACTTCAGGTATGTTGAAAATGTGGATACTCTAATGGATGTTGGAGTAACTCTTGAGAACAAGGATATTGTGAGGAAGTTCATGTCCTCTCTTCCTAGACAATGGACATATTATTATGTTGTTATCAAGAGTCCTGAGAATCTTAAGACTCTTACTCTTATAGAGTTGTATGATATTCTCAATGGATACCAGATGGAGATGAACATGCAAAACTCATCTGGTAACTCCAGCAATCAACTGAGTTCAGCCCTCCATGTGGTTGTAAGGGAAAGCATTGAACCATAACATCATCTTATATGCTACCCTGACAACTCACAAAAGGGTCCTTTCATCACCTTCCTAGAGACTCCAAGAGAAATCAACACTTAAGGAAGTCCATTCCAAGAGACAAGTTCTTCTCATGCTTTTGTCTCTGCTGATGAGAGCACAGGCAACTTTCTCTTCACCCTTCTAGACCTAGACTGTATTCATCCAGATGATCTGGAATGCATGAAGATAGTCCAGAAGATGGCTCTTCTCACTCACAGAGCCAAGAAGTTCTACAAGAGGACATGGAGGAAGTTTCCAAGCAGTGCAGCCAGTGGAAAGTTTGTGCTGGATAAAAGCAAAGTAAAGTATTACAACTGTAACCAGATGGGACACTTTGCAAAGCAGTGTAAGGAACCAAGGACAAATGGTGGCCAAACACAAGCCAGACCAAACTACACTGATAGAGCTCCCCAGAATGAGAAGCGAAAGTAGCAAGCTGCAGTTGCTGTTGAAGAAGGAGGCTTTGACTGGAGCTTTCAGGTGGAAGATGCTTCTCCAAACCAAGCACTCATGGCAGACCATGATGAAGCTAAGGTATTGGAACATCTTTGTACTCCTGAATGTATTGCTAAAGTAAATAGATACAGGTCCTATAACTTAGAAATGAGATCTGATCTTGAGTCCTTAAATATCTTAAAAGCTGATTTTAAAAGAGCAGAAAATGATTATAAACGAAAGATAGAGGACTTAGAGAAAACCATTTCAACTCTTAAACGTGAGCACACAAACTACAGGACTCAGATCGCTGAGGTTGTGATCAGCAAAGCTAAGGCAGAAAAATATGTTCTTGAAGAAGAGACCTTCAAGAACATAATATCCTCATCCTTGCATGCAAAAGTTTGTTATCAAAATAAGCACGGACTGGGATCTAGTGAGATAGCTCCTCGACACACAATCTTGTCTGTATGATCTCCTAGGTTTGGAACTTGTGAAGATGAGCTTCCCCTCATAGACCCCTTGACTGAAGAGGATGAAGAGGAGATTGGTGAAGAGTGACTCTGGGAAGAGTGAAGAAGAGCATTTTAAGAAGGGTCACCATCCCTCTGAGGAGAGTAAAGCTGTTGGGATGACCAAATCTAAAAGAAAGAACTTGATCAGGAAGGCCAAAAGAAAGTCCAAGAAGGCTCAAGAGATCAAGGACACCTTCAACTCTGCACAGAAACAAATCTTCATCTCTGCAGGATTTGAAGTGGTTAAGGCTGAAGACACAAACTTGAACTCCAACAAAAAGAGTTCTAGTTCATGTCCAAATCATCCCATCATCAAGAAGAAGGCTGATCAGTTGTGCACCACTGCTGTACAACCTGAACCATCCAACTCTAAAGGTATTTCTATCCCCACAAGAATTGCCACAGCATCTGTAAAGATGAAGATGGAGAAGGAAAGTGATCAAGTACAACCTTGTTCATAGAAGAAGACTCCTAGAAGGAAGAAAATGGATTGTGTTATGTGTGGGAGTACTTTTCATCTTGCTAAGGATTGTGTTTACAATCCAAAGAGTACTCTCCATGTAACCAAGAAAGAAACTTCTAAGAGTTTGAAGAAGAAGAAGCAAGCTTCGGAGGGAAAATCTTTTTCCTTCGGAAGCTCCAAAATAAAGAAGAAGACAAGTGGAAACTTGCCTTCGGAAGAAAATTTGGTCTTGGAAAAAAGGAATACTTCCGAAGTACCGAAGCCTGTTGCAGTGAAAGCAAGATCTTCCGAAGGTCAAGTCATCAAAACTTCCGAAGTTATCAAAACTTCCGAAGCATTGAAGGTCAAGTCTAAGCTTCTAAAGGTGGTGTGAAAGACAAAGAAAGACCAAGTGGCTGAAAGTTCTTCATCCACATCAGCAAATAATCCTCAAAACATGACTATAGGATCAATTGCATTGTCTTCAACTTCTTTTGATGAGCCCAACACTAATGAGGCTTGGGTTTCCAAATGTAACTAATCATCTCTTTTGTGCAGGAACAACTCAAGACAAACAAAAATGTATGGATCATTGACAATGGTTATTCCATGCACATGACAGGCAATAGGTCACTACTCCAAAAGTTTGAAAGAATTGATGGAGGACCAGTTTCTTTTGGAGGAGATGTAGGAGGTTACAATACAGGAAGGGGCAAGGTCACAAATGGTAAGCTCAGCATTGAGAAGGTAAACTTTGTCAAGGAGCTTGGGTACAATCTTCTGAGTGTATCCCAATTCTATGATGAGAGTCATAACATGCTCTTTACTAAGCATGAGTGCATTGTTCTTAGGCCCGAGGTGGTCATTCCTCATGAGCATATTCTGCTCAGAGCCCCAGGAAAAGGAACATGTACAAGATGGATTTGCAAGAAACATCTCCCTCAAGAGAAGTTTCATGCTTTCTATCTAAAGCAAATAGTGATGAGTCTTTCCTCTGGCATAAAAGAATATGCCATGTAAACTTTAAGAATATGAATAAATTAATTAAGAAAGATTTGGTAACCGGAATACCAAAGAAAGAATTTACAAGTAATGACCATTGTGTTGCATGCCTAAAGGGGAAGCAACACAAGGTATCTCACAAGCCAAAGGAAAGAAACTCCATCACTACTCCCCTACACTTATTACATATGGATCTCTTTGGCCCCTCCAGTGTAATGAGTCTAGGAAGGACCTCTTATTGTTTGGTGATTACAAATGACTTTACAAGATTCACTTGGGTCTTATTTCTTAGAACTAAGGATGAGGCCCCTGAGATTCTAAAGAATTTCATCTTAAAGATTGAGAATCAATGTGATCACAAGGTCAAAACAATAAGATGTGATCAAGGAACTGAATTCAAGAACCAAATCCTTGATACATTTTGTGATGGAAAAGGTATTACAAGACAATATCGTGCTCCCAGGACTCCTCAGCAAAATGGTGTTGCAGAGAGGAAAAACAGGACACTAATTGAAGCTACAAGAACTATGTTGTCTGACTCTAAACTGCCCATCACCTTCTGGGCAGAGGCAGTGAACACTGTTTGCTATGTGCAAAACAGAGTTTTAGTAGTTAAGACATATGGTAAGACTCCTTATGAACTTTAGCACAAGAAAAACCTTTCATTGGTTTTCTCAGGTCATTTGGATGTCCATGCACCATCTTGAATACCAAAGATCAAATTGCCAAGTTTGCTGAGAAATCAAATGATGGACATTTTATTGGATACTCTTCTCAAGCTAAGGCTCTCAGAACTAGAATAGTTGAGGAGTCAGCTAATGTGACTTTTAATGAGCACACTCCCAGTTTGAAAGGTTCTGGTCCGGATTGGCTATTTGATCTTGATTTAGTTACCAACTGTTTTAACAAATCTTGTGAGCATGTTTCAGGATCCACAGATATACTACCTACAGGTGATCATGACCCGAGATTTAAGCTAAGAAGACCTTCAAGCTACACATCAGCAGCTCCAGTGGTAACTAATCCTGTAAATGAATTTTCTAACAGCACATCAATGACAAATCCTGCTGATACTTCTGGGGTGCCTTCAAATTTTAGCTTAGAGGCACAAAACTCTGATGAAGGAGCTTCAAATGTTGGAGAAAATGGTGGAGGTGAAAGTGATCAGGAATTTCTTGATGCTGATAACCACTCCATTGAAGACAACATCAATGATGTCACACACTATTTGGATCAAGTAAATCTTGATAAGTGTGCTGATGTGGAGGGTGAATCCTCTTTGCCAGATCAGAATTTCTCTAATTTAGATCTGTTTAAGCAACTTGCTGTGATCCCTCAGCTAAGGATCCACAAGTCTCACCCTACCACAAACATCATTGGAGATGTTGATTTGGGGGTAAGAACAAGAGGACAAACCCATAATGCAAATGTTTGTCTTCACTCTTGTTTCTTGTCCCAGATAGAGCCAAAGAAGATTAATAAGGCTCTAAAGAATGGAAGTTGGGTTAAAGAGGAGCTGCTTCAATTCAAAAGGCAAAAGGTTTGGAACCTATATCCTCTTCCTCAAGGGAAGACTACCATAGGAACTAAATGGGTGTTCAGGAATAAGAAGGATGATAGAGGACTTGTCATCAAGAACAAGGCAAGACTAGTTGTTCAAGGGTATACTCAAGAAGAAGGAATTGACTACACAGATGTTTTTGCTCCTGTAGCAAGACTTGAAGCTGTCAGGATATTCCTAGCTTTTGCCGCATCCAAGAACTTCAAGGTCTACCAACTTGATGTCAAGTGTGCTTTTCTATATGGGGTGATTGATGAAGAGGTGTATGTCCGGGTTTGTAGATCCTAATCACCCTGATTATGTCTGCAGGATTGATAGAGCTCTTTATGGGCTGCACCAGGCACCAAGAAAGTGGTATGAGACTCTATCTCAGTATCTTTGTCAGCATGGCTACAAAAGGGGTACTATTGATGGAACTCTCTTTATCAAAGGAACATGAAATGACATAATGCTAGTTCAAGTATATGTAGATGACATTATCTTTGGGTCAACTAATCCAAAGCTCTGCAAAGACTTTGAGAAGCTGATGAAGGACAGGTTTGAAATGAGTGCCATGGGGGAACTCAATTTTTTTCTAGGAATTCAAGTGAAGCAAGTTGACAATGGCATCTTCATAAGTCAGTCAAAATATGTACAAGAGATACTTAAAAGATTCAACATGACTGATTGTAAGGTTGCTAAGACATCCATAGCCAAAAACCACTCCCTTGGACCTGATCTTGAGGGGGAGTGTGTTGATGAGCATCTCTACATGGCAATGATTGGGTCTCTTATGTACCTCACAGCTAGCAGGCCTGATATCATGTTTGCCACATGTATTTGTGCAATATATCAAGCCAACCCCAAGATGTCACACCTAATCACTGTCAAGAGAATTTTAAGATATCTCAAAGGTGCTCAATCACTTGGCCTTTGGTATCCAAAGAACTCTAACTTCAATTTGTATGCTTATATAGATAGTGATTATGGTGGCTGCAACATGACTGCAAAGTCTACATCTGGGGGATGTCAATTTCTTGGTGGAAGGATAGTCTCTTGGCAATGCAAGAAACAATCATGTGTGTCTGCATCAACTGCTGAAGCTGAATACATTACTGATGCAAGCTGCTGTGCACAAGTGCTTTGGATTCAAAATCAGATGTTGGACTATGGATTCAACTTCAAGGAGACTCCCATCCACATAGACAAAAGCAGTGCTATCTCAATCACAAAAAATCCTATGCAGCACTCAAGGACAAAGCACATCAATATCAGGTATAATTTGATTAGAGATAACTTTGAAAAAGGATTAATCAAACTAGTCAAAGTTAACTCAAATGAACAATATGCTGATCTGTTCACCAAAGCTTTTGATGAACAGAGATTTAAATATCTTGTATCAGCTATTTGGATGATTAACTTTGAATAGCTTTTCTTAAAACTTAATCATATTATTTCTAAAACTTGTGTGTCCTAAGTTGTCTATTTTATCACCTTCATAAGCCCTTGTTCTCTTTGGAAGAAAAATCTTTTTGGAACTTAGATTTTTTAAAATTTTGATCTTTTATCCTTCGAAAGATTTATAATTACCTTCGGAAGAAACTTATGTCTTAGAAAACAAACAACTACTTCAGTAGTTTTACCTTCGGAAGAAATTTCTGAAATATCTTCCGAAGCTTAAAATTAACTTAATACTTCTATGTTTTCAAAGAACAATTTTCTTGCGAAAGCAATTTAACTTGGGTAGTTTTTATTCTTCTTAGAATAAAAACTCTAAGGAATAAATCTCTTCTGAAGCAAAATTCTCAAAAACCTTTGGAATATCTTCCAAAGTCAATTTACCTTCGGAAGCTCTTCTTTATGAAGCATAATAACCTTCGAAAGATTTCTCGACTTCCAAGAAAACTACTTTTTGGGCAAAAGTAAACTACTTTTTCAGAGGTGGGACCGACATCCGGATTTCAGAGTTTATCCTCTTTCATTAACTTTGTCTCAAATCCTTTTCACATAAATACCCAACGATTCCCCCTTCTTTCACTATCTTCTTCATTTGCACTATTCCTTAAAACTAGATTCACCAAAACCGCCTTTGCTCTTCAACTTCCTTCACCCTTAAGCCTCTCAAAATGGCCAACCTAAACCGCAGAAACAACCCTGACTTCTCCATGCAACTTCACAGGCAACACAATCAGGTTGCTCTGTTGAACTCTGAGAAAGGTGTTAGTTTCTCAAAGGTTTGCCGTTTTTTGGCTTTATCCAACTACTTCACCTCCCTAACCATTGATCCTACTATCTATGAGGATCATTTGCTTGAATTTTGGAAGACCTGCCAAGATGTCATCATGGATGGGGAGATGGCACTGTCTGCCACAGTGCAGAGGAGGACAATCTTCATCACTCCGGCCATCATCAACACTCATCTTCAGCTGGATGATGAAGAAGGTGAGTTGTCTTTCCCAAAGGAAGCTGTTAATCATTCCTTTGTGTAGATGGGCTATGAGGGAGATTTCTTGTAAAGACCTTCAGGAAAGGGAAGGTCTCATCCCAGTGGAAATACCTGCTACATGTGGTTATCCATAGCTTGTCAAACAAGCATGGAGGGTGGGACCAGATTCCTGAGGATCTCTTCTTCATAATGCATGGAATGGTTCAAGGGGTCAAGTTCAGGTACTCTCAGTTTTTTTACACAAATTTGCTTGCTAACTTGGACTCCTTAGAGTATTACATGTTTCGTAGATATGTTCAATACATTCTCAATTGTGAACTGGGCTCATAGTTGAGGGAAACCGGTAATATACTTAAATTGACAGATGAAGCCTGGCATCTTTAAAATCATGAAGAAGCCAACTGTAGGCTTTTCAGGGGTAGAAACAGCCCTTGTTCCCAAAATGTTAGAGCTCATTACTCAAGGTGACAACCTAGCAACACAAGCTAGTGTTGAACCCACACCTTCTACCTCTCAACCACCAAAAAGGCCACAAATCACCCTTACCTACCAAAGAAAATCCAAACAAATCCCTGCTCAAGCTATTGAGCTTGTGCAGGCCCCTATATACTCACCCATACAGGAGGAAGTGAATACTAGAGCTCCCACTTCCCCTGAGGAGCAAACCACTCCGATCTCTTCAAGGATCAGTGCTGAGGTTCCTCATGCTCAGCCTGATGAGCTCACTAGCCCAACTGCCTTAAGCCTTCACTCTGAGTCTCAACACTCAAGTGAACAACCTTCAGGGGACAGTTACCATCCCTAGCCTTTAGTCTTAGATCAACCCATTCCTAACCTTGAATTCTATACTGATGAAGACTTAGGTTTCAGTGAGTACCATGAGTCTCTCTACTCTTCCCCTACTCAAAGAGAGATGAGTGCTCCTGAGTCTCCTATGTCTAGCCCACATCAATCACCCATTACTGAGGTGGACCTCTATGAACCTGTTCAGGAGATCCATATGGAAGAGGCTCTTACTTTTGCAAGTGATTACATCATTAAGACCTCAACCATGGCAACTCAACCCATTGACACTTCAACTGAGGCTGTCAGTGAGTAGAGGAAATCCAGCAGCCAAGAACTTGAAGCTGGTGGTGAGAGTGAGGACTTTGGTCCAATTCTCTCATCCCCCAGTGACTCTTCTGATGAAGATAAAGGGAACTTGAGACTAAAGGTGCAAAAAATATCAAAAACATGCACCTATTTAGTCTCTAAGGTTAGTCACCTTGAATCTTAGGTGACTACCCTACAAAACAGGGTCAATGATCAGCAACTTGAGATATCTTATCTCAGGGAAAAACTAGCTGGGAGACCTTTAAGGAGAGCTCAACCAGAAACACAAGAACATGTGGATGTGATTGACCTAACTCCTAGCTCACCTATGCTAGAGGGTGATGCTACCAAAAAGGGGGAGAAAGTCATTGCAATCACAGAACCTGGGAGTTCTTCAGGGAGTATGGACATTGAGGACTCACCATCCTCACTTGCAATTATGCATACTCAACAACTTCCTCAAGTTCACATTGATGTGGACTCTCTAGACTCCTTCATTCAGAGTCTCTTTGAGGAAGGCATTCAAAGGGCTATGTCATCCCCACCCCAACAGAGTCTCAAGTTCACATTGATGTGGACTACCTAGACTCCTTCATTCAGAGTCTCTTTGGGGAAGGCATTCCAAGGGCTATGTCATCCCCACCCCAAGGAACTTCAAACTACATCATTGGGTGGAGGTATGATGCTGACAGAGGAGCCCTCATTCTTCAAAGAGTTCAAGGGCAGCAAGAGGTATTCAACTTTCAGACCTTGAACTACTATGAAGGTCTTGACTTGATCAACATACCACTTGTCAACCCAAGTCAATCTAGACAAGCTGGCAGGCTGGCACAAAGGATTCAAGACAGAATCACTAAAGAGTTCAGCCTAAGAAGGAGACAGAGGCAATTAGGTAATGTCATTGGTCAATTGGATGTTGAGGCAGACCCTAAGATTAGCTTCAAAGGGAAAACCTTGACTGAAAGCCCAGTGATAGAGCCTGAGAGCCTGTCACACCAACAACTACTTCAACAATTCATTCCCTCAGTGAAATACCTGCTGGTGAAGGTGTATCACAACCTCTCTCTGGCTAGAGCTTGGATGCTACACCAAGCAATGAAGGCCAAAGCTCTCTCCACCATGTGTCACAAAGGTTTGTGGGTGACAAAGGGATAAGGATTCTAACTCCTGAGGAGATTGAGAAGGAGGAGGAGAGAGAGAGGAAGAGGAAGCTAAGGGGAGAAAGTTCCTCTGGATCTTTAGGCTTCATGCAAGCTATAATTAGGGCTGCCCCAAGACCAAACACTCAAGATGATGAGTTGAGGGCAGTCAAGATTACTTACCTGCAAACCAGGAACTATGACATTGATGAAATTATATCTCTCCCCTTAGAGGAACTCAATGAACTGGCTGACATGGAAGTATCAAGAGAGATGAAGGAAGCAGAGGATGCAAGGCTGCTCCTCCCAATCAAAGAATAGAAGAGACAGAAAAGACAGTACAAGCATGTTCCTACTCTCTCCCCAGTTCAAGAAAGCCCAGTGCAAGAGACTATGGCAGCTACACAAGAACCTTAGGTAGACAAAGAAACAGATAGGAAAATATGATCAACTACCTGAGTGTCACAGGTCTCTACCAGGCATCTGCACTTCTTCCCTTGTCCTTTGAGTACATTGAGTTTGAGTATCTCAAACAGCTTGAACTTCAAGTACTCAAAGAACAAAGGGCAACAAAGAGAAAGATGAGGGAAGAGGCTGCAAAGTCAAGAGCCATCATCCAAAAGCGTTTGAAGAAGTCTGCTCACAGACAAATGATGATGAGCTTCTTGAAGCTGTATGGATTCTCCGAAAGGAGACTTGGCCCTATGTCTCTATCCACAATGGATGAGCACATTAGGGTAATCAAGCAGAAGATCAAAAGTGGAGAGCTAATTGACTTACACTCCCCTCCTTCTGAACCTGTGAGGGAGGAACACCCAACTGAGCATGACAAGACTTATCAACAAGGTGCTGCAGACCAGTATTCTTAGTTAAAGTCTTTAAAGAGGAAGAAGAGGATGGCTTCTAAACTAAAATCAAAGAAGAAGAAGAAGTCTGAATCATCCACCTCTATACCTCAGGGTGAGTCAGATCAACCTGAGCAAGTGCATGAAGAGGGAGGCCAATCAACCCTAATTCAAGTGGCTCCTCTTGCATCTGAGATACCATTTTATCGTGGACCTTCACAACTAATCCAGAAAGATGGCATGTGATCAGAGATCAAGGTGGTGAAGATGTCTATACATGGCAAGACTTATTCAACCTACCTCTGCATGATCTCTTTGAGATGAGAAGATACTATGAGAGTCTGAGTGATCCTGACCAGCTAATGAAGAAGGGCATGGTCATTATCATAATAAGGACTGTCAAAAGCTGAAGATCTTCAAATGTTTGGTAGCATCAACCTAGTAGGAGTTTGTAAGGATTCCTACAAGTCTGATGCAGCCAAAACATCCAAAGTCTCTCAGCATGCATGCACTGAAGCACAGAAGTAGAAATGCTTCGGAAGTTTTACACCTTGCACTAGAAAATATTCTAAGTGTAAAATCTTCCGAAGCCAAGACCAACATCTTCCGAAGCCAAAAGTGAAGTCTTCCGAAGCCAAAGAGTGAAGACAGATTTCTTTCGAAGACTTTTATGAACATGCTTTTATCTGATGTACTTTACCATAAAGCTGGACCATCTTTTCGCTGCAACTCTGTTCAGTCACCAACTTACATGAGTTGGTGAAAAGTTCCATGCTTTTGGTAACTGTACATTGAGGTCTTGAGTCTGAGCATTCTACTTTCTGTACTTTTATCCTTTTTGTAATATATTAGGATGTGAGCTATGGCATGTCATAGTCACTAGTCAAAAAGCAATCTGCCTTTTGACTCTACATTTGATTTTGTAGTTGTCTAGTCTTATGTATCCAGCTGGCCTTCAAAGTATGACCGGCTGTAGGATGTAGTATAAAGTATCTCAAGTACGTGTTACTTTAGATCTATGCTTCGTAACATTTGTAAAAGAACTTGAAAAGCAATATACAGCATTCTTGAAAACCATACACTTGTGTTGTTTTTGTTCTGTCTCACATATTTACTTGTGTTCTTAGCATCTCTCATATAAAGTTACCAGTTCCCTATTTGATATGTTAAGTGTTCTAAAGAACTCTCCTCATTGTGTTTTTGTGTTGTAATTGCATACCTTCTAACGGTCCTGCAAAGCCATATGAGTTGGATCGAGTTCAGGGATCTAATGATCAACAAGTATTGCCCGATAAACCAGTTGGAAAAGTTGGAGTCTGAGTTCCTAAGCCTAGAAATGAAAGGGCTGAACTACACCGAGTACATCAACTGGTTTCTAGCCCTGTCCAGATTGGTGCCTCATTTGGTGACACCTGAAGCCAAAGGAGTAGCCCGTTTTATCTGGGGGTTACATCCCAGGGTTAGGGGTATGGTACGATCTTCCCGGCCTATGACCCTACAAGCCGCTGTGGACTAGACCAGTAGCCTAACCGATGACCTGTTGAAGGCTATATGGACAGAGCAGGGAAGAACTGAGGAAAAGAAGAGAAAGTGGGTTAATGGCAAGAAGGTGATGGGTAGCAGCAGTGGTTCTAGCAAAAGACCGGCTGAGGGAGTTAGGCGTGAGGATCAGGGTGGAAGGGCATAGAAACTGTATGTGGGCACAAGCCCCGTTTACAACAAGTGCAAGATGCACCATCAAGGGGAGTGCAACCCAATGCCCTGCTTTCGGTGCAAACGAACGATCACCTGATCAAGGACTGTACGTACACGCTAGGCAAGCAATACTATGAATGTGGAGATTCGGGATACATGAGGAACAAGTTTCCCAAGTTAGCGAGAGACAAAGACGCAAGACCTAACAGGTCCAAAGGAAGAGCTTTTGTGATGGGCCCGAACGATGCTTGCAAGGAACCCGACGTGGTTAACGGTACGTTTCTCATTAACAACCATCCTGCTACTGTACTATTTGATACTGGAGCAACTACTAGCTTTGTTTCTACTACCTTTAGACCTTTGATCGACTTGAATGCATGCATCCTGACTGATACGTTTACCGTAGAATTAGCTGAAGTTAATATTTTAGAAACTAATGAAGTCATCAAAGATTGCTTAATGATTCTAGAAGGTAGTGCATTTAAGATTGATCCGATGTCTATTAAGTTAGGAGGATTTGACGTGGTTGTTGGTATGGATTGGCTGGCTAGGCATAGGGCCGAAATCGTGTGTGGTGAGCGTTTACTTAAGATACCTTTAGTCGATGGGAAGACGCTAGTCATTCACAGCGAGAGGAACCGCACACTCTATCCTATGATATCCCACCTAAAAGCTACAAAGAGCCTCATGAAAGGGCGCCAAGCATTCATAATCTACGTAATGAAACCAAGGGAGGAAAAGAAGATTGAAGAAATACCGGTAGTGTCTGAGTACTCGGAAGTTTTCCCCAATGATCTACCGGGACTTCCTCCAACTCGATAGATTGAATTCCGAATAGAGTGAGTACCTGTTGCCGCGCCAGTGACCAAAGCACCTTACCGACTCGCTCCACCCGAAATGAAGAAGCTGATGCTTCGAATTCAAGAGTTGCTCGACAAGGGATTCATCCGACCCAGTGTGTCACCATGGGGTGCTTCGGTACTATTTGTGAAAAAGAAGGATGGAACACTATGTATGTGTATTGATTACCTAGAATTAAACAAGTTGACAATAAAGAACCGTTATCCTCTTCCAAGAATCGACGTTTTATTTGACCAATTGTAAGGAGCCAGCTATTTCTCCAAGATTGAATCGACAGCTTTTAGGACTAGATATGGACACTACAAGTACATAGTCATGCCCTTCGGGCTGACTAACGCACCAGCAGCATTCATGGACCTCATGAATCGAGTGTGCCGCCCGTATCTAGACAAGTTTGTAATCGTGTTTATAGATAACATCTTGGTCTACTACCGTAGCAAAGAAGAGCATGAGAAACATCTTAGACTAATTCTTGAATTACTCAAGAATGAGCAGCTTTATGCCAAATTCTCCAAATGCGAATTTTGATGCGCGAAATCACTTTCTAGGGCATGTAGTGAATAAAGATGGAATTCAAGTAGATCCTGCCAAGATAGAGGCTATCAAGAAATGGATTATCCCCGAAACTCCTACTGAGATAAGGCAATTCCTTGGTTTGGCTGGATACTATAGGAGGTTTATCAGAGACTTCTCGCGAATCGTGCAGCCCCTGACCGCCTTAACCAAGAAGAATGTAGTTTTTGTATGGGGAAAGGATCAGGACGAAGCCTTTGAGATGCTAAAGGAAAAGTTGTGTAGCGCACCTATCCTTGCCTTACCAGAAGGAGTCGAGGACTTCGTGGTTTATTGCGACGCTTCGCGTCAAGGACTAGGATGCGTGCTAATGCAGCGAGACAAGGTGATTGCTTACGCATCTAGACTGTTAAACGAGCATGAAAAGAACTACACAACTCACGATCTGGATTTGGGTGCCGTGGTGTTTGCGCTGAAAATTTGGAGGCACTACCAGTACGGCACTAGGTGTGTCGTTTACACCGATCACAAGAGCTTGCAACACATTCTTGATCAGAAAATGCTTAACATGCGCCAAAGGAGATGGGTAGAACTGTTAAGCGACTACGAATGTGAAATACGCTACCATCCCGGCAAGGCCAACGTTGTGGCTGATGCCTTGAGTAGGAAAGAAAGAGAAAAACCCTTTCGTGTCCGTGCATTAAGGATGAGTGTGTATACCAGTCTTACCACCAAATTAAAAGAGGCATATAAAGAAGCTTTAAAGGATGGTAAGATACAAGAACAGGAGCTGACAGGGATGGAAAAGCGATTTGAACTGAGCCAAGATGGCTGTACAAGTACGAGGGAAGGACATGGGTACCAAAACAGGGAGGAATCAGGGAAATAGTTCTGGATGAAGCTTATAAATCCAGATACTCGGTTAACCCTGGGAGCGATAAAATGTATCAAGACATAAGGGTGTTGTTTTGGTGGCCTGGAATTAAGAAGTAAATAGCCATTTATGTGGGAAATTGCCTGACATGTGCGATGGTAAAAGCGGAGAATCAAAAACCGTCAGGGACCCTACAACAACCTAAAATCCCCTAGTTGAAGTGGGATAATATTACAATGAATTTCGTCACGAAATTACCAAGAACCTCTCGTGGACATGATGCTATTTGAGTAATTGTGGATAGACTTACCAAGTCAGCCCACTTCTTACCAATCCGAGAGGATTACGACATGTCAAGACTGGCTCGACTATACATAGATGAAATAGTGACCAGGCATGGAGTTCCACTGTCAATTATCTCTGACCGTGACAGTCGTTTCACTTCACGATTTTGGAAATCTCTCCAACAGGCTATGGGGGACCCGACTAGACTTGAGCACCGCATACCACCCTCAAACTGACGCACAAAGTGAGAGAACCATGGAGGACATGCTAAGGGCTTGTGTAATTGATTTCGGTGGAAGTTAGGATAACCACCTTCCTATAGTGGAATTCTCTTACAATAACAGCTATCACGCCAGTATAAAAGCAACACCGTATGAAGCCCTGTATGGCAGTAAATGTTGATCGCCACTAAGTTGGAATGAAATCGGTGATAGCCAAGTCATGGGACCCGACATTATAATAGAAACCACAGAAAAAATAAGCAAAATTAAAGAGCGACTGAGAACCACTAGATATCGTCAAAAGAAATATGCCGACAGGAGAGGAAAACCACTGGAGTTCCAAGTAGGTGATAGGGTGATGTTAAAGGTCGCACCCTGGAAGGGAACCATGAGATTCGGCAAAAAGGGCAAGCTAAGCCCAAGATACATTGGACCCTTTGAAATATTGGCAAGAGTTGGTCCGGTAGCATACCAGCTAAGGCTACCACAAGAGTTGAGCTATATACACAACACCTTCCATGTGTCCAACCTGAAAAAGTGTCTAGTGGACGAGACCCTGGAGCTGCCAATGAAAGAAGCCAAAATCGATAGAAAGTTAAACTTCATTGTGGAACCCATAGAGATCATTGATAGACTGGTCCAGAAGCTTAGGCGAAGTTGAATACCCAAAGTAAAAGTAAGGTGGAACTCTAGACGAGGACCTGAGTTCACTTGGGAACGAGAAGATGAAATGAGGAGGAATTACCCTCAACTCTTCAAGCAAAACTGTTCCAAATCTAATTGATGCTAAAAATTTCGAGGGCGAAATTTATTAAAGGGTGGGAGAATGTAACAACCACCCCTCGGAACCAACGCGAACTATGGATTCATGTGTCCCAGCAGTTGTCATGCGCCTAGATATTTGACTTATGTATTGATGTTGTTTTGATTTCCATTTTTACTGTTGTTATTACTATTTCAAGTTTTAATCAACTTGCACGGTCTTAATTTAAAAACATGTAAACATTTGAAAATTTTATTAAGTTTCTTTCAAAGTTTGTGATGCAATCTAGCATATGCGCTCAGGTCAAAACTTTACTATACTTGAACGAATACAGAATATAACGCTCGGAACTGGTTAGATTCACCCGCATTTGTTAATGCGGATGTGTAATTGTTAGCCGCATTTGTTAATGCGGATGGATTTCTCACCCGCATTTGTTAACGCGGAAGTATAAATTTCAACCGCATTTGTTAATGTGGAAGAAGGTGTTTTCAACCGCATTAGTTCTGTTATGTTCGCATTTCTTAATGCAGATGAGCAAAACTCAGCCGCATTTGTTGTCGAGTACCCGCATTGGTTATTGCGGATTGTCTACCTGGTGAACTCCGACTTGGACATCCTTATATCGTTGAGCTTAATAACTTATAAACCTGGTATACCGTCTAAAAATACTACACAATAAATTACACAAAATGATTAAATAAGCGAAAATACTTCCCACCACTCACATCGGCCGCCCCCTTCCACCAATCCCTCACCACTTAGATTCCACCAAACCCACTTACACACTCTTCCATTCTTTCCATGCATGCAAATATCCAATTTACCCTCATAACACTCCTTACACTCGGATTCTTTCTCTCTACTCTCTCATTCCCTCAACGGAAATCACACACACACCTACATTTCTGCAAATTCTAGCAAGATCAACCGAGGAATCACCTCTCACCGTCCAAGGCGTAGGTAAGTTGTGCTCCTACGTCCTAAATCTTAAAGTATACACTGTTGTCTTACCTCAAACCAAACTCTTCTTGATTTAACAGAAGTTTGCTGCTGTATTCCCATCCTTGTGGAACTTCTGATCTTCATTCGAGGTAATTTTCTTGAATATTCGTTACATCTTGACTCGGTACACCACGACTTATTTTGAAAACCCGCTTATCATGTTGTTTAAACACCATATAACCATTTGTTTATGAAACCCTTCCGGCGTAAGTTAAAAACCCGCATAAAAATAGCCTTTGACCTACACTGTAATCAGATTTAAAATGCTACCAAAGATCTAGGAGACGTTTGTATACGACTTATGACACTTACGCATGTGTAAACCTTGTGAAACGCCCGTTTATGACCAAATCCTTGATATGAAGGGTTCACCGATAACTAGATTAAAATTTCAGAATGTTTTAGGCTAAAAATCTGGGTTTTGAAAACTGGATGGTAAAAACCGGATGTGGTAATAATGAACCATTCAGAGACCCAAAAAGGGGTAAAAACCCATAAAATAGTAGAATTAGGGACTTAAAATGTCTTAAAAAGTATTCCAGGCTCAAAAATAAACATTGTAGAAGGAAACAGCTTGGGAGTAAAAACTGTAAATTTCAAAACCTAAGAGGCTAAAGTGCAAATTCTGCCGAATTCCCCGAAAACATCATATGTTGACTAAAACCAACTGATACACTTAATATCACGGTAATAAACTATTTTATGTCATTATAACTTGCTATTTAGAGGTAACAACTCAAACCTTCCTAAAAAATAACTTTTAACGAAAAGATTGTCTAATCGAACTCTTGGAACATCTAATGTTATAAGACAACTAAATACATCTATAATGACCCTTTGAGCACATAGCTTATTGCTTGAATCTTGTTGTTTAGGGTGATAGGACCAAATCATCTTCTTTTCGACCCAATCCTGTTATCAAGGTGAGTTCAAGTGTTCCCTTTTTACTACTCTTTTTGGGTTGAAGCATGCTCTGTTTAAACTAAACTACTTCTGTGCTATATTATGATGCTATATGTTGTGGTAATGTTGATACTTGCTGATACTTGTATCACAGTCATTAATTCTTGTGTGAACCGCTTGTTTATATGGGTAGATCTACTTGGGGAATCCCCCACACACAGTGCCTTCCGTGATGAACGGGAAGGGTACCACACTGATGAACCGTTTGTGGCATGTGACAGGTTTTTATAAGATACTATGGTGAACTATCCAGCTGGTATGGTGCAACGGTTTGAGGCTCAATTCTTCCAATGGGATTAAACCAGTTACACATTTTTTGAAGAGGCTAACCGGGGCTGAGTGCAGGGTTGATTGTGATCCCCACAACAATGATACTATGATTTTTAAATCAAATGTTGGATTCTAAAAAATCTTTTTGTTTTTAAACTTTAAGCATTTGAATTCACCAACTTTTTAGTTGACACAATTTCTTTTGAGCATGTTTCAAGTAATCCTTGATGGGAGTCTAGCTTGTGTAGACTACTTGTTGACCTAGCACCGTGACCCATGGCATTAGTTTGTTGGTTTTGAAACATTTGGAACAATTTTAAACTTGATGTATTTTAAACAATGAAATTGTACTAAAATTACTATGTTATCTTTTGTGACAAGGTTTGGCCTATATAGTCCGGTTCTATATGAATGTAATGCCATGTGATGTTCTATCCTTTTGTGTTCTCTTAATGGTTAGCTTTCGCTGCCATATTTGTTTTGTTTACTAGTCTGTGACGTTCCACCCATCTTGGGCCCGGGGTGTGACAGATACTCAGCCAATAAAGTGGCATACAGGGTTTATAATAAAAGAACTAAACATATTAAGTCATTTGATATAGATTGGAATGAATCTAACAAAACTGATGCAAGATCTGCTCCTTCTTGGGAATATGATTATGAATCGTTGTTTGATACCAACCTTTGACTTTATCCATTTATGATGTATTATCTAATGATGTTGTACCTATTTCATCTTCAACCAAAGGAATATCATCATATATAAGTTCTTCTTCAACTATTTCAGCTGTTCAAACATCTAATGCAAACTTGGATCAAGTTCTTGATTTAGATTCTTCTTCATCACAAGAATCTGATTTGATTCCAGACAATCAGGTTATTGAACAAGCTCCACTAGATTCTGACACTATTTCTTCTTCAACACAAGATGCTACAAATACAATTCAAGTTCTATTTGAAGACTCATCTGCTGAACCAAATTCATCAGATACTACAGAATGTGACCTTAATCAGGAGTAACATATTGTATATCAACCAGATGGAGGAAATGATGATGAAGAACCTGTTGGACATATTTCTAACTTAAACAAAGTTATTTCTAAAGATTTAGTTCCTCAATTGAGAATTCATAGGTGTTGGACCAAAAGAACCAATCAGCCGGATCAGAAAAACCTTTAAGTCCCACAGACGTCACAACAACTACTGAAGTCCACATCAGCTGAAGACAACAACTGAAGACAAAGTCCGAAGACACAAGTGCTGAAGACAAAGTCTGAAGACACAAGTGCTGAAGACAAAGTCTGAAGACACAAGTGCTGAAGACAAAGTCTGAAGACACAAGTGCTGAAGACAAAGTCTGAAGATGTTGTCACAACAGCTGAAGAGGACTTCTTCAGTAGTTGTGACGGTTTGCTTTCAGTAGTTTTATATTTTCTATTTTCAGTAATTTTGTAAAACGACTGAAGAGTTTGTTCTTCAGTAGTTGTAGCATCAGTAGTTTTCTTTTTCAGTAGTTTCATGTTTTATACTTAACACACTGACATGTTCTCAGTAGTTGTGAACATTTCAGTAGTTTGTTAAGAAGTAGTTATTTTTGTACTAAATCTGCTAGTAATCACCACCCCGTGATTACAGCAGTAATTGCACTCTATATAAGGAGTGCCAACCTTATTGTAACCGTGAATGATTTGAGCAATAATATTGAGCATTATTGAAACATTCCAAATCACAGAAAAATATTCTCTCGCATTTGTTACAAATAACATTCTTTTGCTATAAGTTGACTAATTCGTCTCTTCATTCCGCTGCATTACACTCTTATACTTTAAACTTGTGATCATTGATCCTGTCAAATGGTATCAGAGCGGGTTAATCATTGATCGATCTAATAATTGATCATTGAAACTGCTCTTCAAGATCCAAGTTTGAGTGAATTAGTATCATTGTGCAAGAAACTGTTATAGAGATTGAATTTTCTGTGTTTTTAATCATTCATCCTGAGACTTATTCTCGGTTTTCATTGAGTTTGTTGTGGTGTGTCAAAATTTTTGCTTGAATAAAATTGTTTTTGGTTTCAAAATGACTACTCCTTCCAATGATCCTCACAATACTGGTTCCTCAACCAAGCCTCCAATGCTGGTTAGGAATGAGTATAACATATGGCAACGTCGTATGCTCCATCACCTGTCTGTTAACAGTTCAGGGTGTTGGACATCAATGGTACATGGTCCACATAAGCCTATGGTGAATAACCCGGAAACCAATCAAATGGTTCCGAAGAGGAAGGATCAATACTCAGATGAAGATAAGAAATTATTTGAGATAGATGCAAAAGCTCATGGAATTCTAGCCATGGCGCTACCAAATGAAATTTATTCTGGGTTAATGCACTATGAATCTGCCCATGACCTCTGGAATGCCTTGAAAGAACAATTTGGAGGAACAGATGAGGTCTTGGCAAATAATAGAGAGATCCTTGCCCAACAATATGAGACATTCTCTCATAGGAAGGGTGAGACACTGACTCAACAGTTTGAGCGGTTCTCTTGTTTGATCTCTGAATTGAAAATGGTCAAACATGAGTACACTAATGTTCAGATGAATAACAGATTTCTCAGATCACTGCCTGAGAGATGGGATACATATACCATTGTCCTACGCTCCAGTGCAAATTTGGACAAACTATCTCTCACCCAACTTCATGGGAAACTGCTCACATTTGAGAGAGAGATAGAACAAAAGAGAAAACTGTCTTCATCTGGTAAGCTCACTGAGGACTTTGTACCAGGCAATACTGCTCTGGTTAGTCATGAGTCAGAATATGCTTCATCTGAATGCCAGTATGATGAGCATATTGATTTCTCTTCAAATATTTCTGATTCAGCATTTGTGAGTGTTGATAGTCAATTTTCTGGGTGTAATAATGACAATCTATGCTTCATCATGGATGATCTCAAGGGGATTGCTGATGATGACTTAGAAGAGATGGATATTTTGAGCCAAATGGCCTTGATAAATATCAGATCTCAGAAGTTCTATAAAAGAACTGGAAGAAAGTTCCCAGGACTCTCTGGCAAAACCAAAGTTGGTTTTGACAAGAGTAAGTTGAGGTGTCACAGATGCCAAAGGCTTGGACACTTTGCTAGAGAATGTAGATCATCTGGATCTAATTCCTCTGCACCTTTTGTGACTTTTCCTAGCAATAGTCAACAAAACAAAGGGCAACTTCCTGTCAATTCTAGTCATCAGTCTCAACTACAATCTCCTGCATACTTTGTTCCTCAGGGTCAAATGCCTTATCCTTACCCGTGTTATTACATGCCACAAACCAGTCAAGTTCAAGCTCCTATGGTACCACAACCTCATGCACTTCCAGAACCTCAACCATCTCATCAACCCCCTCAACCTCAACAACATAGCTTCTTCACCCCAGAAGTTGTTGATTGGAGCAGCTTGCCAGATGATATGTCTGGTCATGAACAACTGTTCACAAGTGCTGATCAACATGGTGGTGATAGTCCTTTTGGAAATCTGGCACTTATGGCTCTGGAATCAACTGAGGGTTCCTGCTCAACTGCATCATCTTCACAGGTAACTCAGGTATCTTCAGAGGCCAAAGCCAAGTTATGTTCTGAATCTTGCATTGCTGCTTTTGTCTCTATTAGAGAGGCAAATGTAGCATTAATAAATGAAAAACTTGAGTTTGAGAAAACTATTTCCAAAAGACAAGCTGAGTATGAGTCTGTTCTTAATAGTAAAAATGATGAGATTTATAAGCTTAAATGCCAATTAAATGATGAAAAGGCTAAGCTAGAGGTTATTCTGGAGGACCAGAAAAGTCTTAAAGAAACCCTTGCAGTCACCCAAGTAGAGTGTGATCGATGGGTGAAATCATGCAAAGGTTTTGAGATGCTTCTTAGTAAGCAATCAGCTTCCAATGTGAAGTTTGGCATTGGTTATAATCACACTGCTCCTCCTACAGATTTTGCTCCAAGAGTAGAGGTGAAATCTGATGGAGAAAGCAATAACCAATCCACCTCATCATGTGATTCACTTTCTGATAAAGCATCATCAAAAGTTGAAGTCAGCAATAAGCCCTCTCAGAACTTATCAGCTAATATTGATAGTTCAATTGCTGACACTCACATGATCAAAGAGTTGGTCAACTCAGGAGTTATGTCTGAAAGTCCTGAAAGGACTGGAGAGCAAGATTTAACTCCTGAAGTTCAAGCTCCAACTACTGACAGCACTGAAAAGAAGAAAACTGTCAGTAGAAAGAGTTTGAAGACTACTAAAGAGGAAGCCAAGAAAGCAAATAGTGCTTCCAAAGTACTGAAGAGCAAGTCTTCAGTAGTTTCATCCTCTTTAGTTGATGATCAACAAAAGATGAAAAAGAAACCATGTGAAGTATGTGGTTTGTTTAATCATCTCACTGATGATTGTTGGTACAAAAGAGGATCCAAACTCAAACATAAAGATGAAATTAAAGAGAAAATGGTAAAAATGAAAAATGAGTTTAAAGCCACATTTGTACCAGCAACATCAAATCCTGTAATCCCTAAGTCCAAAAAGAAATCCAAAAAGGAAGGGGTTAAACAGGTAACAACTGAGGTTGCTCAAAAGAAGAAGGTGCAACATAAGAACTTATCAAACTCCAGCCCTAATGTCTGAAGAGCTGAAAGCTCTATCACAAAATCAGACACAGCTGGTTATGATGGTTCAACATCTATTGGGAAGAGTCAACCAATTAGATGCTCCTATGTTGAATCCACAGAAAAGGAGTCCAAGCCAAAGGATTCCTCTTTTCCACCATCTTCTTCCTCTCAAGCTGTTATTTCTAGCAAACTTGTTAGTCCACCATCTGTTGATGTGAATAGGCCCAAAACCAAAAAGGTTTGGGTCTCAAAATCTAACTAATTTGCTTTGTTCTGCAGGGTTCTTCAACATGCCACAGAGGCATCTGGTATGTAGACAGTGGAGGATCCATGCACATGACAGGAAACAGATCACTTCTTAATGAATACTCTCAAGGAAAGAAGGGATTTGTATCTTTTGGCAATGATGCAAAGGGTTACATCATCGGCAAAGGCTTTGTTTCCAATGGGGAAATAAAGTTTGATGATGTTAACCATGTGGAAAATCTCAAGTACAACCTCTTGAGTGTCAGTCAAATGTGTGACAAAGGCCATGTTGCTCTTTTCACAAGTCAGAACTGCCGGATTCTGTCATCCAAGTTCTAAGGTTTGATTGACAAGGGGTTGGAAAAAACCACTCTCCTTAAGGCCAACAGGACAGGAAGAGTGTATGCCTTAGATCTTTCTAAGAAAATAGATCTCAAAGGCCATCCTTGCCTATTTTCCAAGGCTTCCCCTCAAGAATCTACACTATGGCACAGAAGGCTGGGTCATGTTAATCTCAAAAACATAAATCAGCTGATTAACCATGGTTTAGTAAGGGGATTGCCTATGAAGGAGTTCAAATGTGAAGATGACTGCACTGCCTGTTCTAAAAGGAAAACAGCACAAAGTTTCATTTCCTTCCATAGAAGAAACCTAAGTCCACAGCCTGCTTACAACTTCTTCACATGGATCTCTTTGGTCCTGTGAGAGTGATGAGTATGGCTAAGAAGAAATACTGTCTAGTAATTGTGGATGATTACTCCAGATTTGTATGGACTTTCTTCTTGCATTCAAAGGATGAAGCACCTCAGAAGATTATCAACTTTGTGTTGTATGTTGAGAAGCAGTATTCCCTCTCAGTCAAGTGTATTAGAAGTGATAATGGAACCGAATTTAGAAACAACACACTTGATGAGTTCTCCTCTCAAAGGGAATCAAGAGGCATTTTAGCATTCCAAGAACTCCTGAACAAAATGGAGTAGTGGAGAGAAAGAACAGGACCCTTATTGAAGCTGCAAGATCCATGTTGGCTGACTCTGGATTGCCAATGACTACTTTTGGGCTGAAGCTATCAATACTGCTTGTTATGTCCAAAATAGAGCTCTAGTGAATAAGAGGTTGATGAAAACTCCATATGAAGTTCTTCATCATTTGGCCCCTCTAATTTCATTCTTTAGAGCTTTTGGATGTCCTTGTTTCATTCTCAACACAAGGGATCAACTCCAGAAATTTGATTCTAAGGTGGATGCAGGATATTTTGTTGGTTATTCATCAACTTGCAAAGCATACAGAGTCTTCAACTGTAGAACAAAGATGGTTGAAGAGACTCTACATGTTAAGTTTAATGAATCTCCAAAGGACAAGATTCCACAAAATCCTGTGGAGATATTTGATTTGGACATACTACAATATGCTCCTCATCAAACTCCTGCTGTTGCTCATGTCAACAGTTCTCCACCTGGTGGTACTGCTGGTGCTGATGATGATGATAGCAGTACTCACCTCTTCAGATTTACTGATCAACTGCCTGATTCAGCTAGACCTGATGTTCCTGTAGCTCCAGCAGCACAATCCACAACAAATGCTGATGAGATTTCTACAACTTCAACTTCCTTTGAACTACCATCAACTGATTGGTTCAAGGAAATTCTTCACCATCACCATCTGTTGCTGCTGAGCCTGCTACAACACCTGCACTGATCTCATTGTGTATCAAGATCTGAAGAATCACCCTATGTCTCAAATCATTGGTGATATCACTGCTGGTGTATCAACAAGAAGTCAATTGTCAAATTTCTGCTTCTATGCTCTCTTCATTAGTCAGCAAGAGCCAAAGAATTATCACATTGCATTAAAAGACAATGGATGGGTTGATGCCATGCAGCTTGAGCTTCTTCAGTTCAAGAAACAACAAGTGTGGGAACTTGTTCCTCTACCTCCAGGTAAGTGTGCAATAGGCACTAAATGGGTGTTTAGGAATAAGACTGATGAAAATGGGCTTATTGTTAAGAACAAGGCCAGACTGGTGGTTCGGGTTTGCACAAGAAGAAGGTATTGATTATGATGAAACCTTTGCTCCTGTAGCCAGACTGGAAGCAATTCGATTGTTTTTAGCTTATGCTGCTTATCAAAATCTTAAAGTTTTTCAAATGGATGTCAAAAGTGCTTTTCTGTATGGGAAAATTAAAGAAGAGGTTTATGTATGTCAACCACCAGGTTTGAGGACAACAAACATCCTAATTGGGTGTATAAGCTTGATAAGGCTCTTTATGGGTTGAAACAAGCTCCTAGGGCCTGGTATGAGACATTATCAAACTTTCTTCTTGAAAATAATTTTACTAGAGGCACCATAGATAAAACTTTGTTCATTAAGAAAGCAGGGCAGCATAATCTACTTGTTCAAATTTATGTAGATGATATTATTTTTGCATCCTCTGATCCACAGTGTGTGATGACTTTACAAAGCTGATGCAACAAAAGTTTGAAATGAGTGCAATGGGGGAATTACAATTTTTCTGGGTTTGCAAATCAAACAAAAGGCTGATGGAATTTTCATTCATCAGTCCAAATATACAAAAAATCTTTTGGAAAAATTTGATTTGCAAAATTGTAAACCTTGTTCTACTCCCATGTGCAACACCACACAACTGGATACAGATCAGAAAGGTAAAGTGTTGATGAAACACTTTACAGATGTATGATTGGGTCCTTGATGTACCTAACAGCTTCTAGACCAGATATTATGTTTGCTACATGTGTTTGTGCTAGATTTCAGGCTGCACCTAAGGAGTCTCATTTGATTGCAGTCAAGAGGATCTTTAGATATTTGCAAGGCACTCCATCTCTAGGTTTATGGTATTCTACTGGACATTCTGGTAAATTAGTTGCCTTTTCTGACAGTGACTATGCAGGGTGTAAATTGACTTCTGGTGGATGCCAATTCCTAGGCAACTGTTTGATTTCTTGGCAGAGTAAGAAACAGAAACAAACTTCAGTTGCTACATCAACTGCTGAAGCCGAGTACATTGCTGCTGCAAGTTGTACATCTCAGGTATTATGGCTTCAAAACCAATTATTGGATTATGGCATAACTGAGACTAAGACTCCATTGTTAATGGACAGTTCTTCAGCTCTTTGTATTGTCAAGAATCCTGTCCAGCACTCTAGGACTAAACATATTGAAATCAGACATCACTTTATTAGAGATTGTTTTGAAAAAGGTCTGATTGATCCAAAATTTGTTCCTAGTGCTGATGAGCTTGCAGACATTTTTACTAAGCCTTTGGATAGTTCAACTTTCCACAACCTGGTGTTAAGGCTTGGTATGCTGCAGCTAGAATAAGTGACAACTACCGATAATCTCAGTAATAAATACTGATGATCATTGGTAACCATGTCATACAAGTACTTCATGTGTTAAAACAGCTGATGTAGTTATAACAGCTGATGAAATCACAACAGCTGATGTAACTACAAATGCTGACGTCAGAAATGCAGATAAGTACTGATGACCAATGAAACATTTTAATGTGGAGGTCAGACTGAAACAGCTGAAAAGCTAAGAATTGACGACAACAGCTGATGAGCAATTTCTCTTCAGTTGTTTTCCAACTGCTGTTTCTAAACAACTGAAGCCACAGCTATGTCTTCAGTAGTTTACAACTACTGAAGACTACCGCTAAGTCTTCAGCTGTTTACATCAACTGATGACAAAACCACTGTCTTCAGTAGTTACACAACTACTGATGACAAACACCATGTCCTCAGTTGTTTCACCACCTGAAGTCGGACTTGTCCTCAGTAGTTTTATAACTACTGAAGACTAAATCAAAGACTTCAGCTGTTTCAATGTCTGACAGTTAAAACCAAGTCTTCAGTTGTTTTATAACAACTGATGATCACACCAATACGGTCAGTCATTTCAACCTCAAAAAGTTAATGCCACGTCATCAGTTTCAGCAAATGATGACTCACCAAAACCTTCAGTCGGTTCATAACCCTACCCTATAAATCCCTTATCTCACCAGAGTTTCTCACCTTCACTCTCAAACCTAACGTTCAAAAACTCTGTACCCTCTCTTCATCCATGGCGACCATGCAACTAAAACCTCGACACAACTGTGTCGCTCACCTTACTAAATCACCATTCTGGACCAAGTTTCACAACGCCATTGATTTAATGGTCCAGTCACCTTACCAAACAGCCTTCCTGATAAACCCCACCATATATGCCGAATCCCTTAGCCAATTCTGGACGAACGTCACTCTTGTCTCTGAGGAGAATGACACAGAGTCACTTCATTCGTTTGTCCATAGCCAAAAGGTGGTCATCAATCCAGAGATTCTTCGCCAAACCCTCAACCTGGATGATGCCACTTTCCCGACCAGCTATCCAAAGGGCACCACTGATCTATCCTTTGCCCACCATGGATACGAAGGCAATCTGAGTGCCTCTACCATATTGAAGAAACATTTCCAGGATGCTGAACGGCTTATCTTTCATATGGTAAATGTCTGCCTGGCTCCAAAGACTTCATCATGGGATCAAATGTCCACAAGGTGGCAACAGGTATTGTACTCTATCCTTGAGCAACAACCTTTAAATTTTTCTGAAATATTATTCTTAGAGCTCAAGGATATGGCCCAAAAACAACTTTCTAACCGTTGGATACTATATCCTCGGTTTATAATGGCCATAATTGAAAACCAGCTTCAAGCTGAGGGACTTGTTGGCCTGGGAGTCCCTGCTATGGCTGTATTGCCTGAAGTATACTCCCGGCACAACTCTGACCAATCACTCAAAATGGCTGCCAAGCTGCGCAAACCCACGCAGCTGGAACCCACAGCCACCACCACAAAATCCAAAGTCCCCACCAAACCAAAAACAAAACGAACCAAAACAGCTATTCAGGAGATGAGTCACCTGAAGATGCTCCTGTACCACAAGACAGGATATACTCACTGGTGGTTAACCCCCCAGTAGTAGTATCAGAGACTCACCCAGCCACAGCCGCTCAGGATTCCTCTCAAAAGGAACCTGAAGCAACCAATGAAGGGGTACCCACAAATCTGGAATCTTCCTCATTTGAGGAGATTGCCATTGAAACTCACCATTCTCCCCAGGTGCATAATACCCCATCTCCAAATGAAAATGCCCCCCAAGTCCAACACTTATAATTGCAAATGTGCTGACTCAGCTGCATGCCTCTCCTCCTCCCCAGACAACTATCTAAAGGGAAAACCACAGATATTGAGGAAGAGGATCAACATGCTTCTGACAACCCACAGCACAGGGGTTTAAATGTTCAGTCTCCTAGTGTAGATACGGAGACAAGAATATCTGATGAGGCTGCCACCTCTTCTGCATCAGCACATGATCAGACTGAGGCTGGTAACATGGCTAAGACCTCATCAGAGGCAACAGCTGATGAAGGACATCGTCCTGAGGCTGGAAGTCCCCAGTTCCAAGAAAAAGGGGCACATGCTACATCTGGTCTACACCCAGAGCATGTACATCTTGCTACTAGCAAGAGGTCAGGTGATTCAGCATCTGCTGATGATGACCTGGGCTTCTTTTATGATGTTCTAGCCCAGAACACAATTCTTGAGGAAGAAGTCAGTAGACTACAAAGACTACTTGACCAATTCTCTCAAGAAGCAAGTCCATCTGATACCACCATACACCCACAGATGGCACCTTCACCTGAAGGTCTCCTAAACACTCAGCCACTACAAACATTCAATCCACCAGCCTCTACTTCTGGCACTGTTTCTCAGGGACAGAACCCCTCTGAGCAAACAGCTGCTATATTCCAAAATCCCTACCTCTCATCACCCCAATGATCACCGATATTGTGATCAAAACCTTGGATGACAAACTTCTCAATCCTACAGCCACTGGTGGAGGAGATTATGAGCACAAGGCTTTCTACTACTCAAACCCTTGCAACCAATGCAACCAAAAAGGGGGAGAGTCAGTCAGTAAAGACAAAGGGAAGCGTATACTGATAGAGAGAGAACAGGAGGAGAAGAAGAGGTTGTTGAGAAAGAGACTGAGAAGGAGGAAGAGTATGTGAAGGGAGCTGAAACTGATCAAGTGAGTGAAAGTCACAAAGACTTTCACATCACATATAAGAAGAGGAAGATTGACAGAAAGGAAAAAGAACTCCAACTTGATGAGATGGTCAAAATGGCGGATGCTACACATAGTAAATCTATGGACTCCATTATTGACCAACTATACAGACAAGGGTTCGACACTGCACAGCTTGACTCAGAGATTAGAAGACTTGAAGTTGAAGAAATTAACTCAAGATGGGCAAGCTATGATGTGCTAGAAAGAGAAAGACTGGAGATCATGATCAGATTTATTGCTAAGTATCTTGGAAGATCATTGATAGAGATTAAGTCATGGACCAGGGACAGTATCTTGGCTATAACCACCAAGATCTGTACGTCTGAAGCATATACAAAGGGATTAGTGATTGAAGCTTTAAATGAAGCAGGTGCTGGAAAGAGAAATGAACTAGCAAAATACTCCAAAGCCTCACTCATTACAAGAATGCTAGAACAACCTGCAAAACCCACCACTTCAAAATCACCACTACCACCAACCCATTAAACCAACTCCTTTACCCTCAAAACCAACAGCCGATGATGCATCCAAGAAGAAGAAGAGAAGGATGTTGAGGCTAGAAGAAGAAGAAGAAGAGGATGATGAGGAGGAAGATAGGCTGCCTCTTTCTGCAGTCCTAACTTTGCCTAAAGCCAAATCTATGCCCATCACTCCCACCTCACAGATGGAAACTGTGAGAGTAAAGATTAGAAGAAGAGCAACTGCAAAGGCTTCATGATGAGGAGATGCTAAAAAGTATAGATAAAACTTATGCTGCCTCCTCATCAATAATAAGTATGAAGAAAGAAGCTCTGAGACTGTACACCCTCGCCAACACATTTCAATATCAGAAAGAAAAGGTGAGGATGTGGCCTGATCCTAGGGTGGCTCACAGAATTGTGAAGAAGGACATTCCTGCACGATACAAGGGCCAGATAAAGAGGATCGTAGATGAAGAGATCACAGTGGTCCTTGTAGTATCACCCTGGGAGATTGTAGAAGACTTCAAGAAAGCTTATGAGACTAAACAGCCCCCCAAAAGATGTTAGAAAACAGAGTGATCAAGAAGGGGTTAGTCTACAAGAAGCTTGAGAACTTCAAACAGAATGAGCTCAGTCTGTTACTCGAAGGTAATCATCCTGATGAGTTTGCCTACAGACAGATCACAACTATTGAGCTCAAAAATGGCAAACAGGCCAAATACATCTCAGAGCTGTATGGGCGTGAAGGATTATTCGATGGTGAACCAGAGAATCTCACTATGGAAGAAACAAATCATGTTTCTCAGAGCATACACCAGAGAATCCTACAGGCTCATACATGGGAAGTGAGTTTCATGGATGGGGGAACAGCTCAGTGTCCAATTCCCCAATACAGAGCTCCCATCTATACTTTGCCAACCAAATCATCAGAAACTTACTTCCAGGCCGGTGCTTATATGGGTCATCTTCTCAACTGATCAAGAAGGAAAAAGACTATCCATTTTGCCAACAATAAGTGGGACCTCAATAAAGTTAAAGGTTTTGGCTGCATTGGTTCAGGGGGAGTTGTTGGACCAAAAGAACCAATCAGCCGGATCAGAAAAACCTTTAAGTCCCACAGACGTCACAACAACTACTGAAGTCCACATCAGCTGAAGACAACAACTGAAGACAAAGTCTGAAGACACAAGTGCTGAAGACAAAGTCTGAAGACACAAGTGCTGAAGACAAAGTCTGAAGACACAAGTGCTGAAGACAAAGTCTGAAGACACAAGTGCTGAAGACAAAGTCTGAAGATGTTGTCACAACAGCTGAAGAGGACTTCTTCAGTAGTTGTGACGGTTTGCTTTATATTTTCTATTTTCAGTAGTTTTGTAAAACGACTGAAGAGTTTGTTCTTCAGTAGTTGTAGCATCAGTAGTTTTCTTTTTCAGTAGTTTCATGTTTTATACTTAACACACTGACATGTTCTCAGTAGTTGTGAACATTTCAGTAGTTTGTTAAGAAGTAGTTATTTTTGTACTAAATCTGCTAGTAATCACCACCCCGTGATTACAGCAGTAATGCACTCTATATAAGGAGTGCCAACCTTATTGTAACCGTGAATGATTTGAGCAATAATATTGAGCATTATTGAAACATTCCAAATCACAGAAAAATATTCTCTCGCATTTGTTACAAATAACATTCTTTTGCTATAAGTTGACTAATTCGTCTCTTCATTCCGCTGCATTACACTCTTATACTTCAAACTTGTGATCATTGATCCTGTCAATAGGACTAATCCAACTAAGCAATGATTGGTCTATTAGATATATGGCATTTATGTGAAATTCCAAAAGATAAGTTGCCTATCGGAGCAAAATAGGTATTTTAGAATAAGACGGATGAACAGGGTGTTATTGTTCTCAACAAGGCCAGACTTGATGTACAAGGATTCTATCAAGTTGAAGGTCTTGATTATGAAGAAGAATACACTCCCGTAGCTAGACTTGAAGTAATTAGTATCTTCCAGGAAATGCTTCATTATGGAACTATAAGATTTATCAAATAGATGTTAAGACTGTGTTTTTCAATGGGGAAATGAAAGAGAAAACCTATGTTTGTTAATCTCCTAGTTTTGAAGATCCACAACATCCTGATTATGTATATAAGTTAGACAAAGCATTCTATGGGCTACATAAAGCACCTCGTGCTTGGTATGCTACTCTCATTAAACATTAGCTTCAAAATGGTTATACTAGAGGTGTTGTTGATCAAACTTTATTCTTAAAGAAGACTGGTGATGATCTCATTCTTGTTCAAATTATGTTGATGACATCATTTTTGCATCTACAAATGAAGAAATGTGTAAGGACTTTGAAGCGGTGATGAAAAAGAAGTTTCAGATGAGTTCACTTGCAGAAATTTTGTTTTCTTGGGTATTAAATTTAAACAAGATGACAAGGGTATTTTGATACATCAAGAGAAATATGTTCATAGTATTCTAGAAAATATTAAGATTCCAAGATTGCACCAACTCTTATGTCATCTCGTCCCACTTTATCTTCAGATCCTACAAGTGAAGATGTTGATCAACATCTATACAGATCAATGATTGGTTCTCTGATGTATTTCACTACAAGCAAACATGGCATTATGTTTCCTATTTTTTAGTATTTACATTATCAGAGCAATCCAAAAGAGTCTTACATGAATGTTGTCTAGTGAATTTTCAAGTATCTCAAAGGCCAACCACAACAATGACTTTGGTATCCTTAGAATTCTTAATTTAACTTATATGCTTATACTTATAGTGTTTATGGTGGTTATAGTTTGAACAGGAAATCAACTACGGGTGGGTGTCAATTCCTCGAAAATAGGTTGATTTCATGGTAGTACAAAAAGAAGAATACAGTTTCCACATCCACTACAGAAGCTTAATATGTGCCTGCATCAAGCTGTTGTTCACAAATAGTTTTGATTCAACAGCAACTCCTTGATTACGGTCTTAATATTTTCAACACCACAGTATAGTATGATAATTCTACCGTTTTAAACATCGTGAAAAATCCCATTCAACACTCAAAAACAAAACACATTGACATTCGCATGCATTTTATTCATGATTGTTTTGATAGAAAGCTTATTCACCTTGCTCAAGTCACATCTGATGAAATATTGCTGGCTTGTTTATCAAGACGTTTGATCATTCCCCTTTCGACTTTCTTGTCAAATCTTTGGGAATGATTAACTTTGGTTGACTTACCAGACCTTCTCACAAAAGATGTTTTTTTAATTTGTTAAAATTGTAATTTTCTAGAAGATAATCACAATTTTATGTGGAGAATTCGAAAATGTAACAAAAAAGATTTGGTTTTAGGGGAATAATTTTGAAAATTTTCAAAAAGATTTTGTTCATTATATTCAATTAATTTAATCATTACAAAATGAATTTTCAAAGAAGTAGAAAATGATACATTTCTTGATTTTGATATATATTACATACAAAAGTTTAAAAAGGAACTGAATTGGATTATGTTTGATACTAGTTGGCGTTACCGCGCGTTGCAGCGGATAGTGATATGAATAAATGCATTTAGTAAGTAGTATAAATTTGAAGAAATCTAAAATTGTAAAAAAAAATTGGTGCAAAATATAAGTGATGCATCTAATCATATATAAAGCTTAATATACATATAGTTATATGTTCAGAATTTATTTGATTGTTTTTAAGCTACTTCAATTTAAATACTACTAAATCTACCTAATCTACGCGCAACAAAATCTGAGCAATTAACGTTAAAGAAATGAAACACATATTAATCACTCTTGTTATCATTGGGTCAAATGTCCATGGATAAAATATGTTCATATATCACCAATTAAAATTGTAAAACAAATTGACATAAATATAAACTTATGCATCGTAATTTACGAAATAACTTGGTGGAAGGACTTGTGTTTACATCGCTTTCTATAGACTTCCAGTCCATCAAGCACAACTTAGTGACCTACAATATAGAAAATTAAAAGAAACGAATCCAACAATTAGTAATGGTTAAAGGGATGCCTCAAACCTTTTTACAAAAGCCAAGCAATTCTGATATATAATTTTTATCTCAACTTCATAGATTACAAGCAGACATTCACAATTAAAACAAAACAAATTCTTTTGCTTGGAATACATAGAACAAAAAGATTTAAAATTTGAAAAAGAAAAACCAAATTACAAAAAGCAGGCCTCTTGTGTTCGATTCACAGAAAACAATAGTAACAATCTTAGCTTGCTGAAGACGCATAAGATATTCATTTTGCATATGACTATAAAAGTTTTTCTTTGGTAGATGAAAGATTTTGATGATATGTAAATGATCTAATACCAGAAACATATTAAATGTTATAATCTACATTTCACGTGCGTTCTAGAAATCGCATACATTTCAAAATCAATCTGTATTGTAGAGTTGTAAGTTGTGATGCAGAGTGTGGAAACAGCAAAAGTTAGTATCATTTAAATCATTCTAAAGACACAACATCCATCAGAAGCATCAGACCTAAAGTGTGTGATCATGTGTTCCCATGTAACTCAATAATACACAATAGTCTCCTCTTACTACATAAAGTTGAAATGGGGCTTAACTGATAATCATCAAAGCTACTAACATGTGATATACTTTGTCGAAAGCTCAAAACTATTTAATGATCAATTTGTGATTAAATGTTTGTCACAACAAAAAAAGATCAAGATAACATCAAAAAATTAATAAACGCAAAGAAAATGATGAAGAACATGGATAGGATTAGGGTTCGAAGAAACATACCTAGGAAGAAGACAAAAGGCGGTAAGTATGTCTTGGAAGACAATTGACTGCAAAACTTTGGAAAGTTTCTAGTGATTGCAACTTTAAGAAAGGGATTCTTGGAGCCCAATTTTGGTGTCTATTCACCGGCCCTTCCATATTTCCAAATATCTGAGAATAATGAGGGCAAGACGCATATACAGTCGAATTACCGAAATCAAACAAATGAAATCGCATCTTAATCAAGCGAATGTCTAGAAATGGTATCAAAATCAAACATATTATATAAATCGAATAAATAATTCGAACAGAAATCAAACCTTGATTTTGAAATTTCATTCAAACACTAACAAAAACAACACCAATCTATCCATGAATCAACGATCTGGGTTCGATTTCCTGTTGTTCTTCTATAGTTCTTTGATTCATGTTGGTTTAAAGCATGTGATTTTAAAAATCAATATGAAAATCGTAGACTTTGAAAACCTGATTACAAATAAAAAAAGAGAAAGAGGATCAAACGCCTTTCTTTAAGAACGGTGATTTGAAATGATCCATCGTTGGGATTCTTCATAAGAAGAACACATTTTATTCAATAGAGAAAACGGTTTCTAGAATAAATTAGGTTATTTGGATGCTCAGGTTCCGTTATCAGAAACCACCGCTTCGCCGTCCTAACCAGAGTCCGTCGCCGTTAGCCGCCGTCAATTTGCATTTTGTAGTATATATAATGTTAATTGGCTTAACTTTAGAGAATGTAAAGCAATATGCTTTGGGATACACTAGAACTAAATTCTCTATTACTGAAGTGAGTCAAATGTCAAGGTTTTGTGGTAACACTTAATCCATGTTAAAACTGATTAAGACTTACAATCTGGTCATACTCAAGGTAGTTACTCTCTGAATTAGTGATATTCAAATAAATAAATAAATATATATATATATATATATATATATATATATATATATATATATATATATATATATATAGAGAGAGAGAGAGAGAGAGAGAGTCTTATATGAAAATAAAAAGAATAAAAAAATAAAGAAAAAATTAAAAGACGACGAGCAAAAAGATGTCAAAAGGTCATATAGGATTAAAGATATCAATGTGCACATAAATAAAAGATATGACAAAGACATGCATACTATATGTTAAATATTTTCATTTATGAGAATTTGTTCCGACACAAGATGCGAAATCAAAAGATGGGGCACGTAAGTCTGAATTGGCATATAAGTCCTAAACATATTGTGAGGGCAAAACAGAAGTCCGACTTGCTGTTAATAAGCCCTAAAAGTTGTTAATATTTTGTGTTCAGAAACGTTACTCGGGCTAGTTTTTCTCAATATAGATATTCTAACAAAATCAATAATCATGAGATTATTGATCAGAGGTAAGACGTTTAAGTCAAATTTGGGTAACTTGAAATCTCAAAAATGTCTTGAAGCTGGATAGGAGTTTATAGGATTTTTGATTGTGGGATGTATTGAGTTCATATATATAAATATAAACATGATACTAATCACAACATATTTGTCTTAGTAAAGATTGAAGTATGAGTTTAAATTTAACGAAATATATTGATAATCAACTTAACCAGTCTTATTCTAAATATAGCTGGAAGATGTTAATAAATGATTTTAAATAAATATGATCCTGTAAATGAAAATTCACAAAAAGTTTTAAGTTAAAGTCTACGGTTTTATTTGTTTGGTTTTGTTATGTTTTGTTTTGTTTTGTTTTGTTTTGTTTTGTTTTGTTTTGTTTTGTTTGTTTTGTTTCGTTTTGTTTTGGTTTACAAAATAATTTTTATAAAATTAAGGGCTTCTATTTAATTCAACATTTGGATTAAACTCAAAATTCAATATAACAAAGCAAAGTTAAAATATATGAGAAAGTTAAAATTATGAAATTTTGAAAATTAAAAATGGAGACTTCTCGCACGTGAGAAGTTCTACGGTGTGAACTTTAAGTACTCGCGCAAGAAGTCAAAAGATTATATATATCAACAGTTATGCGAGAGGTGCATTATTCGCATCGCACAAATAATTGATATTCATTATGAAGTTTTTGTAAGTATTGGTTCAATTCACTTCGATATTCTTGTTCATAGTACTCGATTAGTGAAAACTAAGACTTATACAAGGTATATTGGTGATTAACAGATTGATTTGAATGAGTTTGATGTTGAACGAAAATCTTAAATAGTAAAATGCATCTGTTTTGATTAAATTGAATGGTAATACACTTACTAAGCGACTAAAACTCATTGAAATGATCTTAATTTTAAAATGAATTTTGGAGGTTATCATGTGATAAAAGTTTCTGAAAGATGAACATATGACAACTTTCAAATTCGCATGAAACTATTCGCACTAGCATCTTTGACCAGTCACGCGAATAGTTGACTTTTGGTCAACTTTATTCCATGCGATTAGTAACTTGTCACACGAGAATTGGAAATTAATTTAAAACATTTTGCATGCAAAAAGTGTACTTATCACAGGAAAAGTTCAAGTTTTTCAAAATTCTGAAATTTTCTAAGCCTGTTTTTTAAACTTCATTACTGATCAAACTGTTTATTATGATTGCAAATGGCTAGATTAATGGTTTTTAACAAAAACCATTATGTTGTTTCATATCTTGGGGATGTGTCTGAAGATAAAAGTTTCTTTCGTCATTGATAGACGGCTTGAAAACATCTCGTATTCATCATGCTATATCATCCAATCCGACCATATATACTGATATTCTTGACGAATTTTGGTTATCAGCTGCTAACAACAAAGACGCTGAGGGAGAGCCTTGTATTAATGCTACAGTAAAGGGAAAGAGGGTTGTTATTACTGCTGAGATCATCAATAGTGTTTTACTGTTAGAAGACCAACCAAATACTCCTATGAAGATTGATGAAAATATAGCAAGAGATTGTTTGAGGAGAATGCGATATGATCAGAGATATCCATCTTTTAAGAAGAATCATTTTCCACTGTTTTGGAAGTTTCTATTCCATATAGTAGTACATTGCCTTAGTAACTTGAAGGCGGGCCTAGATAGCCTTAGTGCTGCATTTGGATCACTGCTAGTTTCCCTAGTCAATGACTTACCTTACAGCATATGCAAGGCCATTTTCTCTGAAATGAAGAGAATGCGATTGTTCTGCTGGTAAGAAGTTTATCATGTATCCTATAATTATTTAGATGATCGTGAATGTTGCTCATCCTAAGTTAGCTTTTTTAAGTCCACGACTTATACTGTCATGTTGATGAAGAAAGATATATTCACTTATCTGATTGGTTCTCGAGGAAATACGTGGAAGGGTGATCATTTTGCCAAACTTGACAGGTGTCATGATGATTCCCAACCTGATGATCAGTTAGCCCATCAACAAGACACTGCAGAACCACATCAAACAGACCCAACTTCTTCATCTTCCCGAACTCCTCATGATGCTCCAGGAAGTTCTTCTTGGTCAGGTGGTATGTCTGTTGACTAGGAGATTGAGTCATGGTTTGATGATAGTTCCAGTGAGACAAATAGTGATCATATTGGTGAAGTTCCTTATGTGCTACAAGAGAGATCCAAAGTGTAGGTTACTCCAACCAAATGCGCTGCTGAGGACACAGATACAAATTTTATACCAAAGGATTTACTAGCCACTCAAAATATAAAGAAGAAGATAGCAAGAAAGAGAGTTGATAACGATGTCAGTACACGTGGTAAGGGTAGAGGTCGAGGTGTGATTAGAAGGCGTTGGAACGTGATGACCACTTTATCACCTAGTAGAGATATACTAGTGTCTGAGCCTCTAATCACTATTAGTGAGGCTGTTAGTCCTAAGATTCCCATGATTGTTACATAATCTACTATTGTAACATCATCACCTATGCCCACTAAAGATGATATCCGAAGTACACCTCCGAGAGGTCAAAGCGATGATGACACATTTGGTATGGAGGATTTTCTTAATAATCTTCTTTACTCTTTACCAAAGGCATGTGGCTGGAATTCTTCTAGTTCACCTACACCTATTACACTTGAACAGAGAGTTCAAGATTAAAAGAAGGAGATGTTGGAGAAAACCCAACAGATATATGATTTACATGCTTTAAATCAAGAGAAGGATAAAAGGATAAAAGGATCAAGAGTATTGAACATTAGCAACAATTCATATTCAACTATGTTCAAATTTGGAGAACGACATTAGAGACATCACTTCTAGGTTTTCATTCTCATGTGACCAGCACAGATCTACTGAAGTTGGAGAGTCTAGTGGACAACAGTTTGCTGATCTGGAACCTATTGCTAATCATGTTATTACTTCACAAGCAACAGAGACTACTGATGTTGATCTAGAACCAACTATGACTGTGAATGAAGAGGTACCAGGGATCAACAAGAGGTTCAGAATATGGGGTAGATATTGTGGAGCCAGGACATGTTCCACAAAGTACTAAAAATGAAGATGATGATGATGGATTAGACAAAGTGGATTATGAGGTTAGTGATGAAGAAGATGATTTAGATGATGATGATGGTGGTGGTGGTGGTGGTGATCATGATAAGGATGACAAAAGGAAGAAGAAAGATGATGATGATGATCAGGGTGGTTATATGGGCTCAGTTGTAGGTCCTTCTAGTGCATCAGAGTTTGAAAATGTCTCCGGACCAAGTCCTGATAATTCTGAAGATTATGTACTCCTAGATCAAGGGTTTGAAAATTAGTGCATCAGGGTCTAAAAATCTATCTGTTGTTGTTCCTCCACCGTTGGCTTATGTGCACATACTTAGACATTCCAAACCATTCACTCGGTATGGAAATTCGGAGCTTCTTTTTATGAGTTGGGCGTATGATGGTGAAAACAAGATCTATGTTGTGACGAGACACACTGGTGCTGTAGAGTATTACCAAGACGGGCTTGACTTTCATACTTTAAGAGCGTCTAATCTTTATGTGGTACCTCTTTTGCCACTAATTAACACGAGTAATTATGGAAAGGCTAATTGGATTCAGAACAGGATGCGGCGTCAAAGCAAATCAAACTTCAAAGACTTGAAGATGGCCAAATCAAAAGTCATTGAAGATCCAAACACTAATAAGCCAATGAAGATAAGAGTGTATAAGCATCCCAGATATGCTCGAAAGATTCCAATACACCCCCGTACCAATTAAGAGTTTGACAAAACTAATGTGGTGGGGTTGTGAAAAGAATACTGGCATGCTATGATTCATTGTGTTGATAAAGATTACCGTATCATTGACCATATGGATCTTCTCATGTTTGGAATATACGATTTGATGAAATTGCAGGCCTGTCCAATTGCAGCTGATGAATCGGTTCATCTATTAGCAGCACAGTTTGGTTGGTTGGTCACAAAGGCCCTGGATTACACAATGTATGCTTATGGGGACAGTTACAAGGTTGTAGATTGTCACACCCTCAAAATCCACGTGCGGAGTTTTACCGTGAGGCGTGTGAACAAACCAGGATCACAGTCAATAGTTACTCAGAACGACTCTATATGCCATAATTAAAAATAAAATCAACCAAAGTACAACTTTAAATTGTGCGGAAGCATTTTGTAAAACAACCTAAAGAAATAAAAGTGTATACTATGGCAAAACATGCGCCAACCCAAAAGAGTAAACATTAATCATTAAATGATAAAAATGTCTTGAAGACCGAGTCTTAGAATGCAAGTGAACCATGTAGTGCTCCTAAAGGCAAGCAAGTTAATGACATGAGAATAGCATACTAAAAATATCAACACAATGGTTGGTGAGTTCAAGAGTTGATATTCAAACATAAGCAGTTTAATAGTAGAGATATAAAAGTAGTGCATTGTAACATATAGCTAGTCCATTAACAATAAATATTAACTCATAGTGATTTCATAATTGAAGCTAACTGTGTTACGTTTTTTGCTCCTGTCATGACTTAACAGGTCGTGACAATGTTCAATAGGACAATTTGCACCTGGTTGACCTCGAGTCACACAAGTGGGGCTCGTCAGACCCAGTAGTACTACCCAAGTTTCCCCGCTATTCAATATTAACAATTCGAAAGTGTGAGGACTTTCCCATGATAAACAGCACTATATTAATATTATCTAAAACTGAAATATATATAAAGCGTTTGTAGTTTACCGGTATGCTATCTCCCCCAAAAGAGATTAAGTAAAGAGTGGGGCATGAACTCACCTGATATGCGTATAGATACTTAGAGTTTTACTTGACAGACAGAGTGGACAGACAACCTTCAGAGGTTACCTAGATCATATAAGTATATGAGTACGTGCAACAGAGAACATGTGAAACCCTAAGTACACTACAACCAAAGACTCAAGGTTTCAGAAAATAAATACATTTGACTCAGTTGACCCGTTTGACCCGTTGGTGACTTTATGTGTTGTAAACCATTTAAGCAATCATACACATATATCATACATGTTTAACATTCAAATGGTTCATATGTATGCTACATTATCCAGGTGTATCACTTAGATCATCATACAACCAAGTATCATACAAGTCATGCGAATCTAAAACATTAACATGTCCACTAGTTATAACATAATTAACATGTCACACAAAGATCAAATCACGCACCACATGCCATGTGAAGCCACTCACGACTTCACACCCTAAACCCTACCAATCCTACTAAGTAGGGGCCTCAGATTCGCACGCGTGTATGATGATCACATTCACATTCACTAACCATTTTCATACAATCAACATACATCACAACAATCAATTTCCAGTCCCAAGCATGATGTCTTAACTACTAACCTACATCAATATCATACATGATCATCAAGGTCCAAACATCACTCATGATCATCCAAGCATCCCATACAACTAATTTAACATGTCATATCACATTAGAATTCATCCATGAACTTACTAACGTGCTCCTAACATCTCAAACATGTTCAAAGTATCATCCTTCCAACTTTGTGCAAATAAAGTTTCCCTTTTGGGAAAGCACATCCCAAAATCTATCAAACATCCTATGCATTCATGAATTCATTAATAATATACCAATTCAAGTTCATATCAACATCTAAGCATGATCAACAACATCCAAACATCATAACTCATCAATTCATATCCTAAAAAGTTACTATCTTTAGTAATGTATGAACTATAACATGTGTTCTTGAATTCTCAATGATCACAACAACAATCTAACATCTAATCATCACCATGAACACATCCATAACATCAATTCATCAATAATTCAACGTTACATGCAAAATAAAGTTACTATTCTTAGTAACCTACGAACAATGCATCAAAATCCCAACTTTCTTGCATAATCAACGTTAACTAACATGTATACAATCTAACTAACATGTTAACATCATCAATTGATCAAACTCAACACCAAGAACATCAATTTCGCAACTAGGGTTTCGGCCAAATCAAGTTTCATGCAAACAAAACACCAACTAACCTTTAATCCGTGAAAAGTAACAAAATTGAGACTTCTAATGTGTTGTATGCCTTGAAATCGATCCAAACCAAAGCTTTCTTGATGATTCTAGGCTGAAATCGCAATGGGAGGGGGTGTGGGATGATGGTTGCGGCCGATTGGGTGGGGGGGGGTAGGGTTTAGAGTTGTTTTGTTTAGTTAATTTTGTATAATTACCCTTTAACCCTTGTGTTTTGCGTTTTATAAAAAGACACTCTTTTAAACACTTTTTAAATGATTTTTAACTACAATAATAAACATATAAACTCATGCTAACAATTATATATTTTATCTTTATAAAACACAAACATACGATTAATACACACGTTTCACGTTACGCGATTAATTCCCAATTAATATATAAAACACACAAACAAATAAGCATAATACAATAATTACATAATCAGTTAAATTATCAATAATTTAACATTGCTAATTATTATTAGGTCACCAACGTTAAACGACAACTAGTGTGTGTTTACGACACGTGTATGCAAGACTTAACGGAACTAACGGAGTTGATAACGGAAATTTACCGGATGTCACATATCCCCATGTTGAAAGAATTTTCGTCCCGAAAATTGCATTACATGGTGAGAGTGTTCATCACTGGTCTATACTGCATTGGCACACAAAAATCGAAATCGAGTGAGTTTTGGATGAGTTGTCACATCATCCCCATGTTGAAAGAAATTTCGTCCCGAAATTAAAATCAATACCTTCGTCTGCTGGCATCGTCTTTCGAATAATGGGGGTACTTAAGCTTCATTTGATCTTCTCGTTCCCATGTGAATTCCGGTCCACGTCGCGAATTCCAACGGATTTTGACAATAGGTATCTTGCTTTGCTAAGTGTTTTCACCTCACGGTCCATCACCTCAACTGGTTCTTCAATAAAATGTAATTGTTCATCCACGTGAACTTCTTCTAGTGGTACGACCATTGTTTCATCAGTTATGCACTTCTTTAGATTTGATACGTGAAATATATCATGGATTCCACTTAGCGAATCAGGTAGGGCTAGTCGATAGGCCACTGGACCTATTCTTTCCACTATTTCAAATGGTCCAAACGTACCTCGGATTAGCTTTCTCGCTTGCCAAACCGAACTACGCCTTTCCATGGTGAGACCCTTCAATAAAACCTTGTCACCAACCTGAAACTCTAAAGGTTTCCTTCTCTTGTCAGCATAACTCTTCTGTCTGTCTCTAGCTGCAGCCATACGGTTTCGTATCTGTACATTCTTCTCGGTTGTCTCATGAATTAACTCGGGACCTGTTAGCTGGCTATCACCAATTTCCGCCCCGCAAACTGGTGATCTACATTTTCTCCAATACAACGCCTCGAAAGGTGCTGTCTGTATGCTAGTATGATAACTGTTGTTATAAGAAAACTCCACCAATGGCAGGTGAATTTCCGGGTTATTCCCGAAGTCAATCACACAAGCACGTAGCATATCCTCCAATGTCTGTATGGTACGCTCACTCTGGCCATCCGTCTGTGGATGATAAGCAGTACTCATATCTAATCGTGTACCCAAAGATTTCTGCAATGACTGCCAGAAGTATGACGTGAAACGAGCGTCGCGGTCAGAGATAATTGAGATCGGTACACCGTGTCTCGAAACGATCTCCTTGAGGTACAGGCGGGTTAATTTCTCCATCTTGTCAGTTTCCTTAACTGCAAGAAAATGAGCAGACTTTGTCAATCGATCCACAATAACCCATATCATGTCACAACCAGTACTAGTCTGGGGCAGCTTGTTAATAAAGTCCATGGAGATTTGTTCCCATTTCCACATTGGTATTTCGGGTCGCTGCAATAGTCCGGATGGTTTTTGGTATTCCACCTTTACTTTCGAGCAGGTCAAACACTTGCTCACATACGTAGCTACATCCGCTTTCATGTTAAGCCACCAATAGTGCGCCTTTAGATCATGATACATTTACTCGGATCCAGGGTGTATAGAATACTTAGATTTGTGTGCCTCACTCATAACTAAGTCTCTCAGATTTCCATAGGCAGGCACCCAAAGTCTATCCATGAAATACCAAATTCCATCCTCCTTCATCACCAGTTGTTTATCCATTCCTCTTAACGACTCAGAACCAACATTTTTCGCTTTTAAAGCTTCTATCTGTGCCTCCTTGACTTGTTCGGACAGTTGAGTACTGATAGTAAGCTGTAAAGCTCGCACCCGTCTGGGTTTAGCTATTTCCTTCCGGCTTAAGGCATCGGCAACCACGTTCGCCTTTCCCGGATGGTATTTAATAGTGCAATCATAGTCGTTTAGCAGTTCCACCCAACGTCGTTGCCTCATATTCAACTTCTTTTGCTCAAAGATATGTTGAAGACTCTTGTGATCGGTGTAGATAGTGCACTTGGTACCGTATAAGTAATGTCTCCAAATCTTTAAGGCAAAAACCACTGCACCCAATTCTAAGTCATGGGTAGTATAGTTCTTCTCATGAACCTTTAATTGTCTCGAGGCGTAGGCTATCACCTTTTCTCGTTGCATCAAGACACAACCCAATCCTTGAATGGATGCATCACAATACACCACGAAGTCATCCGTTCCCTCTGGCAGTGCTAATATCGGCGCAATACAGAGTTTCTGTTTTAACGATTGAAAAGCCGATTCTTGACTTGCACCCCATTTGTATGTCGTCCCTTTGTGAGTCAAGGCTGTGAGAGGTTGTGCGGTCTTAGAGAATCCCTCTTTGAATCGTCGATAATAACCTGCTAATCTCAGTAATTGTCTTATCTCACTCCGCGTTTTCGGTGTAGTCTAATTCTTTATCGCCTCAATTTTGGCAGGATCAACATGTATCCCTTTCTCATTAACAATATGACCTAAAAATTGCACTTCTCGTATCCAAAAGTCACACTTAGAGAATTTGGCGTACAGCTGTTCCTTTTTCAATAGTTCTAAGATCATTCGTAAGTGCTCTTCATGATCCTCCTTGGTCCTAGAATATATATCAGTATATCATCGATAAACACAATGACGAACTGATCGAGATAGGGTTTGCACACACGGTTCATGAGGTCCATGAACACAGCAGGTGCATTAGTCAACCCAAAAGACATGATCAAGAACTCATAATGACCGTAACGAGTACGAAACGCAGTTTTGGAAATGTCTTCTTCTCGGACTCTGAGTTTATGATAACCGGATCTCAAGTCAATCTTCGAATAATAACTTAATCCCTGAAGCTGATCAAACAAGTCATCGATACGAGGTAAAGGGTATCGGTTCTTGACTGTTACTTTGTTTAACTCCCTATAATCGATACACATCCGGAATGTGCCATCCTTCTTCTTAACAAAAAGGACAGGGGCTCCCCAAGGTGATGTACTAGGTCGAATAAAGCCCTTATCTAAAAGCTCTTGGAGTTGTGATGACAACTCTTGTAGTTCGTTCGGTGCTAATCGATAAGGTGCCCTAGCAATCGGGGCTGCGCTGGGAGTCAACTCGATTTGGAATTCCACTTGGCGGTGAGGTGGTAATCCAGGAAGATCCTCTGGAAACACCTCTGGAAAGTCGCGCACTATGGGAATATCCTCCATTCTCCTTTCTTCCGCTTGCTTATCGGTTACAAGTGCTAGAATAGCCACACGACCCTTTCGTAGTAACTTTTGGGCTTTCATGTATGATATGATGCCTATCACAGCACCACTCCTATCACCTCTGACTGTAAGGATTTTGTCACCAACAGGAATTCGTATGATCTTCTCATGACATATGACTTACGCTTGCTTGCTAGAGAGCCAATCCATGCCTATCACAACATCAAAAACTCCCCAGCGTAGCAGGCATAAGATCTATAGCGAAAGTATGACCAGCAAGTTCTATCTTACAATCTTAAGGATATGCGTTACATGGATCTGTTTACCGTCGACCAATTCTACGGTGTATTTAGATTCTAAGGCAGTGGGTATATCACTTAAAGACTACAGAATTTTAAGGACACAAAACTCCTATCGACTCCAGTATCGAATAGTACTGTAGCAAAACAACCATTAACAGAGAATCTACCAGTAACAGTTGTGGGATCATTTAGAGCCTCACCTGAGCCAATGACGAAGGCTCTCCCCTTGGCTCAATCTTTGTTGCTGCCATTACCATTACCATTGCCACGTGTTGTTGTTATTACCGTTGTTGTGTTGTTGTTGTTGTTGTTGTGACCATTGCGTTGCGTGTTGCATTACCATTTCTCCTTAGTTGTGGGCAATTTCGCCTGTAATGCCCTTTTTTCCACATTCAAAACAACATTTGGGAGTTTCCTGAGGTTGTTGTGGCCTCCTTACCAGCTCAACACGACAATCCTTTGCAGCGTGTCCAATCTTACCACAGCGTTGACACTTGAAGTTATCACACCTTCCCACATGATGATAATTACACCGAGTGCACTTCGGATGTTCTACCACCATAACCGCTGGGTCCTTGATTATTTGCAGCCGTTTGGTTGAAGTTACGGTTATTATCGAACCTCCGTTGTTGCTGAACTGACTGTTGTTGCTGTTGAGGTTGGGTTTGACCGCTAGAAGATGATGATGATTTGGTGTTGTTGGCACTATCCCACTTTCTCTTGTTGTCGGGCACGCTCGCCACAGCGCCCTGCTTGGGTAGACGTCCTTGCTCCACGGCTTGATCAGTTAGCTTATGAGCTAATTGGATGGCTTGCTGAATTGTGGTTGGGTTGGAAGCAGTTACCATACTTTGAATTTCGGGTACTAATCCCCGTATGTAATGCTCAACCCTTTTATGCATTTCATTCACCATTCCCGGGCATAGGGTTGCTAGTTCATGGGTTCTGGTGGTGTAGGCCTCGATTTCCAAGCCCTGCATCTTCAGTTGCCAGAACTCTATCTCTAGCTTCTGCACTTTATTGCGAGGACAGTACTCCTCAGTCATCATTGCTTTGAATTCAGCCCATGGCAGTCCATTTGCCATCGCTTGCCCTAGCATCTGGACTTGCGTATTCCACTAGGATAGAGCGGCACCTTCCAGGGTCCCGGTGGCATATTTCACCTTATCAGCAGGTGGGCAGTTGCATTTGGAGAAAACGGACCCTGTCTTCTCAAACCATCGTACCAGTCCTACAGCACCTTCAGTACCGCTGTAGGTGTGTGGCTTACAGTCCATAAAGGACTTATAAGTACACGCCGGTGGTCCTGCTTTAACACAACAAATATTGATCAGACAGCCTATACGGTTACTCAGGATATTTGGTTTAACTTTCAATCATTGTTTACCTGCTGGCTGTCCCGCCTGGGCAGCAGCCACCGCTGCCTGAATCAGGGCAACTATTTCAGCAGGGGTCATGTTTACGGCACCATCGCCATGGTCTCCGGCGCCACGTCCACGTCAGCGCCCACACCCACGTCCACGTCCACGGGCGTCCATTTTTTCACTTTACATTCACAAATACAATAATGAGTAACATCAAACACATTTATCTCATTGAAGTACAGTAAACAATAAAGAAATAATAAATCATCACAACCACAACATTCATAACGAAAATGATAACCAGAGTAAATAAATTGTAAATGAGTCACAATGTATTCATCAATGTCAAAATTTAAGTTTGTCGTTCGGGTGGGGAAACAACCCTTCCCACATAGGTTTCAAAAAAACACTACGTAGTCTAAGTCATATAAAGAAAGTCAATTGACAACATCTTACCCATCACTGTTATCCTCCATCTTCACCGGTTCCTCCTCCTTGGGTTCCTCCTCGGGATCCTCATCCTTAGGGTCTACTGCAGGAGCAGGAGCTATAGCAATCTGAAGCGCTGCCAGCTGGGCTTCCAAGGTAGCAATCCTGTTATCAGCTACTGCATCCCTCTGTTCACGAGCACCCACGCGTCCTCTAAGTGCTATAATCCCATCTTCCATGTGGTAACACCCGTTTAGGGTCTTCCCGTGGTACTCCTCGAGTTCATCCACCTGATGTCGTAGTTTGTACACCTCGTGCTGCAGTGTACAAACATCACTCGTGAGTCACCTGACTCGTTGCTGCTCAGTATTCAGTGTTGCCACTAGTGCAGCAATCAGTTGCTCATTGTACTGCACCGTCCGCGGGAGTGAAGGCATTGGTTGATCAGCGTTGCTCCTAGTCCTGGGTCGCGGGTCAGGTACGCGTTCCCTATACATTATGTGATTACCAAACTTGGGGTAGAAACTCCAGTCTCGTGGGGGGTCACGCTTCATCAATGCAAAAGGTTGATCCCAATCAATCTCCCCTCGAGGATAAGCTAGACGAGGCCAGTCGAGTCCATTGTCGGGTACAGGTGCGGGAGGTGGGGACTCAGATCGTGTAGGTGATGCAGGTCGCTTACCCGGATCTCTCGATAACGATGCCATGTTGCAGATAGTGTGACGTGTATGCCAATGAGTATACAGTAGATGAAAATAAAGCACAGGTAACTAACTAACTGTGTGCGGTTATAGCCTAGTGTGTATGCAACCTAGTTCCCTATAACCAATAGCTTTGATACCAATCTGTCACACCCTCAAAATCCACGTGCGGAGTTTTACCGCGAGGCGTGTGAACAAACCAGGATCACAGTCAGTTACTCAGAACGACTCTATATGCCATAATTAAAAATAAAATCAACCAAAGTACAACTTTAAACTGTGCGGAAGCGTTTTGTAAAACAACCCAAAGAAATAAAAGTGTATACTATGGCAAAACATGCGCCAACCCAAAAGAGCAAACATTAATCATTAAATGATAAAAATGTCTTGAAGACCGAGTCTTAGAATGCAAGTGAACCATGTAGTGCTCCTAAAGGCAAGCAAGTTAATGACCTGAGAATAGCATACTAAAAATGTCAACACAATGGTTGGTGAGTTCAAGAGTTGATATTCAAACATAAGCAGTTTAATAGTAGAGATATAAAAGTAGTGCATTGTAACAGATAGCTAGTCCATTAACAATAAATATTAACTCATAGTGATTTCGCAATTGAAGCTAACTGTGTTACGTTGTTGCCTCCTGTCATGACTTAACAGGTCGTGACAATGTTCAATAGGACAAATTGCACCCGGTTGACCTCGAGTCACACAAGTAGGACTCGTCAGACCCAGTAGTACTACCCAATTTTCCTCGCTAGTCAATATTAACAATTCGAAAGTGTGAGGACTTTCCCATGATAAACAACACTATATTAATATTATGCACAACTAAAATATATATAAAGCGTTTGTAGTTACCGGTATGCTATCTCCCCCAAAAGAGATTAAGTAAAGAGTGGGGCATGAACTCACCTGATATGCGTATAGATACTTAGAGTTTTACTTGACAGATAGAGTGGACAGACAACCTTCAGAGGTTACCTAGATCATATAAGTATATGAGTACGTGCAACAGAGAACATGTGAAACCCTAAGTACACTACAACCAAAGACTCAAGGTTTCAGAAAATAAATACATTTGACTCAGTTGACCCGTTTGACCCGTTGGTGGCTTTATGTGTTGTAAACCATTTAAGCAATCATACACATATATCATACATGTTTAACATTCAAATGGTTCATATGTATGCTATATATTATCCGGTGTATCACTTAGATCATCATACAACCAAGTATCATACAAGTCATGCGAATCTAAAACATTAACATGTCCACTAGTTATAACCTAATTAACATGTAACACAAAGATCAAATCACGCACCACATGCCATGTGAAGCCACTCACGACTTCACACCCTAAACCCTACCAATCCTACTAAGTAGGGGCCTCAGATTCGCACACGTGTATGATGATCACATTCATATTCACTAACCATTTTCATACAATCAACATACATCACAACAATCAATTTCCAGTCCCAAGCATGATGTCTTAACTACTAACCTACATTAATATCATACATGATCATCAAGGTCCAAACATCACTCATGATCATCCAAGCATCCCATACAACTAATTTAACATGTCATATCACATTAGAATTCATCCATGAACTTACTAACATGCTCCTAACATCTCAAACATGTTCAAACTATCATCCTTCCAACTTTGTGCAAATAAAGTTTCCCTTTTGGGAAAGCACATCCCGAAATCTATCAAACATCCTATGCATTGATGAATTCATTAATAATATACCAATTCAAGTTCATATCAACATCTAAGCATGATCAACAACATCCAAACATCATAACTCATCAATTCATATCCTAAAAAGTTACTATCTTTAGTAATGTATGAACTATAACATGTGTTCTTGAATTCCCAATGATCGCAACAACAATCTAACATCTAATCATCACGATGAACACATCATAACATCAATTCATCATAATTCAACATTACATGCAAAAATAAGTTACTATTCTTAGTAACCTACGAACAATGCATCAAAATCCCAACTTTCTTGCATAATCAACGTTAACTAACATGTATACAATCTAACTAACATTTAACATCATCAATTGATCAAAAATCAACACCAAGAACATCAAATTCGCAACTAGGGGTTTCGGCCAAATCAAGTTCATGCAAACACAAAACACCAATAACTAACCTTTAATCCGTGAAAAGTAACAAAATTAAGACTTCTAATGTGTTGTATGCCTTGAAATCGATCCAAACCAAAGCTTTCTTGATGATTCTAGGCTGAAATCGCAATGGGAGGGGGTGTGGGATGATGGTTGCGGCCGATTGGGTGAGGGGTAGGGTTTAGGGTTTAGAGTTTGTTTTGTTAGTTTTTGCATAATTACCCTTTAACCCTTGTGTTTTGCGTTTTATAAAAAGACACTCTTTTAAACACTTTTGAAATGGTTTTAATACACACGTTTCCACGTTACGCGATTAATTCCAATTAATATATAAAACACACAAACAAATAAGCATAATACAATAATTACATAATCAGTTAAATTATCAATAATTTAACATTGCTAATTATTATTAGGTCACCAACATTAAACGACAACTAGTGTGTGTTTACGACACGTGTATGCAAGACTTAACGGAACTAACGGAGTTTGATAACGGAAATTTACCGGATGTCACATAGATGTTGACTTCTGAAGAATTGATTCACCGAGCATAGGGGAAGATTGTAGAAATTGAACCGAGAAGCTTGGGAAATCAAATTAAGATAATGAAGATCAAGTTGCGCGAGAAATACAGGATCCACGTGAGAACTTACTTCTCGCGCGAGAACATTTTGTGTTTACTATAAATAGTTTGCTTTTGATGTAATTAAGTATATTTTTGAGAATTCCTGATCTTGTTCAACTCTTGTAAACACTTTGAATCAGAGAACAATATACTTTTAAGTTTATTTACTTTTTGTTGTTTGAATCTTGTTCATCTCCTCTTCTAATCATTTAATCACTATGCCGTGAGCGATTACATTCTGCATTCTCCTCACGAGATCGATTTTTGATGTTATTGTTGATCCTTTCAAACCACATCAGGATTAAGGGGGTGAATGTTAGATTAATATTGATGGATCAAGTTATAGATTCCGGGTAACGGGCTATTAGAAAGTTAATTTTTGTCACATGTTTTTAATTATTAGTGGGTCATGGTTACTTAGCAAGATTAGTGAGTCTAAATAATGGAGTAGTGGAGTAGTGGGTAATATTTTTAGTATCTCTAGCTTGCTCCTTAAATATTACAACCTTGCTTTCTATACCTGTTTGGCTCCTAAATATCGAACCTGAATCAATTCCTACATATGTTTCATATCCTTATGTTTTGCAACTTGTAGGAGGATTACTTCAATGAGGGTTTGGAAGATATCAGCAAGATAATAAGAATGCAACAAACAAGTAGCAATAACATACCAGTGTGGTTCATATAGGAAGAGCAAGTGTTCGAGCTATGTATGGTTCAAATAGCAAAAAGCAACAGCAAGAGAAAGATCAAGAGCAGGAGCAGGAGCGAGCAAGAGCAAGAGCAAGTAGCAGTTAGCAAGTAGCAAGATTAAATCTTTGTTATTCGGATAGTAAGACAAAAGCAAGACGCAAGAAAAGAAGTAAGAAGAATGAGAAGTGAGAACCACATCAAGTTTAAGGGGGTGAACGTTGGATTATGTCACACCATCAAAATCCACATGCAGGGTTTTACCGCGAGGCAAGTGAACAAACTAGGATCCCAGTCATTAGTTACTTAGAACGACACTATAGGCAACATGGAAAACAATTCAGAGTTTGAAACTATAAAACATTTGCAGAAGCGTTTTGTATTAAGCGCAAACCCATTTCTTAGTCATCGACCGAAAGAAAGAAAAACCTAGTGCCTTTCGTATAGATTACACTTGTAACTTGATAATATTTCAAACACAATGCACTCAACGTAAACTGCACAAAACACGCGTCCAAAATCAAAGAATGTAAGTATGCAATAAGACAAAAGTAGGTAAATGTTTGTTCAAAATATGCAAGACTCGTGCGTGCTCCTACGACAGCTGCTAGTAACGACCTGAGAAAAGCATATTAAAAGTGTTGGCACGACGGTTAGTGAGTTCAAGAGATTGTAATCATCATAAACAGTATCATTAGTAAAATATAAACAAGTGTATTGAAATAGATAGCTAGTCTAATTTCATTAGTAATAAACAAAAGTCATATCGTGATCAAAGCTGACTATGTTTGTCTGTTTGCCTCATGCCACGACATACCAAGTGGTGACGTTGTTGGTCGTTTAGGACAATATTGCACTCGCGTGATCTCTAGTCATATGGGTGGGGCTTGTCAGACCCAGTAGTACTACCCAAGATTTCCTGCTAGATTCCATAATTAACGATCCGAAAGTGTAAAAGCTTTCTATGGTATAACACACTGTTTCTTACTAAGCACATGTTATAATAGTAAAGCTTTTTAAAACAAAAGTACGCTTTCTCCCCCAGAAAGAGAGTAAATAAAACTGGGGCATTGAACTCACCTGATGCGCAAACAAACGATAATAAGAGCTAATGATAAGTGGAAATACAACCCATCAAAGGTTACCTAGAACACACAAGTACATGTATGCAGAAAGTTTAACAACCCTAAATGTTCAATAAACACGTTGACCCAAGGTTTTGGAAAACAAGACTCATTTGACATAGTTGACCCGTTTGACCCGTTGGTGACAGTTAATTGAATTCTTGTTTCATCAAGTATAGCATCTCATTACACATGATTATCACACAGGTTGTTCACGTATGCCACATTATAAGCCCTAAGTTCTATAAAGCTCATCATACCATCATAGTTTATCATACAACTCAAACTAATCTTAAGGAACCAACAATTACAATTTTAACTAATAAATCATACACTACCATGATCTATAATAACCCCAAACATAGTTCCATAATCTCCTAGCATAATCCATCATCATGTAGTATTCCATAAGAACCTAAATTTCCCAAGTAGTGCATCAAGCATCTATAAAACTCAATCAACACAATCTACCACATTAGACATCATCAAAAAGCATTCTAACATGATCCTAACATCATAAACATGCCCAATTCATAATATCCAATGATCTACATAAATAAAGTTTCCCTTTCGGGAAAGTAACACCCAACGTCCATCTAACATCCAATTCATTCATTATTTCATCAACTTTATACCTAATCAAGTTCATAACATTCATCTAAACATGACAAACACCATCAATTCATCATAATTCCCAAACATCATGCATAAAAGTTTCCACTTATAGCAAGGTTTGAACAACACATCAAATCCATGAATTTCTTGCATAATCCACGTAAACTAACATCAATGCAATATAACAAACATCGTACTATCATCAAACAACATCAATTCCATGTTTAATCATGTTAATTTAACTAGGGTTCTTCATGAACCAAAAACTATGAAAAATCAATCAAAATTTAACCTTTAATGATGTAGAAATCAAGAATTGGACTTGCTAACGCGTTGTAGTGATTGGAACCAAGCAAAATTGGCTGAATGGGGGTTAGGGGGGCTAGGGTTGGATTTTGTTACACTTTACTTAATTAGAAATTATAATTTAAGCCCTCCTTAATCACCTTTTACAAAAGTTAATTCTTTTTAACACTTTTTAACATTCTCAACAATAAAATACAAGTATTATTAATCAATAATAATAATCATAAACATTTTTCAACTACTGAGAAAACCAATAAAATAGATATTACACGTACTCACATTTTCAAGTAAAATTAACAAATAATGTTTAAAATTTATGAATCACATAACCACAAATTCTAATCAATATTATTAACTAAATTATTATCTGTGTATCATAGATAATTGGTATTAAGTCACCAACGTTCAATAACAACTAGTGTGTGCACACAACACGTGTATGCAATAGCTAACGGAACTAACAGAGTTTGGTAACGGAAAATTATCGGATGTCATAAATTAATCTTCATGGGTCAAGGGTTATTAGAAGGTTTGTTTTGTCAAATATTTTTAATTAGTAGTGGGTCGAAGTTAGTTAGCAAGATTAGTGAGACTAGATAATGGAGCAGTGGAGTAGTGGGTAAATATTTTCTTTGATTTAGTTCCCGAAAAAGCATGTGCCAAAAATCAATACTCTTGGTGAGTTGACTCGAATTTGACTCGTACCTATCAAGATTAACCTACAATCTTACCTTTGTAACATATAAAAAGATAAATATGAGAAGCACTCTATGTTTCATCATAGATTAATATACAAATACAAAGAATTAGCTTGACATAATCAAACGACGTATCGGTTGGGGTTAATCTACCAACCTCCATTAGCGCAAAGAAATCACGTCGACAAAGATAGTACCCTTTCTTCCTTGGTTTATTATATTAAGGCAAATCACCTCCCAAATTTTTTGTCACTTTTAAGGCTTTTTTATTAGAGTACACAAAGTTCACACCACATTCATGTATCTCCAATCCACTAGTCACAACAATATACATTAACTGTGTCTCCAATATTCAGCCTGTTTCCAATGGGCCAATAGCTTAACCATAAACATTCTTTACCAAATTCAAGTTTGCAAAAGACTTTATGATTATACATCAAATCAACACCACTGGTTATAGTGATTTTACAAAACCACACCCAATCCTTACCTAAGACTGCACACTTAAAAGTAACATTAATTCCTTTAACCTTCTTATTCTTAGGACATGAAGGCATATCAAAAGATATGGAAGTTGACTCGTTATACTGGTTATACTTAGTTTTCATGTTTAGATCCTTTATATCAGGATATGTGCTCATTATATTGAATTTGTACAACATTTATGATGCATAAATACAAGAGAGAAATAACAAACCTGGATATGTTCACTTCTCCCTACGTCAGCTCATCATCACCAACAATGCATACATGGTGATTTTTTGATATTCTTTTAGCCACTTCATATTTCTCAAATCAGTTTTATCTAGTTTAGCTATTGATACTAGTTTGATGAAGCCTTAAATCTCATACAAAATAACATAACCTCATAACTAAGCTCTCAAAATGAACTAGTGTGATTAGAACTTTATTTTCACTAGTAACTCACAATAATATACATCTAAATTTACAAATGTATAAGGGACACTTATAAGCAATGATTCAAATGGACAATTTATAAAATTTAAGTACTACAAATATGGTTGCCTAATGGAAAACAAATAAATTATCACTTATGTCATAGTCTTTGAGAAATAACTGATGTAATGAAATTGGGAAGCTAAAAGGAAACATTAATTTAAGTTTAAAAAGGTTTTATCTCTCTGTCATGTTCAATGATACAAGACTTTTAACATCTCCAATGGTTTTACAAACATCAACCAAACTGTAACATTTCCAAAAAATTAAAGTCTCAAGACAAGGGATTATGAAGATGTTTTGGATTTTTATCAAATTTTTTGAGCCTTTAATATTTAGAAAACTAAATGAAAACAAAACTAAAAGATGATAAAACCCGGGTTTAAAGTATGCGAAGAAATTATGTCAACTATGTTCTGCCAAATTAGAAATCACATAAATATGATTAGTTTGTTATTACTGTTGAAACGTGATTACTAACTAGATAACTGGTTATTAAATCAGGTAGTAAAAAACAAACTAATGCCAAACCTAGTTAAATTATTAATAAACATCAATTCAAGATAATGTAATAATAAATAATTCAATGATTAATAATTCTAAGATCAATAATTTGATGAACGATTTACCAAACAACTATCCAAATTGTATCAAGAGCAAACAAACACATAAACAATGAGAGATGATCAAACAACCAAAGTTTAGGTCTAAATAAATAAAAACCAAGATAAAATAATTCTATCACTAACCCTACACCTGGGAAATGATCACGGGTGAACTAGCCCTTCATGCTCATAATCGGATCTTTGTGTGAAGTACCGGCAACCAAAAGGCTGCCCTTTCTTTCCTCTGCGCAAAGCTTTGTCGAACCTGCCCCTTTAAACCTCCGACTTTTTCCTTTAATATTGCGGGTGACTTTCTTTTCCTTTAATGGGCCTTTAGCCCAGTTACTCTTTTAAACGAAAACTTCTAATTTTAGGATTTTAGTAGTCTGCCACATATGATCATTTTTAAACTTTGTATTTCTAATCTTAATATAAAATTTATTTAGTTGAAGCGTCCTTCCACATTGACATTTGAAGTCATGAACCTGAATGTGGCCTACACCACACTAACATACAAAAATCACAATTCACATTTTTTCATCTTTATAATATTTTTATTTTAATTAACAAAATATATTTAAGAAATTTTACTAAAGAATCTAGTAAGTTAAATTAACTTTCAGAAATTACATAATCGATAAAATCAATTTAAAGTTTAACTCATGCATCTTAAAGTTAAATTAAAATTATAACATTTTAACTCATAGCTTTTTGATATCTTCAAACTTTAAATATGAACAAATTAGGTATTAATTAATGGTTTGAAATAGATAATTAGATATCATTAGCACGTGTAAACTAACCATCCATCACAACCTTTTAAAATAAGTTTCGTATTTAACTTTTAACAACGTACCATTTTCAAAAAGAGTTGCATATATAGCACTTTCATAATGCAACCATGACAAAAGTTACATATATAGATACAATTTGCAACCTTCTAAGAAAAATATTACAATCTGTACTACAATTGGCAACTTTTTAATAAAAAAAGTTGCAAATTTAATATCTTTTTTAACCTTTTACGAAAAAAGTTACATTACATATTCAAATGCAACCATTGTATTTAGTGAAGTTATGTTAGAGTCAAATGTAACTTATCTAAAAAAATTACTTTTGAAAAATTACATTATACTTATTTCTAGTAGTGAAATCTTCAAAGATAATCAACTCCTTTATTCTTGTACATCCAATATCTTCTTTTCACATGTGAACCCAATTTAGAATCAATTTTCTTGAGAAGTGAACTTCCCCATAATTAACAAAAAAACACACAATAATATTAAATTCCATCATATATAATTTTTACCTTATTATTATAAAGTTGGCAATGCTCAAAATATCATTGTCATCATACTAAACTAAACGTTGAAGAACAGAGAGAAACTACTACTATTTAAAACATTTGAAAGAAGCATTAGATACAAAACTTTTTAACCATATATAAATAAATAGATCAACATAGTTCGCGTAAATGGGTCATCGTCCAATTCAGAGGGATCAACCCAATCTGCGAAACTAATGAATATATATGTTTGTTGACCCGTGACATGATAATATTATAAATGGACGGGTATTGGAATTATATATCGGTTGTAGGTTTAATCTTGACGGGTCATTGTGTTACAGGTCATGGAGTTAAGTTCACGGGTTTTGTTTGGATGGATCAAGTTAGATTAGTGCTGAGTCATGAGAATAAGTCATATAAATCATATGTTCCTTGTTTATGGTTGAGTCATCGAAGTCTAGAAGTTTACCGAGTCTAATGCAGTTAGTTGGGATTTTTCAGTTTTGAATATTTTCTATTAGCTTTGAGTCTTGTATTTAGGTATCTTATTGGGTTGAATAAAAGCTGCGAGAATATTTCCCAAAACCATCAATTGCTATTGTTTCTATTCTTCAACATAAACCTACTAGTTTGTTTACTTCATTTAAGAATAACTAAGGGAGTTCCAACAATTGGTATCAGAGCACTAGGCTCATACCGTGGGATCGTAAGAAGAGAGGCATGTGAATTGTGAATGAAGAAAGATACCAGCAAAATTTCTATGTGAAACCGAGCAAAATCCGATTTGTGTGATCGAGATCGAGTAAACAATCAGTGTGATCAAGAGCAGAGTCCTGTGTGGAGATCAAAGAAGAGAAATGAGCAACTGATCAAGATTGCCTGTGTGGTTCGATCTGATCAACCTGCGTGGTTTAGCGGTTCAAGCGAGAAGACGGCCTGTGTACGTGAATTAAAGAAAATCGAGAAGGAGAGATCTGTGTGATAAATTGGTTACCTGTGTGAGAGCCGAGACTCGTAGCAGAGTGCAACAACAATTCTGTTGTTAATAGCTGTGTGCTATTAAAAATTGATTTTGTATAATCAATTTGTGATTATCACGTTTGGTGACGGTGAAAGAAATCAAGGCGGCACATATTTTTAATGGTTGAAAAAGTCAAATAAAACAATTAATTGGGAATAGTGTACGGGAAGAAAAAAAAGGGAAGAAAGGTGTATTGTTAAATTTTGTCTTTTGCAGGTTGCATAAAAGGTAAGATGACGGAAGAAAATTCAAATCGTGGTGTTATTGTGCAGGCGGGTAATCAAAGTAACATTCATTTGCAATGTCCGAAGTTATCGACTACAAACTACACGAGTTGGTCAATCATGGTGGAATCATTTCTACAAGCTTACGGTTTGTGGGAAGCAATTGATCCGGTCACGGGAGCTGCGGTAGAGGCTAAAAAGAACTCGATGGCGAGGGCATTCATATTTCAGACTCTACCGAAAGGCGTGTTACTTCAAGTTGCAAGTATAAAGATGCAAAGGATGTGTGGGAAGCGCTTCATGTGTTGTATTTGGGAGCCGATAGAGTTCAAAAGGCAAGACTTCAAACTCTTAGAACCGAGTTAAAGATGTTGAAGATGAAGGAGAACGAGAGGGTTGATGAGTTTCGGGCAAACTTAGTGGAATTACAACAAAGTTTAAGAGCCTTGGTTGATGAAATTGTGGTGAGAAAGTTATTAAATTCGGTTCCAACGAAGTTTTTGCAAATTGTTGCTTCTATGGAAAAATATTCGGAGATAGAAAATATGTCACTTGAGGAGGGCGTAGGGAGATTGAAGGCTTATGAAGAGATGATCAAAGTTCATGATGAGAAAGACAATGATGAAGGCAAGTTGTTGCTTTCAAAGGAGGATTGGCAAGAGAGAACCAAGCGTGGTGAGTTTGATAAAAATCAAGTCGGATCTGGACGAGGTCGTGGTCAATGAAGGGGTTGCGGTTTAGAGAGAGGTCGAGGAGGTCGGTTCCAAACCAATGAAGACCGAAGAGAGCAAGGCATGCATTGAGATAAAAGACATGTCAAGTGTTATAATTGTCAAGAGTATGGTCACAATGCGGTTGAGTGCCCCAAGCAAGAACCAAAAGAAGAAGTAGCTAATTTGACTCGAGATGATGATGAGCCAGCATTACTTTGATGAAGAAAACGGGTCAAGGTCAAGATTAAGGAGGAGAGTGTAGGTTTGATCTTGACGGGTCATTGTGTTACGGGTCATGTTAAGTTCACGGGTTTTGTTTGGATGGATCAAGTTAGATTAGTGCGAGTCATGAGAATAACTCATATAAAACATGTGTTTTTTGTTTATAGTTGAGTCATCGAAATCTAGGAGTTTACCGAGTTTAATGCAGTTAGTTGGGATTTTCTGTTTTGAATATTTTCTATTAGCTTTGAGTCTTGTATTTAAGTATCTGTTTCATTGAATAAAAGCCGCGAGAGTCTTTCCCAAAACCATCGATTGCTATTGTTTCTATTCTTCAACATAAACCTACTGGTTTGTTTACATCAATTAAGAATAACTAAGGGAGTTCCAACATCTGTAACTTCTTATGATCACCTTCGTAAACCTTTCTATAACTCCCCTCACACATGCATTTGTTGTCGCAGCAGGTTCCAATTCATCATATGTAAACATTTTTACTACTCTGACCACTCATCATCATCTTGATCCTTCTTGTTGTCTGGGCTCTTTTGTGAACTTGTTCCGCTTTCGTCTAAGAATGTAACATAAAAGATAAAAGCTTAGAGTCGAAAAAAAAAGTTACTTTAAAAGATGTGCGTAAAATTGTTATGATGACATATATTATAGATAAACAGTACTAATGAAAGGCATGTGAATACCCATTATGCTTGATGACTTATTGGCAGAAGTAGAACGGTCAGATTTCTCCTGTAGTTCCAGTAAAGACTGAAGTGAGGCCACTAGCTCGGTCATCGTTGGCCGGTCCATCAAAGCATTTTGCAAACAACGATCTGCGATTTTAGCGAATTGTTTCAAACATCTGGAAGATATTGTTCCCATGATATTAGGATCAACCAACTCGTCATATTTTCTTTCATTTACACATCTTTTAGCCCACGTCACCAAATCACCCAGCTCCTCGTGTTGTTCCTCTACTGCGCGCCTTCCGGATAACAATTCAAATAACACAACCCCAAATGAGTACACATCTGTTTTCCATGTTAACTTTCCACTAAAGTAATACTCTGGATCAAGATACCCAAATGTGCCTTTAACATCGTCTTCAACGTAAGAAACTGATGGATTGGTTGGGCCAAGTATGGACAAACCCAAACCTGAAATCACAGCTACCCAGTTCTCATCTAAAAGTATGTTTGAACTCTTCACGTCACGATGTATGACTCCATGTCGGGTGCGGACACCAGTGTGAAGGTAGTCCAAACCACGTGCAGTACCTATGGCTATCTTGAGCCGTATAACCCAACTTAAAGGAGAATGAGCATTGTGCAGATGATGTTCAAGGTTTCCATTCGGCATATACTCATAAACAAGGATTTTCTCCTCGTTATCCTCACAATAACCAACAAGTGACACCAAGTGAAAGTGACGAGAGTTGCAAAGCGTATTGATCTCGGCCCTAAACTCAACTTCCCCTTGGAGGGATGAAGAATCCCACCTTTTAATGGCTACAACGTGACTAGCATCTTCACTAGAAATAAGACCTTTGTACACTGTTCCGAATCCACCACGTCCAAGGACCAGTTTATCATCAAAGTTATTGGTTGCAGATATAATTTCGGCAAGAGAAAAAAGGCGGCATGTATAGGCTGAAGTTGATAAAGACGGCTTTACGACTTCTCCAGTTGCAGTGTTCATTATCCTGTTTAGCATTTTATATACAAGGAACAAGTTGTCAGTTTAACGAGAAAGAAGCAGGGTAATGAAAAAGAAATAGATAACATAGTCAGCAATCACCATACAGTAGCTCATCAAAAACACATCATGTACCATAATATAGACTAGCGGTTTCATAACAAAAAGGTGAAATCACATTAACACATTGAGGCCATCAAAATTAGAACATAACCTTATAACGGTTTAAAAAACTAGTCTTTCGGGATGCTTATATGTTATATAACAAATGACTACAAAAAAGTTCTGGTTCAGCTACTAGCCTAGTATGGAGTTGAGGAATTCTGGTGGGTACGTTGTGTACAAATCATTTAATAACTAAAACCCAAGTTGAAAATTTCTAGATTAAGCTCCATTTACTTGAAAAAGAGAATGTTACATAGTTTGTGCTCATTTAATTATGTCTAAGGGCTATTTATGTCAATGTTCTAAATGAAAGGGTACCAAGTGTAACTAGTTGCTAAGAGTCATTATCTGGTTGTTATAACTAATGGTTTAGGGTCCTGATTGGGATGTCTTTGTAATCTCAAACTAGCAATTTCTTCTTCTGTAATCATTATTGAATATACATGATTTTTTGTTCTTAGGTGTTACTTGTTATTTGTTATTGTGAATTCGATTGCATAAACGTACTACAAGTGGTATCAGAGCTATGGCTCAACGATTGATAAGGATTTTGGGTTTTTAGAGTGAATCTGAATTCGATACAATGTCATCAACAAAGTTCGACTTAGAGAAGTTTGATGTGAAGAACGGCTTCAGTCTCTAGTTGAAGATAAGAGCCCTATTGGTCCACAGTGGTATGCTAGTGCCTAAAGGGTGAAACCAGGTCACCTTTAACAATGACAGAAAAGAAGAAAAAAGAGGTGATGGAGACATTGCTATCATCTTAAGCCTTGGTGACAGAGTGCTTGGGGATAAAGATTCAAGAAGAAGAGAAATGAGGGATCAGTTATGACTTGTTCAAAAGTACTTACATACGTTACATTCGTTAGTGTCATAACTGTTGACAAGGATAAGCTAGATACAAATATCAAGAACTACGTGTTCATATGTTGTTACTCATATGAGATATGATATCACCCTTAGGATAATCAAAATAAGTGTCATCTAAAGCTTGGAGAGTGCACTCTACAATGAGTAGTCTACAATAGACTCTAAGATTTAACAAATGAAATTGAAAGGTAAGATCATGTTATGTTTAAAGACAACACAAACACATATACAAATCTAGCTAGTATGGTTAGAGAGTCCAAGAATAGCCAATTGCCCAAAGGAATAACTTAGAAAAACAAAACCTAAAACATTTCAGACGGGTATTCGGGGATGTACCGAGTATGAAATTAGTTCTAATAATATTATGGGTTTGGGACAAGTACTGTATTTGGTGATACCCCGCCCACTTATGATAACTCGTTGACCCATATTGAAACCAAATATATTGTATTTATTAAATTGAGAGTATGAAGTTTCAAGCAGTCTTTGAGGTGTTAAGATCGGGTACGGGTAAGGCCATCCCAACGAATAAATGATATACCCTCAGCTACACACATACATGAACCCAACTGGCAATATATAGGTTATAAAGATGTATGTTACCACATATTGAACACAATTTTTTAATTGGGTACGTTAATCAAATTACCAACACATGTCACATACTATTCCTATCGTCATTCGTAGAAACTAGTCGTGTTAGATAACTATGAGAATAGTATATTCACACATAACATGATGGAGATGAATCATGTTAAGAATATCTATCAGTTATGGCTTGTTTAAAACTACTTAGATATGTTACATATGTCAATGTTATAATTGTTGACAAGGATAAGCTAGCTGTAAAGATCAAGAACTACATGCTCATATGTTGTTACTCATATGAGATGTGATATCACTCTTAGGATAATGAAAATAAAAGGCATCTAAAACTTGAAGAGTGCACTTTATAATGAGAAGTCTACAATAGACTCTAAGATTAAAAAAGGAAATTGAAAGGTAAGATAATGTTATTTTTTAAATACAACACAAACACAAATACAAATCTGGCTAGTATGATTATAGATTCCAAGAATAGCTAATGGTCCAAAGGAATTATGATGGATATTGGGGTATGTACCGAGTATGTGAATAGTTATAATAATTTGTGGGTTTGGGACAAGTATTGTATTTGGTGATACCTTGCCCACTTAACATAACTCGTTTACGCATATCAAAACCAAGTATATTATATTTATAGAATTGTAGATAAGTATGAAATTTCGAGCTTTCGTTGAGCTACACACGAACCCAACCGGATAAACGGATAAACGGTATACCGTCAGCTACACACGAACCCAACTAGTAATAAGTTACAAATATGTATGTTATCACATATTGGACACGATTTTATAATTGGGTATGTTAATCGGATTACCAACACATGTCCCATACTATCCCTATTGTCATCCCTAGAAACTAATCAAGTTAGATAACTATGAGTACAATATGTTCTCACATAACATGATGGAAATGAATCATGTTAAGAAACTCTAGGTTTAATAAGATATACTAGAGATTAGATCTATGGTTAGATACTCTACATAAAAAATTTAGTTGCTATTAACCAATAACATTTAGCGAGTGTCTTATTTGTAATCCTTGCGTTTAGAAGATCTTCTTTAGAGAATAAGTAAATTTGGAGACAAGATGCGGAAGAAAAGATGAACTCAAGCCAATAACATATTAGAAATGCTCAGGGTAGGTTGAGAATTCATGATATCTACAAAGGTCATTGTCTTCCACACTACCGTAGTCAGTAGCACTTATGATACATCAATGTGATAGAAAACCATAATATATCCTATTAGTCTTGCTTGTTCTTGTTCTTCTTGTAAATTTTATAATAGTCTTTCTTAGGTGGCATGCTTTCCTAACAAAATATGTAAATTTTGTATTTCATTTGTTCTTGGATGTTTGTTTAGATTATGTTTAAATCGTGTTAGACATTTTTTAAATTAAAATATTTTGTCGATACATATAAAGTTGTTAATCTGATAAAATAGAGAAACATTAAAAAAAACAAGTATGTAAATTCAATTATAAAATTATACCAGAATTTATATTGAACTCAATACCCAAAATTAGACCAAATAATTCTTTTCTATAGGGGTTGAACCGGTCTAATGAATCATCACAGTTTTTCATGACAGTTTCATGATAGTTGACGGTTATAAGTGCAGTCACTGTTACATCTTGGTTACTAACTCTGTTACTACCAAAGTTATTGTTCCTTATCACTTTTGCTACTTGATATTGCTACGTTCAATTTCTAATGATACGAAGTTGCTATCGATTTTTAATTACTAACGAAGACCATTTAGCTACTAATGTCAAAGTTGATACTAGAGTCAAAGTTGCTATCATAGATCATATTTAATACCGATCATCAAATTCAAGCAACTTTCACCAATTTGACAAATCCAAAGCATCTTCCAGTGCATTATAATAAAAAGGACCCTGTTACCATAGTTATACCCCCAGACCCCCCACTTTCAATGGGCTTTGGCCCTTGAACTATCAAGGTCCCTTAGCATCAAAACTAGAAACTTAAAACCGACCATGTACACCAAACCAATCGTATTACCATTTATTACTCATACATATACTTTATTATAGGAATATGTAGTTATGCATATGTATTATATCCATAAATCAGATTTTTTATTACTGACTTAATACAAATTAATGATTTACAAATACATAAGAAAAAATTGGTTCAAACAGCTAGACTATTGAGTCAGTTTGGTTTGTTGTTTTACGAAACCATGATTAGTCGTTCAACCAAGAGTTATTATCTAATCCGTTTAACCAGACCCTAAACGTCCCTAGTAGAGACATCTCGTCTCTTTCTAGTCTTTCTCCTATCTTGATTAAAGACGCGCAATAACTACCATTGCGTGGAGATGTTGCAATGATACAAACCATAAAATCATAGAAAATGAAAGTGGGTGTGATACCTTTCATGTGAAGGGTCAGATTCCTCAGTCATTATGCCATCAAAAGTTGATATAAACGCGCCAACCGTCTCATCACCGGACTTGGACTTATATAGCTTGTCATAAATTTCCTAAGTTAAGGAGCGAGGATGAATTTCCTATACAACTAAACATTAAGATATTTCATTTATACACTAAACTTAATACCCAATTACCTCCATTGTTTCTTCAATAAATTCGGATCCAGTGCCAGATTTCATTCCCTCCTCAAGCAAGCTTGATGTGAACGCTATAGGTTTATCACCAATAGATGATTTGGACATCTCACTAATCTTGTAATCATCCTCCTATTTGTTAATCAGACACCAAAGCCCATATTAGCAAATTAAGCTCAGTTGTTACTAACCAAAACCAAGTCATCATAATCAAGTTAATTTATTTGTTACCACCGATTTTAATCCCTCCCCATGCTGGAGCGAATAAGACCCCTTAATCTCATCTGAAATGAATGCTTTAGACATGCCCTCACTCTCAAGGTTGTAACTTACTTTTTGTTCCTGAAAATAACATAGTAAAAACAATAACAAATATGAGACATGAAGAACACACAAATTAAATAAAAAACTAGTAGAGTAAAAGATCATTCATCTTTTTGTATAAAGAAAAAACCATTGTACCTAGCATGCCATGTGAGCAAAATTGAGTGAGAAGAAACAACGACAAACATATTAATTAGACAAATATACTATTTAGACTAGTTTATTGTTTATATAAATGATTGTTTGCCATTTGGTGAGAAACTATACTTCATTGTATTTCTTTAATTACTTTACATTTATGATTCAAAGAATTAACAAGATGGACATGATTACCTAATATCATCTTCTCATCTACTTGATTATATACCCAACATGATTTTATTAGTTCACTCAAAGTTAGTTGATCCTCATTTATAAAGGACAAGGAAACTTAGCATAGCTACACGATCTTGTCACCTATTCATTTGTTTTGGGTTTTTGTAGCTTTGGTCATTCTTTATTGTGTGTTAGACTTTGACAACTACCCTTCTTCACATATTTATTTGTACTCTTGGCTTGATTTCTTTCACTAATGTAAATGTATTTATCAGAATTGGGTTTCATAGTATGATAATAACGAAATAGAATATTTTTTTTCCAATTGCTTGTTGCTTACTTAAGTAAGGATTATACTCTATATTGTAAGAAAAATTATTGTATTTTCATCTCAACCGAAGAACCATTGAGATTTAGATACATTTTATATATATGAGACATGTTGTAATGATTATGATACACGTAATTGATTAATACTTACCTTATAGAAACCCGATGGGTTTTGAGTCAGTTACTTGTATTTTAATAAACTAACAGGTATACTAAAACCTACGGGTATGGCTAATACTGCGATAGTTAAACCAAAACCTATGGCTATGCCCGTCCTGTATACATATCTAACTTTGGATACCCAAGGATTGAAAAGGTAGTAAATATTACATAGGGAAATGTTCAAATGAAAACCATGTGTTATTGCGAGAACTTACAAAAACCCTTCAAGATCAATCAAAATCATTTTTTTGTAATGGCATTATTGCAAGTGCGTGTGGTGCGCGCACACAAACACACACACACACACACACACACACATATATATATATATGTATGTATGTATGTATGTATGTATGTATGTATGTATGTATGTATGTATGTATGTATGTATGTATGTATGTATGTATGTATGTGTGTGTGTGTGTGTGTGTGTGTGCGTGTGCGTATATATATACATACCCATATATATATACATATATATATATATATATATGTGTGTGTGTGTGTGTGTGTGTGTGTGTATAAAATGATGGTATTTTACGTATATTTGTAAATTCACGAGTGTAAAAGGATTAACATTGGTGTAAGTTTTACTTACATCTACAAATATATGTTTTTTAACTTACACTAGTGTAAACTTTTTTACACTTATGAATTTACTAATATTCATAAAAATATTGGCTTTTTCCTTGTTCGTCAAGCTTTCGAGCAGCTCTTTCACTGCCTTCTTGTGACACATTGATTGGGTTCACACCCCAGCTCTGAGTCAACTATTTCAGAGCTCTATCCCTTTCTTTCTCCCAGCGTCATTTAGCCGAGTCTAGTTTTCCTCTCACATGTCCCATACTGTAAATTACCTTCTTTCGTCCATCCACGAGGCTGTAAAAAGAGAGAAAGGGGGAGAAGCCTCTCTGAAGCTTTGATTTGGACGCTTGGGCTGGAGCTGTAGCTAGTTGGACTAGAAGCTAGTGGTGTTCTAAGCTTTTAAGCTACAGAAGTAGTCTTCTAGTGACTAAAGACTCAAAAATGTGAGACTGTGAAGTATCTAGGTGGTAAGAAGACTAGCTCGGGCTTGAAAGCTTGAACGTATAGACTGCACTTTGGATCACAATATGTGGAGTCTCTAAAAGCCTTAAAGAAGCATGAGACTGAAGAGGTCAGGCATTAGTTGGTGTGAATGACTCCGGCCGAAAGGTTAGCGAATCCGACTTCCATTATTTATGAGGGACCCAACCAAGGGGGCTATGCCTCCAGCCCCCTTCTTGTTGTTCTCTCTAACTAAACCACCACCAATACACTCTTCCACTACAAATGCTAAAAGCTGGTCGCCTTTGGAAGCGTTTGCTGGTCGCCAAAGCGTATCGTTCCCGCAACCACTTTTGTACTTTGTTTATAGCTTTTTTAGGTTATGCAATTGAAGGGGGCTTGCGCTTGAAAGGAGTTACCAGATTTCAGACATAAAAACTCAAAGCCTCAATCTTTTTGTTTTGAATCATAATATGCTGTATGTGTAATAATCATATTAGCTTAAAAGATAGTAATATTTATTGATCAATCACCAAGTTTCTTGTGGTGACTAGCTTGCACTTTCATAAGCTAGATACCATAATATCTTTAATGGTTTAACGCTCTATTTCTTGTCTTTGTTTGCTTCATATGAAATCAAATGTTTTTTCTTGAGTTGGAATATAGTTTGTGATGAAGCTGGTGTGTCAAACAACCTCTCCCTATAAGTAGTTTGCAACCCTTTTGTTTCGTCATGCTGCAAGTTATTCCAATCATGGTACGGTTTCTGGGCTCCACGACACCAATTGTTACTGTGATTATAATGTTGTGAGATGTCTTGTAATCCTTTCTTTTTCATAAAAAATATAAATTTAATAGAGTTGAACTCATCACCTCTATCTTTATGAAACTTCTTGATTGTCGACCTTTTTTCTTTCTGAACCATAGCGTTGAAAATTTAAAAAGGAATTGAATGCATGTTCTTTTAACCTAAGAAACTATGAATACATATACTGTGAGCAATAATCAATCAAAACAAATATCAAATACTTACCTCCTAATGTAGATGAAGTCACTAGTCCATACAAGTTGCCAAAGATCATCTTGATTTGTTTGGTGTGTTGTGGCGATTAGGAACATGTTTCACGATTGTTTCCCCATTAATGGGAGACATGCTACTAGTACACGTGTGTGATTGCGGGTAACCCCATAGCTATGTTCTTCACCTTTAATGTCTTTAATGTATTGAAGCTTATATAACCAAGGCATGTATGCCATAGCCATGTACCAACATCTATATGAGCATGCAAAGAAACGAATCTTCTAATTTTAAGCTTTATCTTGTATAACAGGACTTTGGTTCTATTGGCTTTTATAGGTAAATTCCAAGTGCAATCATGGAGTAAGTACTTCTTTACAACCTCCTTTAGTGGCCAAGACTTGTTATGTTTCTTTTAAGACTTGGTATGTAATAATACTTGATTAGCACACATTGCTTACTAGTTTTCCTTGCAAGATGATCGATAATTTTCCCTAGATTTCAATACATGAGTTATCTCTAAATTTAACAAATTTGATTACAAGTTCATTTAGTATGCCAAAATAGTGTTGTTTCACTGTCATATGATTGCTAGCTCTGTTGTGGTTAGGTCTAAAATCTTTTAGATGAGAGTTTTTCTTCATTCAAGAAGATAGATTCTTCATCACATCACATCATGAACACAACAGGTTTGGCTTCGTTGATTTACGATAAATTGACTTCTTGTTGCTTTTTCTTTCTTTTCATGTACTAGTGCAAAGTGGCCACATTGATTGCACTTATAATATTGGACATGTGACATGTAATTCCTTTTCCTATGATGCTGATCACCTCCTTTGTATTTAGTTGAAACTATTGGTCCCTAATTATCTTCACCAATGCCTCTTCCTACCGTTTGGTTAGGTTACGGTTCCAGTCGGTTAACAATTTCACCCTGCCTTTGGTTGGGTTGTCTGATCTTGTGAACATTAATTTGGTTTGACCATCAATTTGGTTTAATTCATTATTGATCCTTTCCTCATATAACTTGAGGCAACCAATAACATTGTCAAAAGTCATAGTTTTTAAGTCTGTACATGCTCGGTTGACGCCACTATGTGAATGAAACATCATGGGAGCCCTAACATTTTAGCAACTTTGATCTTCTATCGTGGAAATAGGAGGCAGCCTTCAATACAATACCATTGATTTTCATAGAGAACTTATTAATTTATCCGGGATACTTTATCTTCACGATTTGAATTCAACCATCAATGTCTATAGCATTGCTTTATTTTACACAATCAGCACTCACATTATGGAACTTGATTGCATCCCACATATATTTTGCTATGGTGAGATTGCAAATATATGACACCTGTTCTTCTAGAATTGATTGAAACAAGAGGGCTATGGGCATGTTCTCTTTTAGAACAACTAGCATTCCTGAGATGGGTTACAACACACCCGACACTCGGTGAACGTTGAATAATAGCCTTCATTCCTACTATCTAACCGATGTAGTTTGTTGACGAAAGCATTATACATTGTAAGGATATAGTGTACCTTCATTTGCGCTTGCAATCATGTACCTAGTGGACTGTCGGCCATTATTCTTCTTCCATAACAGTTGGTTAAGGCGTCGAGATTGCAGGTACCACTCCTCTTGACTTTGATACCTAACTTAGAATTGACTTTTACTTATTGTAATCAATTTTTAATTTCTTGAATCACTCAGATACCAATATAAGTCATAGAATCAATATAAGAACATAAATAATATTGGCTAGCTCTAAAGGAACGTTTTAATAATCAAGGAAAACTCACTTAAAAACTTCAATTAACATTTGATAATACACAACCCTAAACCTTGGTTATGTATTATAGATTAACCCTACTTGGTAAAAGAGAAAACAAATCATAGTTGTACTAGGAACTAAATCTTCCATTAGCCCACTTGCATAATAGGCAGCCCGATCCAAGAACTACCCAACTTGAACATGGGAATTAATTGCAACAAAAGTAATTTTAAGACAACAAAACATGCTTAGATTAGTGGCATGAAGAAAGAGGAATTTCAATTCTCTATATTATATATCTATTACTAGTTCAATTTGTATTATAGTTTATCCATGATCAGAGTTTAGTTTATTTCGGTAGGTATGTCACAGATGCGTGGGCGGGACAGGAGAGGTCCATATAAGTAAAAAGGTCAACTTGACCTTATGCTAAAGATCCAAAATTTGAAAACTTTAAAGCAATTTCCATGACCCTTATGGTTGAAAAAACACCTTACGTACATGTGAGTAAGGATCAAGTTTCTCCATCATATTTTCATCAAAAGTAGATACGCAATCATAAAATGTCTCTTCATCAGATATGTAATCGTAATATGTGTCAACACCATGAATTTCCTGAGACGAGGAGCAAACTCATTTTTTACAAATCCAAACAATAAGGTCTTACGTTTATCCACTAGACTAATCACTTACCTCCTTGTCGGGTTTCATATCTCCGTGAAGCAAGCTTGGTGTGAACACACTTTTATCACCAAAAGCTGATTTGGACATCTCTGTGATCTTGTAAACGTCTTCCTGCGTGTTTATCATAAACACCGAAGCCGAGATTATCAAACTCAGTTGAACATAGGGGTCTATTTAAAACTTTTACTTATGTCAACTCATTGTAAAATTAAAAAGAAAGGATAGGAACAAGTCGATAAATCTCAAAGAATCTATAGATGTATTAAAACACAAAGGTCATGTTCATCTTATACCAACCGTAAGGTAAAATATAACTATCCTCACCCATCATCTTATTCATGTAACACGTTTATTAAAAATATTTACACATATTGCAAAGCAAACATACCAGTTGAGAACCATGAATGACACATCTCATAGTTTTCAACTCTGTAAATGATGGATGCACTTGTTTTGATCGACCTGTCTTTCTCCAACCTCTTACCTCTAAAATGTAAAATAGAAAAATAAAAAGATATGTGAGTTTTTACATTTGCAGCTCAGATTTAAATACAAATATACATAGTAGCTTGATATGATAAGAAGGACATACCCGTGTAGTCAATGGTATTACCGGCTAAAGTTGTAAACCAATCCCGAGTCAATCTACCAACCTCCATTAACTCAAAGTAATCACGTCGACAAAGATAGTAAGCTCCTGTGCTAAGTTGAAATCCAGACAAATCTTCTCCCAGAACATCTGCCCATCCGGTGTTAGTTTCCAAGGTTTCCATATTAGAGTACACAAGGCTCACACCACATTCATGTACCTCCAATCCTCTAATCACAACAATTGAGACATTAATTGTGTCTCCAACATCTAATGCGCTTCCAATTGGCCAATAGCTTAACCATATGCAAACTTCACCATCTTCAGGTTTACCAAAGACTTTAGGGTTGTACATCAAATCAAGAACACCATTGTTTGTACGGACTATACAAAACCAGGCACAATCATCACCTAATATGGCATACTTGGAAGTTATATTAATTCCTTTGAGCCTCTTGTTTTCAGGGCACGAAGGCAAATCAAAGGACAAAGAAGATGATTTTGAAATATACTTAGGTTTCATTCTTGGATCCTTTATATCTGGCAGAGATATGCTCATTATATTGAATTCATACAACATCTGTTCCACATGAACCAAAGGGATCAATCATTCATATGATTAGTTTGTAGATGGTATATTAATGATGTATTAGTTTAAAGATGGTATATTAACCTGGATTTGCCAACTTCTACCAACTGTGATCTCATCACCAACAAGGTACACCTCATGGTTTTGATATTCTTTTAGCCACTTCAAGTGTTCCAAATCAGTTTCATCTAATTCAGCTATGGGTACCAATTTGATAAAGCCTCAACTTCATACAAATTAATACAACCTTCATAGCCAAACTCTTGCAAAGTGAATTTATGTGACTCGAAAGTTACTTTTACGAGCGATCGACAATCAAATATGTACAACTCTACAAGTGTAGGAGGGAGACATAGAAATTTGAGTCTAAAGCAAAAGCTCAGGTCAAGAACATGAAGTTTTTCAAGATGATTATAGCTAGGTAAGGAATCAAATTGACTATTGCTTAAATTCAAATATTGCAAATGTGGTTGAAAGTTTAAACTAAAAAAATCATTAAATTTAAGATGGCAGTCTTTGAGGAGTAATTGATGTAAGGAAAATGGGAAGGGAAAAGTATGTTGTTTTGTAACAACTCCACGAGAAGTAGAAGCTGCTAAAGAAGTTGTTTGCTCTCTACCGAATAGGTTTTTACACCCATTCATGTTTAGTAATTCAAGTCTTCGTAGGCCTCCAATTGTTTCACAAACATTAACCAAACCATAACAGTTCCAAAGAATTAAAGTTTCAATATTAGGGATCATGAAAATGTTACGGATCTCAACAAGATGGTGCGAGTCCTTAAGATTTAGAACTTTTAGTGACTTGATATCCTGTTGCAAGGTTATATAAAGTTTCATAAAGATCATTAATAACAAGAACCAATAAGAAGAGGATAACGGATTCACTACCGTAGGGGGTTCAAATGTTTCCAAGTTGCTATAGCTCATATCTATAGCCACCAAGTTTCCCATATATAAATCACAAGGAATACTTCTTAAATGGAATCCATGCCAACAAAGCCATCTTAAGTCTTCAGAAAATTTCTCGTAGGTTCCATTAAGTTCCACGAAATTTAGTTGAAGCAATTTTAGACTATCCATATTTTTTAGTGCGTCTGTTTTAAGTTTTGATAGCTGCAAGTTTAACATGTGGAGAGTTAGTAATGTCTGATGCACACAAGCATGTCATGTATCCTTGCAAACATAATCTATGTCCATGTTTAACAACTCAAGATTATTTGTAAGTGGCACGGGAGCATGTTATATGAAGCTTATTTAGCATTTAACTATAGTCAAATCCATAGTGTAGACTAAAACACATTTTGAAATAAACAAATCGCTGTACCTTTTTCATCTCCTGGATTTACTTTTCTAATATAATACTAAAAATTCAAAATCCCAAATTTAGATTGTTACTCCTTACCTTGAATGTAGAATTTCCTTCGAACAACATCTTCATGTCTAGTGCTAAACCTTCTATCATTTCTGAACCCTATGAAAAAATAATACCAAACCAGACAAAGTTAGATGGACAAGACTAGGACACAATGGTGAAAGTCAAAAAAGGGCTTACCATTCCTTTTCTCAATATATGATAAGAGTCGCTACTAAGCCAGACTCTGCTACGTTTTGCAGGAAATTTGTTGATTCTTGACGGACTATATTTTTCCCATATCTTGAACCAACCTATGCATTATAAGCGTTTTGTTTGATGAAACAGAAAGAAGACATCTGTTAACTAGGAATGTGATCCCAGATATCGCTTTGTAATCAGGCTCTAATATCTTTACCACATAATCCATGTCTTTCCCAACAAAGAAACAAGCAATATGTAAAAATAACCCTTTCACGGTATCATTTGGCAATGACATGTAGCTTCTTATTAGTACATCTTGAATTCGAGAATCCATATCGCCTCCAAATAAACTCAATAGACTTTCCCAATATGAGATGGTATCATTCTTGAATAGAGATGAGCCTAACACTTCAAGAGCTAGTGGATTTCCTTCACAATATTGCACTGCCCGTAGAACAACCTTCTCAAAGCCCACCTTAGGGATTTTTGAGCGAAACGCATGCCAACATAAAAGCATTAAAGATTCATTATCATTCAATAATCTCATTTCATACCTTTGACATCTCCAATATGGAAAGTCAAGCCAATTGTCAGTATTTTCCCTGGTGTAATTATAATCTTGCTTTGTATATTAATATGTCGGCTACCAAGTATATCAATTAGCTGGTTAAGTCCAACAATATCATCTAGAACAATGAGAGTCCTTTTCGTTTGCAATGCTTCCTCAATCATAGGCGTACCTCGAAGAACACAAGGTATCTTTCTTTCCTTTCCCCCTAAAATGTCTTTAAGAAGTTGTTCTTGTACTTCAAGTAAACCATTAGGTTTTTCACATCTTGTACCTATGTTTTCAACAAAACTCACATATTCAAACCTTTTCCAATTTAAATTGTATATATATTTGGCCAATGTTGTTTTACCACTTCCACCAATACCGTAAATTGCTAAAAACTCATGATTGCATTGTTCTAGCCAGGATTGGATGTCCTCATAACGAGTGGTCATCCCTATTGTATTGGGCGGAAGATAAACATCTTTGGGACCCAACTTATTGTAAATTATATCAACTATTTTCTTCAAAACATTACCTTCATGTCTGCAAGAACACATGAAAAATGAAGAAGCTCATGAGCTGATACTAGAGTCTTTGATATTTTTAATAACAAAAAAAAAATAAAGTTTGAAACTTAAAGCACAAAATGTTAGAGATAAACAGAATTAGAATTATGTACTACATGAATGTTTTTATTCTCTAGTAATCTATTCATTTTAAAGAAGATGTGTTTATTCATATTTTAAAATCACAACGTGAGAAAGTCGCATATTACACCCGTTGAATACTTAAACTAAAACTTAATTACTAAGTAATAATATTTAGAAATTAAAAACAAAAAACAAACTTATTAATTATGTGCAAAAGAAAAAGAAACAAGAAAATAAATGATGGTATAAAAATATTTTAGCAATTACATAGAATGAGAAACAAATTTTTTATTATGTGAAAAAGATGGGCAGAAAACAAACTTATTAATTAAGAATAAGTAGTGAGAAAAGTAAATAAGGGCTAACACAATTAAAACAAGGGGCCCATTATAAAAAGTGGCACTATATATTGCCATATAAGCTTGTAAATTTACATATTTCATCAATTAATGCTTAAAAAACATTATAAATTATATATTACAAATTTTTGTCTTCAGAAATATATAATTTTCAAAGTTTATAAGAGGATGTATGTAATTCCTTTAAAAAAACAATAGAGTTACATCATTGTATTAGGGACCAAAATTTGGGCCTTAAACTGGAAGTTAACATTGATAATCGTAAAGCTATATCAACATCTAAGTAAAGCAATGTTTATAGATTTTTGTCTCTTCATATAATAGAATTATAATTATTCAAGTAAATTACATGGATGGTCAAGTGGCGGTTTCGTCAAAAAACTGAATTTGGTGCTTAAAGTATAAATTTTTTAATAATAGTTTGTATATTTTTGTTTCTTTATTATTAATAGTTCTTACTCTATTTGTTAAGAGTTAGCGATATTAAATTTGTCAAAATTACTATTTTACATACAGGGATGATAAATGCAATTTACCTTCTAATATATATGGTTAGTATCATTTGAAAACTCACAAACATCTTTAATACCGGGTGAACCCATATTAAACCAACAAATTTTCTATTTTTATGTAAATTAAATGATTGAAATATAATATTTAATCGTTTCTTTTGAGTTCAAAGAGACAACAATATATGAACAAATTTGTAATCTATACATGTTTAAGTCATGTGTAGGTTACACTATTTACACATTTGTATATAAGCATATGAAATTTTAAAAACATATGAAACATTTGTTTGATGAGTTTTATGTTATTTGATGGTTTTTAATGTATATAAACATACTTAAATCCGTGTAAAAATATAAAATTTATAAAAAGATAAACTACTAATATTAGTTCTCGTATCTTTTATGTTATTCTTTTTATTTATAGAACTTTAACATGGTCAATTTTTTTTACTAACGGTTGACGGCGATCTTTTTTTGCTTTTACAAGTTTATTCGTTTTTATCCAGATTAATTGATATGTAAGTGTGTTGTTCTATTTGATTTGCTTACTTTACCATTCAAGCTAGCATTTAGTGAGCAACACATATCATTTTTTTAAAGTCCTTTATGGTAGCAGCAATTGAAAAATGAATAGTAGAACCAACATAATATGCTGAGAAGATGTAATGAGGAGGACCGTTCATGTGTCCAAAATTGATCACTAGAAATACAATTCTTAAATTGTTATGTACTATCCATGCATAGATGTATATTGTCATCATCGTTGCATGGTGTGGGTTGGTAGACTAACAAAATCAAGTACCGCATGTATATTCTTGTTGTTGTCACATCATACAGCTCCTATATTAATACATTATTATATATGAGTGAAGATCATTACACAATATTTTTTATTTTGAGAGAACCAAAATAACTTTTAGTTTACATAAACGTAAGCTAAATCTGATAGTACTGAAGCAGTTTTATAGATTTGTATTTATAAAATAAAAAATAAAATATGAAAAACAACTAAATATCATCAATGTTAATTTACGTGTGTAAAAATAAGTGAGTCATTTGGTTTAGTGTGTGTGTCTATATATATATATATATATATATATATATATATATATATATATATATATATATATATATATATATATATATATATATATATATATATATATATATATATATGTGTGTGTGTGTGTGTGTGTGTGTGTTTTTTTTTTTCATGCAAAGACATTATTTTAATTTTAATTTAATTTTTTTAATTCTCATATGTTTATTATTTAATACACGTACAAAAATATGTTTTTTGAAAACATATTTTTTTCTTACACATTCGGTTTTAAATCGTTTATTAAACCTTTTGACTTTTAAAAGTATTTTTATAACCATTTGATTTTCTTAAACGTTAATTCAAACCTAAAGTATAATTTTAAAATTGTTCGTTTTTAGAATATTGTATTTTAAATAGTTTGTTTATCCAATAGTATAAAGAATATTGAAAAAGACATTTAAAAAACCTGAGAGGTTTTTAAAAAGAAGACGTTTTAAAATATGAATGGTTTAATAAAAGATCTTTAAATAAACAAACATTTTAGTTTTTTTAACATATGGTTTTATGGATGACATCTAGAAGAGCGAACAAATTAAAAAAATATTATAAATCGAACATTTAAAAAAACTGTATTTAAAACGATCTTTATCTCTGTATTTAAAACAGGTTAATAAGAACCATATTATATATATTATTAAAAATGAATGTCGATGTCTCCAGTTAATTACCATGAGTTTATTATTGACCACATAAGTCTTGCAATTTAAAAAACTATCATCTATTTCTTTCTTATATGTGACAACCGTAAGCCAATGTTAGGTAATAAAACGTTTTTTTTGAAGATAGTATATACTTATATACTTTATTAGAAATTTGTTAAGGTGATTATATGTGATTAACCTTATATGAATTCTTCATATTTTTGCATGATGATACGTGAACATGCATGCATGCATGCATACATAAGTGTTTACGTGTGCATATGTGCCACTCTTGTGTGAACCTTTTGATTTTTGAATCATAAGTATGAGAGTCATAAAATCTTAGGATTATGTGATTAGTTAGTTGAATGTTAGATGCTTTTATTTACATGAAATGAATTAAGATTTAAAACTTAATCAAACACTACTAATCAAGTTAACATCTAGAAACCTTATATCAAAAACCAAAACTAAACCAATCCTAAACACTTAAACACTAACTAAAACACAACCTTAACATTAGTATCGGCTCATTAGAACATTAATTAATTTAGATTAGCAAATACCTAAACAACTAACCTTAACTTAATGACTAAGTGAGTCATTAGTCTCTTAGCTCGTCCCCTAGCATGACCTAAACACTAATCCACCTCTAAATCTTGCCACCTATCACCTAAGTGGACACCTAATGAAGCTATAATAACCACCTCATGGATCTAGACTTAGAGGTAATGATGATCCTCCTAAACACCTTGAAACCCTCGGCCGATGGAACCTCTACAACCGTAAACCACCACAACCGCAAACCACCACAACCGTAAACCACCACAACCGCAACCAGGGCCGGCTTAACGTTTTTTTGAGGCCCCAATCAAACTAAAAAACGAGGCCCTTTTGAAAAACGCAATCTAAACAAAAGCAACCTAATCAAAAATTTTTAAACAAAAGCAAAAAATCAAAGAAAACTTTGTATACTAACTTAAGTCGTTGATGGTTGATTTCTTTAAACAAAAAACGCTAGACAAAGTCGATTAAATCAATCGGAGAAAAGGGGACTTAGAAATGATCGTTTGCTTTTTGAATTGTGTAACTGTGTTTTTTCAATAACCTATTAAATCCTCAAAATTTTCATCGGTACTCAACTATCAAGTGTTATTACCACTACCAAATTTCATTGAGTTATAAAAAACTAAACCCACTATAATATTTTTAATAAACGACCCTTATTTTTAGGGGCCCCAAGCTCAATGCGTCACAACTTACATTATAAAGCCACCCTTACCACCACCATCATTCTCTCGGCTCTCTTCCTCTCTCTCGGTCTTCACATAACACAACCAACATCATCATCTCTTGCTCACCAACTGATTCCCATCATTAAGAACATCATAACACCAAGTTTTCTTCAACTAGTTTGTGATCAATCTCCAAGCTCAAGAACCACCTCATCAAGTGGGTTATCAAGGATCTAGCTAGCAACTTCCTTAGTCTTCATCCTCAAACAAGGTTTGATTCTCAAATCTATAACTAACAAGTTGAAGAAGTGTATATGCGTTTAAGTAACACAATAATCAACCCTTTAAGTTAAATCATCAAGATTATTCATAAAACCTCATGAACACTTGATTTCTATCAAAAATCAGTAAGAAAAGGGTTCAAAACAGAAAATTTGAGAATTTTATAAAAACCAAAGATTTAAACAAAAGTAAAAGATTTAAAGGGTTGAAACATGTGTTAATCATGATAAATTAGATAAATACTTACATGACTGTGATTGTAGAAAAAATATTAGGAATTTGTTAGAAATATTAGAAATAATAATCTATAAATTATGGGATAATAATATTAAATATATTAATTTATATGATTAATTCAAGAAAATAGAAGAAAATTTCTAAACAGAAGATCTGGATTCAATAAAAATCTAGAAAATTAATATGAAGACCCTTATATTTTATAGAATTTATAAATAAATTTCGTGAATTAATTCACAAGAATGTCAATGTTTTATATTTTAGAATAGCTAATAAAAAGAAAATCTAAAGTAATAGTAATATAGTAGTTGAAATTATAAAAATATACATAAATTAAGATTTACAGAAAGGAACAGTTTGTATAAATTTTAGAACTTTTAGAGATATGTATCTATTTCTGCCATGTACTATGAAACTTGTAAAAATTCTAGTAAACTTTTTGTAATGAGATACGGATTTAACTTTTTAAGGGATAATTTAGATTTGAGAAGATTACTGCTTGTAAAATTTGGTGATTTTTGGATAATAGTAGCTACTATTTAGGTTTTTTGACTTAATTAGTGATTTAATTGCTGAAAATTTTAAAGAAATAAGATTTATTTTTAACAAATAATTATTTTATAGGAATTATTTGACTTGTGGCTGGAATTAAAATGAATAACATGGCCCATTTTTAATCATAAATTTTTGAGGGAAAATGCATACTATTTGTGTTTGAAATTGATGCAAATTTAAATAAGAATTTTGATTTGTTAATGTCATATTGACACAACCATTAATTCGAATGTGGAACCGTCAAATAATATAGGTAGCGCTACTTCGAAACATGTCAACCTGTATCTGCCGGATGAGGGCAATGATGTTATATTATTTGATTCTGTGATGAGTATGTGACAGTTATGAATCACTTGATATGTGAGTATGTTTGGTTGTGAGTTTGATTGTATTGCATCAATTCAAAATGATTTATGTTATTGATTAAACCTATATTCTCACCAACTTTATGTTGACTATTTTGAGTATGCTTTATCAGGTCATTAAATGCTTTATAATCTCGTGTACACGTTCAGCATGTTTAGTGATTGGC
>CM046030.1:6716750-6858684 GCA_025215565.1 Flaveria ramosissima | reverse complement strand
ATTACGCTCTATTATTATTATTATTATTATTATTATTATTATTATTATTATTAATATTATTATTATTATTAATTATTATTATTATTATTAAATTCAATAAATTCATATGTATTATAGAAGTTTTAAATTAAATCCACCGTAATATTACCATACCAACCCTATAGATGTTTTAAGATCAAGTTGAAATTTCTAACATCTTAAAATATTTTATAAATAGTATATATATTATAGATATTCATTATTGCTTTTTATATATAATGTATAATGAATTTCCTCCCGTAATGCACGGATGTTACTAAATCTCTTTTCTGACAGGCCTTCAATACTGATTATATACTTATAACTATTTATTATTATTAATATTATTATTATTATTATTAACATCATTACTATTGTTATTATTATTATTATTATTATTATTATTTATTATCATTATTATTATGATTATTATTATCTCATTATTTTATTATTATTATTATTATTATTATGTATTATTATTATTTCTTATGTTATACTATTATTATTCTTATTATTATTATTATTATTATTATTATTATATATTATTATTATTATGATTTATTATTATATTAATTCAATAAATTCATATGTATTATAGAAGTTTAAATTAAATCCACCAATATTACCACCAACCAACCCTATAGCGATGTTTCAAGATCAAGTTTGAAATTTCTAACATCTTAAAATATTTATAATAGTATAATATTATAGATATTCATTATTGCTTTTTATATATAATGGATAATGAATTCCCTCCCGTAATGCCCACGGAGGGTTACTTTTTAAATCTCTTTTCTGACAGGCCTTCATACTGCTATATACTATAACTATTTATTATTATTAATATTATATTATTATTATTAACATCATACTATTGTTATTATTATTATTATTATTTATTATTATTATTATATTATTATTATTATTATTATTATTTATTATTATTATTATTTATTATTTTATTATTATTATTATTATGTTATTATTATTATTATTATTATGCAGGGACCGTTGAAGGGTGGTCACTTACACAACAACAACAAACAAAGAAGAGATTAACCAAACTTAATCAAACAGTAAATGAATTAAAACATACCATAATGATACTAAGAACACAAGTAACAAGTAAGAGACAGAAAAGAGATTGGGTTTCAGGATGTGCAGTATATTGTTTCTCAAGTTCTATTACAAGTGTTACAAATCATAAAGAAAAGATACTAGAACATGGAATACTTATACTACAACCTACAACCGGCTATACTTTGAAAGTCAGCTTGGATACAATTGACTAGACACAAACAAAATCAATTGTAGAGATCAAAGGCAGATTGACCCTTTTGACCTTGTGACTATGACATGCCATAGCTCACATCCTTATCTATTACAAAAAGGATAAGTACATAAAGTAGAAAGTTACAGACTCAAGACTTCAATATACAGTTACCAAAAGCATGGACTTTTCACCAACTCATGTAAGTTGGTGACTTTACAGAGATGCAGCGGAAAGGTGTCCAGCTTTATGGAACAGTACATCAGATAAAGCATGTTACTAAAGTCTTCGGAAGAAATCTGTCTTCATAAGATGAAGCTTCGGAAGACTTTGTCTCTGAGGCTTCGGAAGACTTCATATTTGGCTTCGGAAGATATTGGTCTTGGCTTCGGAAGATTTTACACTTAGAATATTTCTATGGTGGTGTAAAACTTCCGAAGCAATTCTACTTCAGTTCTTTAGTGCATTGCTTGCAGAGAGAGACTTTGGATGTTTTGGTTTGCATCAGACTTAAAGGAATCCTTACAAACTCCCCCTAGGCTGATGCTACCAAAACATTTAGAAGATCTTCAGATTTTAGTAGTCTTCAGCACAATCATGACCATACCCTTCTTCATTAGATGGTCAGGATCATTCAGACTTTCATAGTATCTTCTCATCTCAAAGAGATCATGCAGAGGTAAGTTGATTATGTCTTGCCATGTATAGACATTCTCAACACCTTGATCTCTGATTACATGCCATCTTTTGGATGGTTGATGTAGAGAAGGTCCAGGATAAGATGGGTGTCTCAGCTGCAAGAGGAGCCACTTGAATTGGAGTTGATTGGGCTGCCACTTCATGCACTTCCTCAGGTTGATCTGACTTAGCCTGAGGTGTAGGGGTAGATGATTTAGGCTTCTTCTTCTTAGACTTTGGTTTAGAAGCCATCCTCTTCTTCCTTTTAGATGACTTTAACTGAGAAGATTGGTCTGCAGCACCTTGTTGATCATCCTTGTCTTTCTCAGTTGGGTGTTCCTCCCTTACAGGTTCAGAAGGAGAGGGAGTTTGACCCTGCTGTGGATCAGAAGATGAAGCTTGCTGAGGCTCAGCATGAGGTCCGGGTTGTGTTGTCTCAGGTTGTTCAACCTTAACCTCCACTTCAGGTGGGACTTGACTTGGAAGAGAGTGTAAGTCAATCAGTTCTCCACTCTTGATCTTCTGCTTGATTACCCTTATATGCTCATCCATTGTGGATAGAGACATAGGGCCAAGTCTCCTTCTTGAGAATCCATACAACTTCAAGAAGCTCATCATCCTTTGTCTGTCAGCAGACTTCTTCATACTTTTTTGGATGATGGCTCTTGACTTTGCAGCTTCTTCCTTTAGCTTCTTCTTAGTTGTCTTTCTTTCTTTGACTAACTCAAGCTCAAGTTGTTTTAAGTACTCAAACTCAACATAGTCATAGGTCAAGGGAAGAAGTGCATCTGCCTGATAGAAGCCTGTGGCACTCAGGTAGTTGATCATTTTGATCCTATCTTCTTCTTTGTCTACCTAGGTTCTTGTTGAACCAAATCTTCTTGTACAGGACTTTCTTGAACTGGGGAGAGAGTAGGAGCATGCTTGTAGAGTCTTTTCTGTCTCTTCTCCTCTTTGAATTGGAGAAGTAACCTTGCATCCTCTTTTTCTTTCATCTCTCTTGACACTTCCATGTCAGCCAGTTCATTTAGCTCATCTAAGGGGAGAGAAATGATATTGTCTATATCATAGTTCCTTGACTGTAGATAATTTATCCTGACTGCCCTTAACTCATCATTCTGAGTGAGTATTGGTCTGGGGGCAGCCCTGATAGCAGACTCCATGAGTCTTGAAGACTCAGCAGAGGAACTTTCTCCCCTCAGCCTTCTTTTCCTCTCTCTCTCTCTCTCTCTCTCCTCCTCCTCAATCTCCTCAGGAGTCAAAATCCTTTTCCCTTTGTCACCAACGGACCTTTGTGACTCAGGGTGGATAGAGGTTCTGCCTTCATTGCTTGGTGTAGCATCCATGCGCTGGCCAGAGAGAGGTTGAGAAGCACCTTCACCAGCAGGTGTCTCAGAAGGAATGTGGATCTCTGCAACAGTTGATGATGATGAGACAGGGGTCTCAGGTTCTGCCACTGGGCCTTCAGTCAAGGTTTCCCTATAAAACTAATCTTAGGGTCTGCCTCAACATCCAGTTGACCGATGGCATTACCTGATTGCCTAAGTCTCCTTAAGCTGGACTCTGTAGTGATCCTGTCTTGGATTCTTTGAGCCAATCTGTCAGCTTGTCTTGAGTTGCTTGGGTTGACAAGTGGCATGTTGACTAGATCCAGACCTTCATAGAAGTTCAAAGTTTGAAAATCAAATACTTCTTGTTGCCCTTGAACTTTATGAAGAATAAGGGCTCTTCTATCAACATCATACCTCCACCTAATGATGTAGTTTGAAGTTCCTTGAGGTGGAGATGACACAGCCCTTGGTATACCTTCCTCAAAGAGACTCCTGATGATAGAGTCTATAGAGTCCACATTAATGTGAACTTGAGGAGGTTGCTGAGAATGCACAATTGCAAGTGAGGATGGTGAGTCCTCAATGTCCATTCTCTGTGAAGAACTCCCAGGTTCTGTGGCTGCAATGACTTTCTCCCCCTTTTTGGTAGCATCACCTACTTGCATAGGTGAACTGGAGGATAGATCAATCACATCCACAGGTTCTTGTGTTCCTGGTTGAGCTCTTCTTAAAGGTCTCCCAGCTAGTTTTTCCTTAAGATATGAAATCTCAAGTTGCTGATCATTGACCCTGTTGTGTAAGGTAGTCACCTGAGATTCAAGGTGACTAACCTTAGAGACTAAATAGGAGCATGTTTTTGACAGTTTTTGCACCTTTAGTCTCAAATTCCCCTCTTCTTCATCAGAAGAATCATTGGGGGATAAGATGATTTGACCATAGTCCTCTCTCTCATCACCAGTTTAAGGTTCTTGGCTGCTGGTTTTCCTCTTCTCACTGGCAATCTCAGTTGAGATGTCAGTGGGCTGAGTTGCCATGGTTGAGATCTAAATGATGTAATCACTTGCAGAAGTGAGAGCCTCTTCCATATGGACATCCTGAACAGGTTCAGAAGTGTCCACCTCAGTTATAGGTGACTGATGTGGGCTAGACTGAGGAGACTCAGGAGTACTCATCTCTCTTTGAGTAGGGGAAGAGAAGAGAGACTCATGGTACTCACTGAAACCTAAGTCTTCATCAGTATAGAAGTAAAGGTTGGGAATGGGTTGATTTAGATCTAAAGGCTGGGGATGGTAACTGTCCCCTAAAGGTTGTTCACTTGAGTGTTGAGACTCAGAGTGAAGGCTTAAGGCAGTTGGGCTTGTGAGCTCATCAGGGTGAGCATGAGGAACCTCAGCCCTGATAGCTGAAGAGATGCGAGTGGTTTGCTCCTCAGGGAAGTGGGAGCTCTAGTGTCCACTTCCTCCTGTAAAGGTGAGTATATGGGGACCTGCACAGACTCAATAGCTTGAGCAGGGGTTCGTTTGGACTTTCTTTGGTAGGTGAGGGTTACTTGAGGTCTTTTTAGTGGTAGAGAGGTAGAAGGTGTGGGTTCAACACTAGCTTGTGTTGCTAGGTTGTCACCTTGAGCAATGAGCTCTAACATTTTGGGGACAAGGGCTGTTTCTACCCCTGAGAAGCCTACAGTTGGCTTCTTCATGATTTTAAAGATGTCGGGCTTCATCTGTCCCAATTTAAGAATATTATCTGTTTCCCTCAACTGTGAGCCCAGTTCACAGTTGAGAATGTGTTGAACATATCTAGGAAACATATAATACTCTAAGGAGTCCAAGTTAGCAAGCAAATTGGTATAGACAAATTGAGAGTACCTGAACTTGACCCCTTGAACCATTCCATGCACTATAAAGGAGAGATCCTCAGGAATCTGGTCCCATCCTCCATGCTTGTTTGACAAGCTGTGGATAACCACATGGAGTAGGTATTTCCACTGGGATGAGACCTTCCCTTTCCTGAAGGTCTTTACAGAGAAATCTCCCTCATAGCCCATCTGCTCAAAGGAATGATTGACAGCTTCCTTTGGGAAGGACAACTCACCTTTTTCATCATCCAGCTGCAAATGAGTGTTGATGATGGCCGGAGTGATGAAGATTGTCCTCCCTTGCACTGTGGCAGACAGTGCCTTCTCCCCATCCATGATGACCTCTTGGCAGGTCTTCCAAAATTTAAGCAGATGATCCTCATAGAGAGTAGGATCAATGGTTAGGGAGGTGAAGTAATTTGATAAAGCTAAGAACTGGCAAATCTCTGAGAAACTTTCATTTTCTCAGAGCTTAACAGAGCAACCTGGTTGTGTTGCCTGTGAAGTTGCATGGAGAAATCTGGATTGTTTCTGCGGTTAAGTTGGCCATTTGAGAAGCTTAAGGATGAAGAAAGGTGAAAAGCAAAGGCGGTTTGGGAATTAGGTCTGAGAAATAGTAGAATTGAAGAAGATAGTGAGGGAGAGGGGGAACCGTTGGGTATTTATGTGAAAAGGATTTGAACCAAAGTTAATGAAAGAGGATAAACATTGAAATCCGAATGTCGGTCCTACCTCTGAAAAAGTAGTTTGCTTTTGCTCAAAAAGTAGTTTTCTTGAATTCGAAAAGGTTCCGAAGGTAAATTATCTTCGGAAGTTTAAGGAAAAAGCTTCCGAAGCTAAAATGACTTCGGAAGATTTTCCTGAGATCTTGAAAATTTTGCTTCGGAAGAGAAATAAACACTTGAATACTTTGTCTATAAAACAACAAAGCTTCCGAGAGTTAATTTTGCTTCGGAAGGAAAAAGTCCTTAAAAACAAATAAGTGTCTGAGACAAGTATTTAAGCTTCGGAAGATAGATTGAGACTTCTTCCGAAGGTAAAATTTCTTAGACAGTTATTTGCTTGAAGACATGATTTTCTTCCGAAGTAAAAATATATCTTCCGAAGGATTAGAAAATTTTCAAGAATCTAAGGAAAGTCTTCAAAAAGGATTTGATATCCAAAGAAAACATGAGCTTATGAAAGTGATGAACTAGACAACTTAGGACACACATATTTTAAGAAATAATAGAATTAGTTTTAAGAAAAGATCTACTCAAAGTTAATCATCCCAATAGCTGATATTAGATATTTAAATCTCTGTTCATCAAAAGCTTTTGTAAACAGATCAACATATTGTTCATCTGTATGAACTTTGACTAGTTTAATTAATCCCTTTTCATAGTTATCTAATGATACCTGATATTGATGTGTTTGGTCCTTGAGTGCTACACAGGGTTCTCAGTGATAGAGATAGCACTATTGTTGTCTATGTGGATAGGAGTCTCCTTGAAGTTAAATCCATAGTCCAGCATCTGATTTTGAATCCAAAGCACTTGAGCACAGCAACTTGCAGCAGCAATGTATTCAGCCTTAACAGTTGATGCAGACACACAGGATTGTTTCTTGCATTGCCATGAGACAACCCTTCCACCAAGGAATTGACATCCCCCAGATGTAGACTTTGCAGTCATGTTGCAACCACCATAATCACTATCTGTATAAGCATACAGATTGAAGTCAGATTCTTTGGATACCATAAACCAAGTGTTGAAGCACCCTTGAGGTATCTTAAAATCCTTTTGACAGTGATTAGGTGAGACATCTTAGGGTTGGCTTGATATCTTGCACAAATACATGTAGCAAACATGATATTAGGCCTGCTAGCTGTAAGATACATAAGAGACCCAATCATAGCCCTGTATAAGTGTTCATCTACACACTCCCCCTCAAGATCAGGTCCAAGGGAGTTTCTAGCTATGGGTGTCTTAGCAATCTTACAATCAGTCATGTTGAACCTCTTGAGTATGTCTTGAACATACTTTGACTGACTTATGAAGATGGCATCTTCAACTTGCTTCACTTGAATTCCCAGAAAGAAATTGAGTTCTCCCATTGCACTCATTTCAAATCTGTCTTTCATCAGCTTCTCAAAGTCTTTGCAGAGCTTTGGATTAGTTGAACCAAAGATGATGTCATCTACATACACTTGAACTAGCAATAAGTCATTTCCCTATCCTTTGATGAAGAGAGTTCCATCTATAGTACCTCTCCTGTATCCATGTTTACAAAGATACTCAGACAATGTCTCATACCACTTCCTGGGTGCCTGATGCAGCCCATAAAGAGCTTTGTCAAGCTTGCAGACATAATCAGGATGATCAAGGTCTACAAAACCAGGTGGTTGTTTGACATATACCTCTTCATCAATCACTCCATACAAAAAAGCACACTTCACATCAAGTTGAAAGACCTTGAAGTTCTTGGATGCAGCAAATGCCAGAAATATCCTAACAGCTTCTAATCTTGCTACAGGAGCAAAGACATCAGTGTAGTCAATCCCTTCTTCTTGTGTGTATCCTTGAACAACTAGTCTTGCCTTGTTCTTGATGATAATGCCTCTATCATCCTTCTTATTCCTAAACACCCATTTGGTTCCAATGATAGTCTTCCTATGAGGAAGAGGACAAAGGTTCCAAACTTTTTGCCTTTTGAATTGAAGCAACTCTTGTTGCATAGCTTCAACCCAACTTCCATCCTGTAGAGCCTCATCAACTTTCTTTGGCTCTATCTGGGATAAGAAACAAGATTGAAGACAAACATTTGCTTCATGGGTTTGTCCTCTTGTTCTTACCCCTGTGACAACATCTCCAATGATGTTTGTGGTGGGGTGAGACTTGTGGATCCTAACTGAGGGATCACACAAGTTGCTGAAAAGATCCAAATTTGAGAAATTTAGATCTGGCATAGATGATTCACCCTCACATCACCACACTTATCAAGATGAACTTGATCCAATGAGTGTGTGATATATTGATGTTGTCATCTATGGTGTGGTTATTAGCATCAAGGAATTCCTGATCACTTTCACCATCACCATTGTTGTCTTCCACAATTGAGGTATCTTTGTCTGGTTGTGGAGCCTCTGAGCTGGAATTTGAAGGCACCCCAGATGTATCAGCTGAATTTGTCATTGTAGTGCTGATAGAAACCTCATTTGCTGAAGTAGTTCCAACTGGAGCTGAAGATGTATGAGTTGAAGGTCTTCCTAGCTCAAATCTTGGATCAGGATCACCTGTATTTAAATTTTCTGCAGATCCTGAAACATTCTCACAAGATTTGTTAAAACAGTTGGTAACTAAATCAAGATCAAATAGCCAATCAGGACCAGAACCAGCCACACAGGGTGTGTGTTCATTGAAAGTCACATTGGCTGACTCCTCAACAATTCTAGTTCTGAGATTGTATACTCTATAAGCCTTAGCTTGAGAAGAGTATCCAATGAAGTGTCCATCATCTGATTTTTCAGCAAACTTGGCAATTTGATCTTTGGTATTCAAGATGGTGCAAGGACATCCAAATGACCTGAGAAAACAAATGAAAGGTTTTCTCTTGTGCCAAAGTTCATAAGGAGTCTTACCATGTGTCTTAACTACTAAAACTCTGTTTTGCACATAGCAAGCAGTATTTACTGCCTCTGCCCAAAGGTGATGGGCAGTTTAGAGTCAGACAACATAGTTCTTGCAGCTTCAATTAGTGTCCTGTTTCTCCTCTCCGCAACACCATTTTGCTGAGGAGTCTGGGAGCACTATATTGTCTTGTAATACCTTTTTCATCACAAAATGTATCAAGGATTTGATTCTTGACTTCAATCCCTTGATCACATCTTATGATTTTGACCTTGTGATCACTTTGATTCTCAAATTTTAAGATGAAATTCTTCAGAATCTCAGAGGTCTCATCCTTAGGTTTAAGAAAGAAAACCCAAGTGAATCTTGTAAAATCATCTGTGATCACCAGACAGTAAGAGGTCCTTCCTAGACTCATTACACTGGTGGGCCAAAGAGATCCATATGTAATAAGTGTAGGGGAGTAGTGATGGAGTTCTTTTCCTTAGGCTTGTGAGATACCTTATGTTGCTTCCTTTCAGGCATGCAACACAATGATCATCACTTGTAAACTCTTTCTTTGGCATTCCAGTTACCAGATCATGTTTATTAGTTTATTCATGTTCTTAAAGTTTACATGGCACATTCTTTTATGCCATAGGAAAGACTCATCACTATTTGCTTTAGACAGAAAGCATGAAACTTCTCCGGAGGGAGATGTTTCTTCCAAGTCCATCTTGTACATGTTCCCTTTCCTGGGGGCTCTAAGCAGGATGTGGTCATGAGGAATGACCACTTCAGGCTTGAAAACAATGCACTCATGCTTAGTAAAGAGCATGTTATGACTCTGATCACAAAATTGGGATACACTCAGAAGATTGTACCCAAGCTCCTTGACAAAGTTTACCTTTTCAATGCTGAGCTTACCATTTGTGACCTTGCCCCTTCCAGAAATGTAACCACCTTCATCTCCTCCAAAAGCAACTGGTCCTCTATCAATCCTCTCAAAGTTATGAAGTAGTGACCTATTGCCTGTCATGTGCCTAGAACAGCCACTATAAATGATCCAAACATTCTTGTTTGTCTTGAGCTGTTCCTGCACAAAGAAAATGATTAGTTACATTTGGAAACCCAAGCCTTATTTGTCTTGGGCTCACTAAGTGTAATAGAAGGTAATGCAACAGTAATAGATCCTATGGTTGTACTAGAAGGATCTTGAGCTGTTGTTGATGGAGAAACTTCAGTCACTTGGTCTTTCTTAGACTTCCACACCACCTTTGGAGTCTTGGACTTGACCTTCAAAACTTCGGAAGCTTTTGGGACTTCGGAAGTTTTGATGACTGAACCTTCGGAAGATTCTGCAGTCACTGCAGCAGACTTCAGTGCTTCGGAAGAATTCCTTTCTTCCGAGACCAACTTCTCTTCCGAAGGTAATTTTCCATTTACCTTCTTCTTTGATTTGGAGCTTCCGAAGGAAACAGACTTTCCTTCTGAAGCTTGAATCTTCTTGAAACTCTTTGAAGTCTTTGTCTTGGTCATATGGACAGTACTTTTAGGATTGTATGGACAATCCTTAGCAATGTAAGAGGTACTTTCACACATGACACACAACATCTTCTTCTTCACAAGAGTCTCCTTATGAGAGCAAGACTGTCTTTGGTCACATCCCTTCTCCACCTTCATCTTTGCAGATGCTGAGACAGTTCTTATGGGCTGGGAACTGTTCTTGGAGTTTGATGGTCCAGGCTGTGCAGCAGTGGTACACAGCAGATCAGTCTTCTTCTTGGTACTGAGATGATTTGAACAAGAACCAGAACTCTTAGCTGAAAAGTTTTGGTTGATGTCTTCAGTCTTTACTACTTCAAAACCTGCAGAGATAAAAACTTGTTTATACTTAGAGTCAAAAGTAGCCTTGATCTCTTGAGCCTTCCTTGCTTTTCTTTTGCTCTTCCTGATCAAGTTCTTTCTCATTGACTTGGTCATCACAGTAATCTTCTTCTCCTCAGAAGGATAGTGGCCCTTCATAGAATTCTCCTCTTCAATCTTCTCAGAGGAATTCTTCACAATCTCTTCTTCATCCTCCTCACTTATAGGATCTATGAGAGGAAGCTCATCTTCACAAGTTCCACACCTAGGAGATCTTACAGACAAGATTATGTGTGGATGAGCTATCTCATTTGATCACAGTCCCTGTCTATTTTGATAACACACCTTGTTGTGCAGGGATAAGGATATCATGTTCTTGAAGGTCTCTTCTTCAAGAACACTCTTTTCTGCCCTGGCTTTGCTGATCACAAGCTCAGCCTGGCACTCTGTCAGCTTGGTTATGAGATCTTTGATTTGAGCCCTAAAATCTGTATGTTCATGTTTTAAAACTGATATGGTTTTCTATAAGTCCTCTATCTTTAGTCTATAATCATTTTCAGACTTTCTAAAATCAGATTTTAAAATGTTTAAGGACTCAAGATCAGATCTCATCTCCAAGTTATAGGACATGTATCTGTTAACTTTAGCAATGCATTCAGGAGTACAGAGATGTTCCAATACCTTGGCTTCATCATGATCTGCCATTAGTTCTTGGTTTGGAGAAGCATCTTCCACCTGAAAGCTCCAGTCAAAGCCTCCTTCTTCACAGCAACAACAGCTTTGTCAGGATCAGTGATCACAAGTTCGAAGGATTAGAGTGTTATGCAGCGGAATAAGATCAAGAATTAGACAACTTGTAGCAAGAATTTGATATTTGTAAACAAATACGAGAGAATATATTTCTGTGATAAGGAATGTTTCAATTTTACCAAATATTTCTGCTCAATCATTCACCCATTACAATAAGGTTGACACTCCTTATATAGAGTGCAATCACTGCTATTATCACGGGATAGTGACAACTGGCAGATCTATTACAAAAATAACTAAGACTTAACAAAACTACTGAAATGTTCACAACTACTGAGAACATATCAGAGTGCTAAGTACAAAATATAAAACTACTGATAAGAAACTACTGAAACTACAACGACTGAAGAACAAACTCTTCAGTCATTTTACAAAACTACTGAAAACATAAAACTACTGAAAGTAAACCGTCACAACTACTGAAGAAGTCCTCTTCAGCTGTTATGACAACATCTGATACTTGGTCTTCAGCACTTGTGTCTTCAGACTTTGTCTTCAGCACTTGTGTCTTCAGACTTTGTCTTTAGCACTTGTCTTCAGACTTTGTCTTCAGCACTTGTGTCTTCAGACTTTGTCTTCTGCACTTGTCTTCAGACTTTGTCTTCAGCACTGGTCTTCAGACTTTGTCTTCAGCACTTGTCTTCAGACTTTGTCTTCAGCACTTGTGTCTTCAGACTTTGTCTTCAGCACTTGTCTTCAGACTTTGTCTTCAGCACTTGTCTTCAGACTTTGTCTTCAGCACTTGTCTTCAGCTGTTGTGGACTTCAGCGGTTGTTGTGACGTCTGTGGGACTTAAAGGTTTTTCTGATCCGGCTCATTGGTTCTTTTGGTCCAACAAACTCCCCCTGAACCATTGCAGCCAAAACCTTTAACTTTATTGAGGTCCCACTTATTGTTGGCAGAATGGTTGGTCTTTTTCCTTCTTGATCAGTTGAGAAGATGACCCATATAAGCACTGGCCTGGAAATGAGTCTCTGATGATTTGGATGGCAATGTATGGATGGGAGCTCTGTATTGGGGAATTGGACACTGAGTTGTTCCCCCATCCATGAGACTCACTTCCCATGTATAAGCCTGTAGGATTCTCTGGTGTATGCCCTGAGAAACATAATTTGTTCTTCCATGGTAAGATTTTCAGGTTCACCATCAAACAATCCTTCACGCCCATACAGCTCTGAGATGTACTTAGCCTGTTTGCCATTTTTGAGCTCAACTGTTGTAATCTGTCTGTATGCAAACTCATCTGGGTGAGTACCTTCAAGTAACAGACTGAGCTCATTTTGTTTGAAGTTCTCAAGCTTCTTGTAGACTAACCCCTTTTTAATTACTCTGTTCTCTAACATCTTTTGGGGTGGCTGTTTAGTCTCATAAGCCTTCTTGAAATCTTCTACAATTTCCCAGGGTGATACTACCAGGACCACTGTGATCTCTTCATCTACGATCCTTTTTACTTGGCCCTTGTATCTCGCTGGAATGTCTTTCTTCACAATTCTGTGAGCCACCCTAGGATCAGGCCATATTCTCACCTTTTCCTTTTGGTATTGAAATGTGTTAGCAAGGGTGTACAATCTCAGAGCTTCTTTCTTCATACTAATTATTGATGAAGAAGTAGCATAAGTTTTGTCTATGCTTTTCAGCATCTCATCATCATGAAGCCTTTGCTGCTGTTCTTCTTCTATCTTTATTCTCACGTTTCCATCTGTGAGGTGGGAGTGATGGGCATAGGTTTGGCTTTAGGCAAGTTAGGACTGCGGAAAGAGGCAGCCTATCTTCTTCCTCATCATCCTCTTCTTCTTCTTCTTCTAGCCTCAGCATCCTTCTCTTCTTCTTCTTGGGTGCATCATCGGCTGTTGGTTTTGAGGGTAAAGGAGTTGGTTTAATGGGTTGTGGTAGTGGTGATTTTGAAGTGGGAAGTTTTGCAGGTTGTTCTAGCATTCTTGTAGTGAGTGAGGCTTTTGAGTGTTTTGCCAGTTCATTTCTGTTCTGGCACCTGCCTCATTTAGTGCTTCAATCACCAATCCCTTAGTGTATGCTTCAGACGTACAGATCTTGGTGGTTATTGCCAAGATACTGTCCCTGGTCCATGACTTAATCTCTATCAATGATCTCCCAAGGTACTTTGCAATGAATCTGATCATGATCTCTAGTCTTTCTCTTTCTAATGCATCATAACTTGCCCATCTTGAGTTAATTTCTTCAACTTCAAGTCTCCTAATCTCTGAGTCAAGCTGTGCAGTATCGAACCCTTGTCTATACAGTTGATCAATAATGGAGTCCATTGATTTACTATGTGTAGCATCCGCCATTTTGATCATCTCATCAAGTTGGAGTTCTTTTTCTTTCCTTCAACCTTCCTCTTCTTATATGTGATATGAAAGTCTTTGTGACTTTCACCCACTTGATCAATGTCAGCTCCCTTCACAAACTCCTCTTCCTTCTCAGTCTTCTTTTCTTTCTTCCCCTCTATGCTCTTCGTCTTTGCTTTCACTGACTGACTCTCCCCCTTTTTGGTTGCATTGGTTGCAAGGGTTTGAGTAGCAGAAAGCCTTGTGCTCACAATCTCCTCCACCAAGGGTTGTATGATTGAGGGAAGCCTCTCATCCATGGTTTTGATCACAATGTCTGTGATCATTGGGGTGATGAGAGGTAGGGATTGCTGAAAGATAGCAGCTGTTTGCTCAGAGGGGTTCTGTCCCTGAGAAGCAGTGCCAGAAATAGAGGCTGGTGGGTTGAAAGTTTGGAGTGGCTGAGTGTTTGGGAGACCTTCAGGTGAAGGTGCCATCTGTGGGTTTATGTTGGTGTCAGATGGACTTGCTTCTTGAGAGAATTGGTCAAGTAGGCTTTGTAGTCTACGGACTTCTTCCTCGAGAATTGTGTTCTGGGCCAGAACATCATAAAAGAAGCCCATGTCATCATCAGCAGATGTTGAATCACCTGACCTCCTGCTTGTAGCAGGATGTACATGCACTGGGTGTAGACCAGTTTTAGCATGTGCCCCTTTTTCTTGGAACTGGGGACTTCCAGCCTCAGGACGATGTCCTTCATCAGCTGTTGCCTCTGATGAGGTCTTAGCAATGTTACCAGCCTCAGTCTGATCATGTGCTGATTCAAAGAGGTGGCAGCCTCACCAGATATTTTGATCTCCATATCTACACCAGGAGACAGAACATTTAAACCCCGGTGCTGTGGGTTGTCAGAAGCATGTTGATCCTCTTCCTCAATGGCTGTGGTTTTCCCCTTTGGTGGTTGTTGGGGGAGGAGGAGAGGCATGCAGCTGAGTCAGCACGTTTGCAATTATAATGGTTGGACTTTGGGGGGCATTTTCATGGGGAGATAGGGTAAAATCAGTATGCACCTGGGGAGAATGGTGCTTTTCAATGGCAATCTCCTCAAATGAGGAAGATTCCAGATTAGTGGGTACCCCTTCTTTGGTTGCTGCACACTCCTTTTGAGAGGAATCCTGAGCGGCTGTGGCTGGTAGAGTCTCTGATACTACTGGGGGGTTTACACCAGCAAGTATATCCTGTCTTGGTGGTACAGGAGCATCTTCAGGGGACTCATCTCCCTGAATAGCTGTTTTGGGGCGTTTGGTTTTTGGTTTGGTGGGGACTCTGGATCTTGTGGTGGTGGCTGTGGGTTCCAGCTGCGTGGGTTTGCGCAGCTTGGCAGCCATTTTTAGTGATTGGTCAGAGTTGTGCCGGGAGTATACTTCAGGCAATACAGCCATAGCAGGGACTCCCAGGCCAACAAGTCCCTCAGCTTGAAGCTGGTTTTCAATTATGGCCATTATGAACCGAGGATATAATATCCAACGGTTAGCAAGTTGTTTTTGGGCCATATCCTTGAGCTCCAAAAATAGTATTTCAGAAAATTTAAAGGTTGTTGCTCAAGGATGGAGTACATTACCTGTTACCACCTTGTGGACATTTGATCCCATGATGAAGCCTTGGGGGCAAGGCAGACATTTACCATATGAAAGATGAGACGTTCGGCATCCTGGAAATGTTTCTTCAATATGGTAGAGGCACTCAGGTTACCTTGGTATCCATGGTGGGCAAATGATAGATCTGTTGTGCCCTTTGGATAACCAGTCGGGAAAGTGGCATCATCCAGATTGAGGGTTTGGCGAAGAATGTCTGGAGTAATGACCACCTTTGTGACGATTGACAAATGATTGAAGAGACTCTGTGTCATTCTCCTCAGAGACAAGAGTGACGTTTGTCCAGAATTGGCTAAGAGATTCGACATATATGGTGGGGTTTAACAGAAAAGCCGTTTGGTAAGGTGACTGAACCATTAAATCAATGGCGTTGTGAAACTTGGTCCAGTATGGCGATTTTGTGAGATGTGCGACACAGTTGTGTCGTGGTTTTAGTTGCATGGTCACCATTGATGAAGAGAGGTTACAGAGTTATTGAACGTTAGGTTTAAGAAGAGAGGTGAGAAAAACTCTGAAGGTGGGATAAGGTATTTAAAGGGTAGGGTTAGAAAACGACTGAAGGTTTTGGTGTTAGTCATCATTTGTTAAAACTACTGATGACGTGGTATTAACTTTCAGAGGTTTGAAATGACTGACCGTATTGGTGTGATCAGCAGTTGTTATAAAAACAACTGAAGACTTGGTTTTAACCGGTAGATGTTGAAAGATCTAAAGTCTCTGATTTAGTCATCAGTAGTTTTAAAACTACTAAAGACAGTTTTGACTTCAGGTGGTGAAACAACTGAGGACATGGTTTTTGTCATCAGTAGTTGTGAAACTACTGAAGACAGTGGTTTTGTCATCAGTTGGTGTAAACAGTTGAAGACTTGGTGTTAGTCTTCAGTAGTTGTAAACTACTGAAGACATAGGTTTGGCTTCAGTTGTTTAGAAACAGCAGTTGTAGAAACAACTGAAGAGAAATTACTCATCAGCTGTTTTCGTCAATTCATAGCTTTTTCAGCTGTTTCAGTCTGACCTCCACACTTACTCATCAGACAAGTCTGAGTTTTAGAGGTTTCATTGGTCATCAGTACTTATCTGCATTTCTGACATCAGTAGTTGTAGCTACATCAGCTGTTGTGATTTCATCAGCTGTTTTAACAAATAAAGTACTTCAGTACTTGTGAGGCATGTAGCCTTCAGTAGTTATAAAAACTACTGAGGGTAAAGGAACTCATCAGTACTTATATGTGACATGGTTACCAATGATCATCAGTACTTATTACTGAGATCATCAGTAGTTGTCACTTATTCTAGCTGCAGCATACCAAGCCTTAACACCAGGTTGTGGAAAGTTGAACTATCCAAAGGCTTAGTAAAAATGTCTGCAAGCTCATCAGCACTAGGAACAAATTTTGGATCAATCAGACCTTTTTCAAAACAATTTCTAATAAAATGGTGTCTGATTTCAATATGTTTAGTCCTAGAGTGCTGGACAGGATTCTTGACAATACAAAGAGCTGAAGAGCTGTCCATTAACAATGGGGTCTTAGTCTCTGTTATGCTATAATCCAATAATTGGTTTTGAAGCCAGAGTACCTGAGATGTACAGCTTGCAGCAGCAATGTACTCAGCTTCAGCAGTTGATGTAGCAACTGAGGTTTGTTTCTTACTCTGCCAAGAAATCAAACAGTTGCCTAGGAATTGACATCCACCAGAAGTTGATTTCCTGGTCAACTTACACCCTGCATAGTCACTGTCAGAAAAAGCAACTAATTTACCAGAATGTCTAGTAGAATACCATAAACCTAGAGATGGAGTGCCTTGCAGATACCTAAAGATCCTCTTGACATCCATTTGAAAAACTTTAAGATTTTGATAAGCAGCATAAGCTAAAAACAATCGAATTGCTTCCAGTCTGGCTACAGGGGCAAAGGTTTCATCATAATCAATACCTTCTTCTTATGCAAACCCCTGAACAACCAGTCTGGCCTTGTTCTTAACAATAAGCCCATTTTCATCAGTTTTGTTCCTAAACACCCATTTAGTGCCTATTGCACACTTACCTGGAGGTAGAGGAACCAGTTCCCACACTTGCTGTTTCTTGAATTGAAGAAGCTCAAGCTGCATGGCATCAACCCATCCATTGTCTTTAAAGCAATGTGATAGTTCTTTGGCTCTTGCTGGCTGATGAAGAGAGCATAGAAGCAGAAATTTGACAATTGACTTCTTGTTGATACGCCAGCAGTGATATCACCTATGATTTGAGACATAGGGTGATTCTTCAGATCTTGGTACACAATGAGATCAGTGCAAGTGTTTGTAGCAGGCTCAGCAGCAACAGATGGTGATGGTGAAGCATTTCCTTGAAACCAATCAGTAGATGGTAATTCAAAGGAAGTTGAAGTTGTAGAAATCTCATCAGCATTTGTTGTGGATTGTGCTGCTGGAGCTACAGGAACATCAGGTCTAGCTGAATCAGGCAGTTGATCACTAAACTTGAAGAGGTGAGTACTACTATCATCATCATCATCAGTACCAGCAGTACCACCAGGTGGTGAACTGTTGACAGGAGCAACAGCAGGAGTTTGATAAGGAACATATTGCAGTATGTCCAAATCAAATATCTCCATAGGGCTTTCTGGAATCTTGTCCTTTGGAGATTCATTAAACTTAACATGTAGAGTCTCTTCAACCATCTTTGTTCTACAGTTGAAGACTCTGTATGCTTTGCAAGTTGATGAATAACCAACAAAGTACCCTGCATCCACCTTAGAATCAAATTTTTGGAGTTGATCCCGTGTGTTGAGAATGAAACAAGGACATCCAAAAGCTCTGAAGAATGAAATTAGAGGGGCCAAATGATGAAGAACTTCATATGGAGTTTTCATCAACCTCTTATTTACTAGAGCTCTATTTTGTACATAGCAAGCTGTATTGACAGCTTCAGCCCAAAAAGTCATTGGCAGTCCAGAATCAGCCAACATGGACCTTGCAGCTTCAATAAGGTCCTGTTCTTTCTCTCCACTACTCCATTTTGTTCAGGAGTTCTTGGAATGCTAAAATGCCTCTTGATTCCCTTTGAGAGGTAGAACTCATCAAGTGTATTGTTTCTAAATTCTGTTCCATTATCACTTCTAATACACTTGACTGAGAGGGAATAATGCTTCTCAACATACAACACAAAGTTGATAATCTTTTGAGCTGCCTCATCCTTTGAATGCAAGAAGAAAGTCCATACAAATCTGGAGTAATCATCCACAATTACCAGATAGTATTTCTTCTTAGCCATACTCATCACTCTCACAGGACCAAAGAGATCCATGTGAAGAAGCTGTAAGCAGGCAGTGGACTTAGGTTCTTCTATGGAGGGAAATGAAGCTTTGTGCTGTTTTCCTTTTAAACAAGCAGTGCAGTTATCTTCACATTTGAACTCCTTCATAGGCAGTCCCCTTACTAACCCATGGTTTATCAGCTGATTTATGTTTTTGAGATTAACATGACCCAGCCTTCTATGCCATAGAGTAGATTCTTGAGGGGAAGCCTTGGAAAATAGGCAAGGAGGGCCTTTGAGATCTATTTTCTTGGAAAGATCTAAGGCATACACTCTTCCTGTCCTGTTGGCCTTTAGGAGAGTGTATTCATCCAACACCTTATCAATCAAACTTAGAACTTTGGATGACAGAATCCAGCAGTTCTGACTGGTGAAAAGAGCAACATGGCCTTTGTCACACATTTGACTGACACTCAAGAGGTTGTACTTGAGATTTTCCACATGGTTCACATCATCAAACTTTATTTCCCCATTGGAAACAAAGCCTTTGCCGATGATGTAACCCTTTGCATCACTACCAAATGACACAAACCCCTTCCTTCCTTGAGAGTAGTCATTAAGAAGTGATCTGTTTCCTGTCATATGCATGGATCCTCCACTGTCTACATACCAGATGCCTCTGTGGCATGTTGAAGAACCCTGCAAAACAAAACAAATTAGTTAGATTTTGAGACCCAAACCTTTTTGGTTTTGGGCCTGTTCACATCAACAGATGGTAAACTAACAGGTTTGTTGGAAACAACAGCCTGAGAGGAAGAAGATGGTGAAGAAGAGGAATCCTTTGGCTTGGACCTCCTTTTCTGTGGTTTCAACATAGGAACATCTAATTGGTTAACTCTTCCCAATAGATGTTGAACCATCATAACCAGCTGTGTCTGATTTTGTGATAAAGCTTTCAGCTCTTCAGACGCATTGGCATTGGAGTTTGATAAGTTCCTATGTTGCACCTTCTTCTTTTGAGCTATCTCAGCTGTTACCTGTTTAACCCCTTCCTTTTTGGATTTCTTTTTGGACTTAAGGGTTACAGGATTTGATGTTGCTGGTACAAATGTGGCTTCAAACTCAGTTTTCATTTTATCCATTTTCTCTTTAATTTCCTCTTTATGTTTGAGTTTGGATCCTCTTTTGTACCAACAGTCATCTGTAAGATGATTGAACAAACCACATACTTCACATGGTTTCTTCTTCATCTTATGTTGATCATCAACTAAAGAGGATGAAACTACTGAAGACTTGCTCTTCAGTACTTTGAAAGCATTATTTGCTTTCTTGACTTCCACTTTAGTAGTCTTCAAACTCTTTCTACTGACAGTTTTCTTCTCTTCAGTGCTGACAGTAGTTGGAGTTTGAACTTCAGGTGTTAAATCTTGCTCTCCAGTCCTTTCAGGACTTCCAGAAATAACTCCTGAGTTGATCAACTCTTTGATCATGTGAGTGTCAGCATTGGAACCATCAACATCAGCTGATTGGTTCTGAGAGGGCTTAGTGCTGACTTCTACTTTTGATGATGCTCTATCAAAAAGTGAATCACATGATGAGGTGGATTGGTTATTGCTTTTTCCATCAGATTTCACTTCTGCTCTTGAAGCAAAATCTGTAGGAAGAGCAGTGTGATTATAACCAATGCCAAACTTCACATTGGAAGCAGATTGCTTACTAAGAAGCATTTCAAAACCTTTGCATGATTGTACCCATCGATCACACTCTACTTGGGTGACTGCAAGGGTTTCTTTGAGACTTCTCTGGTCTTCCAGAATAACCTCTAGCTTAGCCATTTCATCATTTAATTGGCATTTAAGTTTATAAATCTCATCACTTTTACTATTAAGAGCAAACTCATACTCAGCTTTTCTTTTAGAAATGGTTTTCTCAAAGTCAAGTTTTTGATTTATTAATGCTACATTTGCCTCTCTAATAGAGACAAAGGCATCTATGCATGATTCAGAACATAACTTGGCTTTGGCCTCTGAAGATACCTGAGTTACCTGTGAAGATGATGCATTTGAGCAAGAACCCTAAGTAGACTCCAGAGCCATAAGTGCTAGATTCCCAAAAGGACTGTCACCACCATGTTGATCAGCACCTGTGAACAGTTGTTCATGACCAGACATGTCATCTGGCAAACTGCTCCAGTCAACAACTTCAGGGGTGAAGAAGCTATGTTGTTGAGGTTGAGGAGGTTGATGAGATGGTTGAGGTTCTGGTAGTGCATGAGGTTGTGATACCATAGGAGCTTGAACTTGACTGGTTTGTGGCATGTAATAACAAGGGTAAGGGTATGGCATTTGACCCTGAGGAACAAAATATGCAGGAGATTGTGGTTGAGAATGATGACTAGAATTGACAGGATGTTGCCCTTTGTTTTGTTGACTATTGCCAGGGAAAGTCACAAAAGGTGCAGAGGAATTAGATCCAGATGATCTACATTCTCTAGCAAAGTGTCCAAGCCTTTGGCATTTGTGACACCTCAACTTACTCTTGTCAAAACCAACTTTGGTTTTGCCAGAGAGTCCTGGGAATTTTCTTCCAGTTCTTTTGTAGAACTTCTGAGATCTGATATTTATCAAGGCCATTTGGCTCAAAATATCCATCTCTTCTAAGTCATCATCAGCAATCCCCTTGAGATCATCCATGATGAAGCATAGATTGTCATTATTACCCCCAGTGAACTGACTATCAACACTCACAAATGCAGAATCAGAAATGTTTGAAGAGAAATCAATATGCTCATCATACTGGCATTCAGATGAAGCATATTCTGACTCATGACTAACCAAGGCAGTGTTGCCTGGTACAAAGTCTCCAGTGAGCTTACCAGATGAAGACAGTTTTCGTTTTTGTTCTATCTCTCTCTCAAATGTGAGCAATTTCCCATGGACTTGGGTGAGAGATAGTTTGTCCAAATTTGCACTGGAGCGTAGGACAATAGTATATGTGTCCCATCTCTCAGGCAGTGATCTGAGAAATCTGTTATTCATCTGGATATTGGTGTACTCATGTTTGACCATTTTTAGTTCAGAGATCAAACAAGAGAACCGCTCAAACTGTTGAGTCAGTGTCTCACCCTTCCTATGAGAGAATGTCTCATATTGTTGGGCAAGGATCTCTCTATTATTTGCCAAGACCTCATCTGTTCCTCCAAATTGTTCTTTCAAGGCATTCCAGAGGTCATGGGCAGATTCATAATGCATTAGCCCAGAATAGATTTCATTGGGTAGTGCCATGGCCAGAATTCCATGGGCTTTTGCATCAATCTCAAACAATTTCTTATCCTCATCTGAGTATTGATCCTTGCTCTTCGGAACCATTTGATTGGTTTCCGGGTTATTCACCATAGGCTTGTGTGGACCATGTACCACTGATGTCCAACAACCTGAGCTGTTAACAGACAGGTGATGGAGCATACGTCGTTGCCATATGTTATACTCATTCCTAACCAGCATTGGAGGCTTGGTTGAGGAACTAGTATTGTGAGGATCATTGGAAGGAGTAGTCATTTTAGGTCCAAAAACAATTTTATTCAAGCTTTTAAAAGATTTTACACAGACCACAACAGACTCAATGAAAAACCAAGAATAAATCTCAGGATGAATGACCAAAAACACAGAAAATTCAATCTCTATAACCGTTTCTTGCAAAAATGCTAATTCAATCAAACTTGGATCTTGAATTCAGTTTCAATGATCAATTATTAGATCGATCAATGATTAACCTGCTCTGATACCATTTGTCAGGATCGGTGATCACAAGTTCGATGGATTAGAGAGTAATGCAGCGGAATAAGATCAAGAATTAGACAAATTGTAGCAAGAATTTGATATTTGTAAACAAATACGAGAGAATATACTTTTGTGTTAAGGAATGTTTCAATTATACCAAATATTTCTGCTCAATCATTCACACATTACAATAAGGTTGACACTCCTTATATAGAGTGCAATCACTGCTGTTATCACGGGATAGTGACAACTGGCAGATCTATTACAAAAATAACTAACACTTAACAAACTACTGAAATGTTCACAACTACTGAGAACATATCAGAGTGCTAAGTACAAAATAAAACTACTGATAAGAAACTACTAAAACTACAACGACTGAAGAACAAGCTCTTCAGTTGTTTTACAAAACTACTGAAAACATAAAACTACTGAAAGTAAACCGTCACAACTACTGAAGAAGTCCTCTTCAGCTGTTATGACAACGTCTGATACTTGGTCTTCAGCACTTGTCTTCAGACTTTGTCTTCAGCACTTGTGTTCAGACTTTGTCTTCAGCACTTGTGTTCAGACTTTGTCTTCAGCACTTGTGTTCAGACTTTGTCTTCAGCACTTGTCTTCAGACTTTGTCTTCAGCACTTGTCTTCAGACTTTCTCTTCAGGTGTTCTCTTCAGCTGTTGTGGACTTCAGTAGTTGTTGTGACGTTTGTGGGACTTAAAGGTTTTTTTGATCCGGCTCATTAGTTCTTTTGGTCCAACAAGAACTCACTCAGCAACGCTGACTTTTATTACATTTTCCAGTTGGCAGGTAAATGATTGCTGAGGATGGCACGGCGAGGCTACTCGGCTCTTTTGGGATGGCATCCAATTATACAGCTTTTGTGATGTAATACAAACATGAATTTTGTAACCGGATAATGATGTATTAATTGGCGAAAGTAATTATAATGAAACGTGATGTCATTTTTGAATGTTTCCGCTGCAATGTTATCTTAAGGCAATGTAATTATATGTTTTATGTGCGGTGAATGACCAACTGTAAGCGTCTCGGGAACGGGGCCTTACAAGTTGGTATCAGAGCCAAAGTTTAAGTGAAATGGGTAAATTTTCAAAATAAACCTTAACTTAAACTGAGAATGGGACGAATGGGAATGGGTTGCCAAACTAAGTAGCTGCGTGCCATCAGGTATTTTCTTAAAGTTAACCGGTTTATGTGCGCATGGTATGTGGTTATGTGTTGTATGCAGATTTGAATACTGATGTAGTCAGAATAGGTAATACTTGGGGTATGAAGAGTACAGTAAGTGGCTAATCACAACTGGCCACTGTAATTAGGGACTTACTATACTTGACATAAACTGAGTTGTTTCCTTGAATGACCGTGTTGGTGTTTGAATCTTTCAGTGTGATAGAGAATGGCTGGTGGTAGATCTTCTAGAGCTTCTAGGGGTGGAGGCCGTGGTGGCCCTGATGCTGAACCACGCCCTAAAAGAGGAAGGCCTACAGCTGAGAAAGAGGTTCCTGCAGAACCTGAGACTCCTCATCCAGAAGCTGGGGATGAGAGTGCGAACTTGAGGGCCTCGGTAAAGGAGGCTGTTGTTGAGGAAGTGCATCAAGTCATGCAGACAATCTTACCGTCTGTGGTGACCGAAGTCATCAAGGCTGTGAAGGAAGGGGAAAGGAAGGAGAGAAACCGGGCCTCGGGGGAGCAACCGGAGCCTGAAACGATTTTCTCTGATAATGAGGAGGAAGAGGAAGAGGAGCCTGTGCGAGAGGTGGCACGAGACTGTAACTACAGGGTGTTTATGAGATGCAAGCCCCCTACTTTTGACGGTAATGGTAATGCTGCTGCTGCTCACCAATGGGTGAGAGAAATGGAGGCTGTACTCGACATCAGCGAGTGCCGGGAAGATCAAAAAGTAAAGTTTGCCACCCATTCATTCGTGGACTCGGCACTATGCTGGTGGGACAACATTGTTCAAGCGGAGGGTAATCGGGCAATCGGGAGAATGAGGTTGCCCGAACTGAAGAAGATGGTGATCGAGGAGTTTTGTCCTCATCGGGAAATGGATAAGGTTGAAAGGGAGTTTCTGCAACTGGAGGCGGGAACTATGACACATCAACAGTACACCACGAAGTTCAACGAGATGGCACGTCTGGTGCCGGATCAAGTGACGCCTCTGTCCCGAAAGATCAAGAGGTATATACAGGGTTTGCCGGCGGATATTCGCTGGCACATGATCGCCGCCCGGCCGAGCACGTTTAGGTCGGCGGTGGATTTAGCGGGAAGATTGTACGATGAGAGGACGGTGGTGGTGACTGATGGTGGCAGGAAGAGTGGTGGTGATTGAAACTGTCAGAGGAAGAGGTTTGGGCGGGGCGATGCCTCGTCGGGTAATAAGAAGACACGGGTGGATGATCGCCGTGTGGGCATGTCAAGTGCGGGATCGAGAAGGTGTGGTAAATGTGGACGGGAGCATAGCGGGGAGTGCAGGTTTGGGTTGAACTTGTGCTTCAGGTGTGGAAAGGCGGGGCACATGGAAAAGGACTGTCGTACGGTCCGGTGCTTTAACTGTGGTGAAGAGGGTCACGTGCTCAAAGATTGTAAGAAGCCGAGGGCTGAGAGTTCAGGGGCAAAGAGGACGGGAGGTGATGGACCAAGGGCGAGCGCCAGGGCATTCACTATGACACAGGAGGAAGCTAGAACGGACCTTGATGTCGTGTCCAGTACGTTTCTGGTGAACCAAACTTTAGCTTCTGTGTTATTTGATTGGGTGCCAGTAAAAGTTTTATTTCTGCTGCTTTCTGTGCTAAGCTGCCTATTAGTAGTAGATGTGTTGATGCGCCCTTCGATGTAGAAACGGCCATAGGTAAGTCTACCAGGATTTCTGAGATGATAGAGAACTGTGATGTGGAGCTCCAGGGTCATAAGTTTCCTGTTAGACCGTTTGTGATGACCTTAGGTGGTTTTGATTTGGTTCTCGGGATGGACTGGTTAGCGGACTTCGAGGCGAACATTGTGTGTCGCAAGAAGATGATTCGGTTGTCGGCGCCTGACGGTAGTTCAGTAATGGTGTATGGTGATTGGATTACTACGATTCCAAAGGTGATCTCGATGGCAGTGGCGGGAAAGTGTATGAGGCGTGGATGTAGTGCCTACTTGGCCTACGTAAAGGATGTGGATACGCCAACACCACAACTAGCCGATGTACCGGTTGTGTGTGACTTTCTAGATGTGTTCCCAGAAGACTTATCAGGAGTGCCACCTGACAGAGAGATTGAGTTTCAGATTGATCTGATACCGGGTGCCCAACCTGTCGCCAAGGCACCGTATCGGTTGGCTCTGACCGTGACGAAAGAGTTGATGGAGTAGTTGCAAGAGCTGCTTGATAAGGGGTTCATTAGACCGAGTATCTCTCCTTGGGGTGCTCCGGTCCTGTTTGTAAAGAAGAAGGACGGTAGTATGAGGATGTGCATCGACTACCGCGAGCTGAACAAGCTGACAGTGAAGAACCTATACCCCTTACCGAGGATAGATGATTTGTTCGATCAGCTTCAGGGTGCCAGCTGGTTTTCGAGAATAGATCTTCGATTGGGTTATCATCAGTTGAAGGTGAGGGAGCAAGATATTCCTAAAACAGCTTTCCGTACGCACTATGGTCACTATGAGTTTCTTGTCATGTCCTTTGGCTTGACCAACACGCCAGCTGCTTTTATGGATTTGATGAACCGTGTGTGTCGGCCTATGTTGGATAAATCAGTGAGTGTGTTTATTGATGATATCCTGATTTACTCGAGGAGTGAGGCAGAGCATGCCGGTCACATTCGGGAGGTTCTAGAGACATTGAGAAGGGAGAAGTTGTATGCTAAATTCTCCAAGTGCGCGTTTTGGTTGCGCGAGGTACAGTTCTTGGGTCACGTGGTGAATCCTGATGGGATTATGGTGGACCCGGCGAAAGTGGAGGCGGTTATGCAATGGAAGTCGCCAAAGACGCCATCGGAGATTCGCAGTTTCTTGGGTTTGGCGGGCTACTACAGAAGATTTATCCAAGACTTCTCCAAGATTGCTTCTCCACTAACTAAGTTGACCCGAAAAGAGGTGAAGTTCATATAGGGTCAAGCTCAAGAGAAGGCGTTTGAAGAATTGAAAGCGAGATTGACTCAAGCTCCTGTTCTGTCGTTACCCGATGGAAGTGAAGATCTGGTAGTTTATTCCGATGCTTCTTACTCGGGGTTGGGGTGTGTGTTAATGCAGAGAGGAAAGGTTATAGCCTATGCATCCCGACAGTTGAAGGTTCATGAGGTCAATTATCCTACTCATGACTTGGAGCTAGCAGCTGTGGTCTTTGCATTAAAGATTTGGAGGCACTATCTGTACGGGACGAAGTGCACCATATTCACTGACCACAAGAGTCTGAAGTACTTCTTTGAGCATAAGGATTTGAACATGAGGCAGAGGCGGTGGTTGGAACTTATAAAGGATTATGATTGTGAGATCCACTACCATCCGGGCAAGGCCAACGTGGTGGCTGATGCCCTTAGCCGGAAAGAGAGGCCCGAGCCGATTCGGGTGAAAGCCTATCAACTGATCATGACCTATGATGTAATTAAGCAGGTTAAAGAGTTTCAAGATGAGGCGTTGAAAGAAGATCATCTTAACTCTGAAAGAATGAGAGGTCTGGTTGGAGAATTGGGTGAAAACACGCTCGGTGTTAGAACCCGATTTGATCGTGTGTGGATTCCTCGTTTTGGGGATCTACGGGGGAAGATAATGGATGAAGCTCACAAGACTCGGTACTCCATTCATCCTGGTGCCACTAAGATGTACCATGATATGAAGAAAGATTATTGGTGGCCGGGTATGAAGCGCGATGTGGTGGAGTATGTGAGTAAGTGCCTTACTTGCTTACAGGTGAAGGCCGAGCACCAAAAGCCGTATGGGAAGATACAACCTTTGGATATACCGGAATGGAAGTGGGTCACATAACCATGGATTTCATTACAAAGCTGCCGCGTACCCCGAAAGGGTATGATGCCATATGGGTGATAGTTGATCGTTTGACGAAGAGTGCTCACTTCCTACCGATCCGCGAGACATATTCATCTGAGAGGTTGGCTGATCTGTTCATCAAAGAGATTGTGACTCGTCATGGTGTGCCGGTGTCTATTGTGTCGGATCGCGACACCCGGTTTACATCTAAATTCTGGAAGAAGTTCCACGATGCTATGGGGACGAGGTTACATATTAGCACGGCTTATCATCCCCAGACTGATGGTCAGTCAGAAAGGACCATTCAGACACTGGAAGGCATGCTTCGGCCATGTGTGATTGATTTTGGTGGAAGTTGGGATGACCACCTACCGTTAGCCGAATTCTCATACAACAACAGTTATCATGCCAGCATTGGTATGCCCCCATATGAGATGCTATACGGTAGGAGATGCAGAACGCCCGTTTGTTGGGATGACATTGGTCAGAAGGAATTAGAATGGGGTGTCTTCCCCCTTTTATACCCCCATTCATCGAATTTTTTCTCGTTGGCGAGTTTGGTCCCTCGACTTTGGACTTTATTTCTTTTTCTTCTTTCGTCGGCTTCAAAGAAAATTTTCGGGTGTTACACCGCAAAGACAACTTGTACCTATGCCTGCACCTATGGCTCAAGTGCCTGTGGCTAGGGCCTATGGTGGTCCTCAACCTATGTGCAACATTTGTAGGTACCATCATTCGGGGAACGCTCCGTGCCGCATTTGTACCTTGTGCGGTAAATATGGACACTTGGTGGCAACTTGTCTCCGTGCACCAAATAACGCCGCGATGGTCGCAAACCGTGTTTGCTACAATTGTGGGGAACCTGGTCACTTCCGCCCACAATGCCCTTGTCTTGCGGGAAACGTTCTACAAGCCCGAGGACGTGCTTTCAACATCAACGCGAATCAAGCACAAACAAACAACGATATGGTGAACAGTATGTTCCTTATTAACAATACTTATACCTATGTTCTATTTGATTCTGGAGCCGATAAGAGTTTTGTCTTGTTAGATTTTGAATCCATTCTTGCTAAGCCACATACGAAACTAGAAAGACCTCTCACCGTTGAAGTCGCCAATGGAGAACCGATCACCGTAGATATCGTTGTTGTGATTGTATCTTGAGTCTCGACGCACATGATTTCTTTATCGATCTTATTCCTATGAAACTTGGAAGCTTTGACGTTATCATTGGTATGGATTGGTTAGCCAAACACCATGCCAAGATCATTTGTTTCGAGAAGTGCATTCGTATTTCGTTACCTTCTAGGGATACATTGAAAGTGTTTGGTGAAAAATCCTCCAAAGGGCTTAAACTCATGTGTAACACCCGGAAATTTATTATTTTGAAGCCGGCGAAGAAAGAAAAGAAATAAAGTCCAAAGTCGAGGGACCAAACTCGCCAACGAAGAAAAGTTGGGAAATGTGGTGGTATGTGTAGGGAGAGGGCAGCCCACTCTCTCCACACACACAAAAATTCGGCTCACAAGGAAGAGGAGAGGGAAAAAGAGGAGAAAAAGAGGAAAAAGGGGTGTTTCGGGTGATTCGAGTGTCCAAATCCGTCGAGTGGCAAGCCAAATCGAAGCTCTTGTCTTTGTTCTTGATTGTGTGAGTTCTAGGACCCCACTTTTACTTGTTTTCAACCGATTTTGGGGCTAGAAAATGTTCAAAACCCGTTTTTGTGTGTGTATGTGTTTGACCCATTTGGGTGTGATGTGTATGATGCGTTTAGAGTGTGATTTCGGGCTTGTGTGTGCTTGTATGGTGTTATGGTATGCATTCCTAAGGTCCAGGAGGATTAATTTAGGCTTAGAATGGGTTTGGATGAGCTTGGAGGCCGAAAATGGCAGATTGGGTTCAGGATGAACTCCATTCTGCATCAGCTAGGGCTAGGCGACCGAATGAAGGCCATACGGCCGAATGAGGGGCGATTGAGGGTCATTCGCACGATTGGGATTCATTCGCACGATTGAGGGTTCAATCGCACGACTAAGGTTTCAGTCGCACGACTGGGAGTCCAGTCGCATGGGGATTGCACGACTGAGGGTTCAGTCGCATAGATGCTTTGTCGCATGAGTCCATTCGCATGAGGTCAGTCGCATAGGTGCCCATTCGCAGTAATCTCATTCGCACAAGGTCCATACGCACGATTGGATGTTCATTCGCATAGATGACCATCCGCATGAGTCCAGTCGCATGATGTTCAGTCGCATGGAGGCCATGCGACTGAAGGGTGTCCATACGCCCGAATAGGGCTGTTGCACTCGAAGGAATGTGTAGTTTGACTTCTGGCCTTCGGGGAAAGGTGCAGATGTAAGTTTTGACGTAAAGTAACCCATAAGAGTATGTAAGAGGATGGTTATGGCCTTAGAGAGCATGTAGGGCATGATGATGATGATGTTGCATGTTAATGCATATTATGAATGTATGATGTTGCCCTGTATGATGATGATGAATGTGTATGATATGTTCCTTATTATGATGTATGCTTATCTTTCTTGTGGCTTTACATGTCATGCTAATGAATGAATGAATGAATGAATGAAGTATTATGTAATGTAAAGCGAAAGATAATGAAAGAGGAACATGAAGTAAGAATGCATGCATTAATGAATGATGAATGAACGAAAGAAAGGCTTGCAAGCATATATATTGGGGTGAGCGACTTTGTGTTGCAAAATACTCGGATGAAGTGCAATCATTTAGATTGCCTATGAGGTGAGCAACCTTGTCGTTGCAAAAGACTCGAGTAAAGTGCTATCGTGATGTTGCCTTGGGGTGAGCAACCTTGTTGTTGCAAAAGACTCGGATAGCTTGCTATCGTGATGGGCAATTGAGGTGAGCTAGGGGTGCAAAAGACTCGGATAGCGTGCAATCATTGAGATTGCCATTGAGGTGAGCGACCATGTTGTCGCAAAAGACTCGGAAGAAAGAATGAACGAAAAGAATGGAAGATAATGAATGAGATGAAAGATAATAATGACAATATCTATGTATACGTATGTTGAATGATCGCATGATAAAAGGAATAGTTTTAAAGAAAGTAAAGTATGTTTTATTATTAAAACTAGAACTCACTCAGCAACGCTGACTTTTATTACATTTTCCAGTTGGCAGGTAAATGATTGCTGAGGATGGCACGGCGAGGCTACTCGGCTCTTTTGGGATGGCATCCAATTATACAGCTTTTGTGATGTAATACAAACATGAATTTTGTAACCGGATAATGATGTATTAATTGGCGAAAGTAATTATAATGAAACGTGATGTCATTTTTGAATGTTTCCGCTGCAATGTTTTCTTAAGGCAATGTAATTATATGTTTTATGTGCGATGAATGACCAACTGTAAGCGTCCCGGGAACGGGGCCTTACATCATGTCTTGCACCCAAGCCCGAAAATGCTTAAACAAGAACTATATGGCGTTTTTGGCATGCGTGGTCAACACAAAAGTCAAGGGGAAAGATCTTAAGGATGTCCTGATTGTACGAGACTTTCCCGAAGTATTTCCCGATGATCTTAGTGGTTTACCTCCCGTGCGTGAAGTCGAGTTTAAAATCGATTTAATTCCGGGAGCAAACCCCGTGGCTAAGTCACCATATCGACTTGCACCATCAGAAATGCAAGAGCTATCTAGTCAACTACAAGAGCTATCCGAGAAGGGTTGTATTCGTCCCAGCTCTTCGCCTTGGGGTGCACCCATTCTATTCGTGAAGAAGAAAGATGGGTCTTTTCGTATGTGCATCGAATATCGTGAACTTAACAAGCTTACCATCAAGAACCGCTACCCTCTTCCTCGTATTGATGATCTTTTCGACCAACTTCAAGGAGCTGCTATTTTCTCGAAGATCGATTTACGTTCTGGTTATCATCAATTGCGAGTCCATGACGATGATATCCCAAAACTGCGTTTCGTACTCGATATGGGCACTATGAGTTCATGGTTATGCCTTTTGGTTTAACAAGTGCTCTTGGTGTCTTCATGGATATCATGAATTGAGTATGCAAGCCTTATCTAGAAAAGTTTTTTATCGTCTTCATTGATGACATACTTATATGTTCCAAGTCTAACACCGATCATGAACTTCATCTGCGACTAGTTCTTGAGTTGTTGAAGAAAGAACAATTGTACGCGAAGTTTGAATTTTGGCTTGAGGAAGTTCAATTTCTAGGACACGTGGTGAATAGCCAAGGAATTCATGTTGACCGTGCAAAGGTGGAAGCTGTGAAGAATTGGTGTGTTCCTACAACTCTAACCGAAGTTCGTTCTTTTCTTGGTCTTGCTGGTTATTACCGGCGATTCATTGCCAACTTTTTGAGGATCACAAAGCCGGTTACTTCTTTGACACAAAAGAATAAACCATACGAGTGGGGGTCCCAGCAAGAGGAAGCCTTTGAAGCATTAAAACACAAGTTGTGTAATGCTCCTATTTTGACCCTACCCGATGGAAACGACGATTTCACCGTGTATTGTGATGCATCTACACAAGGCCTTGGTTGTGTTCTCATGCAACGAGGAAAGGTCATAGCATATGCATCAAGACAATTGAAGGTCCACGAGGTAAATTACACGACACATGATCTTAAACATGGTGGGTTTTTGCCTTGAAGATTTGGAGACATTACCTTTATGGTACACAATGCATAGTCTACACCGATCACAAAAGCCTTCAACACGTTTTTAATCAAAAATATCTCAATATGAGACAACGTCGATGGGTTGAGTTGATTAGTGACTACGGCTGTGACATTCGTTACCATCCTGGTAAAGCCAATGTTGTGGCCGGTGCACTAAGTCGAAAGGTTCATAACAATATGATCTTGTTCCAAGAACTCATGATCACCGTCAATAGTTTGACACTTTGGGAGAGTTTGATACCGAGATGCGTCTAGATATCAACGAGACTACTGTATTGCTACAAAATTTGAGGATCAAATGTGACATTGAGTCTAGTATTTTAGAGGCTCAACAGGCGGTTCAACAAGAAGGAAGAATGAAGGATGAATTGGAGCACAATCTTCTAGCTCAATTGGAGACGAAATCCAATGGGTTGATGTATTTCGCGAATCGAATTTGGGTTCCAAATCGTGATAACCTTCGCACCTTTATCATGAACGAAGCTCATCAAACTCGTTATTCTATACATCCTGGCTCCAATAAGATGTATATGGACCTTTGTTAGGACCTGGTATTTGAACGAAATACCTAGTGATTAGCGTGTTAAACCAACTCAAATAGTGCGGAATCCTATTTGATTGGCGATCCAATCAGTGAGAACACACGATGAATCAATCAAGAATTGAAATCAACGTCAGAAATCGATTAGGAATCGATCTGATGTGTTCTGTGAACTTGGAGAACGATTTGGGAGGCTTCTGGACGGCTAGGGTACGTCTGGAATCGTAATGGGATGAATGCTTACGTTTTTCCACGAATTGGGTCTATGTATAGGTTAGTATTGTTCAATCGTGCGACTGGGCCATAAGTATGGTTCAGTCGTGCGATTGAACCATGCGGTTGATGCATCCGCACGACTGAGTGTTCAGTCGTGCGATTGAGTCAATCTTATGTGTCAATCATACGACTGATCCAGTCTCCTGGTTCAGTCGTGCGATTGAGTCAATCGTATGAAGTTATTCATGCGTGTGGTCCATTCGCATGGGCCATTCGCATGAGAACTTCATTAAGTTAAGTTTGAATGTTTTAATTAATATCACATAATGTGCAATCATTCAAATAATCATAAACCCAATCAATTCAATCACGACTCATTAATGAAATATTAAACATCACAAGTAACAACCAATTCATATCATTTCATTAATCGATACTATTACATCATAATCAGACAGACAAGGTTTATTACATTACAACTCATGATCTAGGGACATACATGCATCAACAAACTCCCCCTTGGACCTAGATCTATCTAATCTCTTGTCTTCTGCATCACCTCCTTATACTTCTTGTACTTCTCCTCTTTAGTGACTCCTGCGTGTATCTCAAACGCAAAGCAAAGTCGTATAACATTTTGGAACTGGAGGGCTTGTACAATGTCTTGTGTGTCATAGAACAGTGGCCACTTGTATAATGTATAGACATCATTAGCAGACAAGTTGGTTAGCCACATCGGGTTGAATACCCTGATAGTATCCATTTGGCCCTCTTTATTCAGAACTATGACAGCTTCAGCGGTTCTCCAATCATAGTACCACCATTTGAAGTGTGGAGTGAAGTCCTGTGGCATTTCCCTGAGAGGGATTCTCGACATAGTGCGCGGAGGACTCCACTTCAGCACAATCTTGGGCTTGCCAGTAATGGCATCAACCTCAGACCTTCTTATATACCTCGTAGGCTGTTGTGGTCTGAAGTTAACCCATCTGGTGTGGTACTCCTTCTTCAGGGCAGCCTCAAACCAGCCTGACATCTTTCTTGGGTCAGCATACAGCAGCTTTAGCTTAGCCAGCTAGTTGAGCTCAAAACCAGGTAGAGTCTTCAGATCATGTGGGAACCTGAAGTACTCTATGCCCTGCTCCCTCTTAACTGCATACGCGTTAAGGTCATCAAAATAAGCCCATGCAATAATCCTGCCTGACACCTTATGGTGTTTCTTGACTCTGTAGAGCTTGGTGTAGGCATCTTTCTTTGGTGCAGCACGCTGGGCTCTTACTTCTTCAAAACAGGCAGCCCACTTAGCCTTGCGAATGTCTACGTCATCATTGGAGGCTTGGGCTGTTCCTTCAGTCTTTTCAGTTTCCTGCTCCATCTTGTCTAGTACCTCAAACGTATCACTGACTAGGGATTCACCTAGATTGGGGACCACATTACCCTCGGTGTCAGCATACTGAGGGTACTCTTCTGCAGTAATATCTTCAACCTCAACTTCATCAATGTCATTTAGTTCTTCATCACTGGTTGAATCAACTGTTGGAGCATCCTTGACTATTTCATCAGGATTGAGTCTGAACATCTCTGCCAGTTGCTCATCAGATAGGTCATGAATTATTTCCCCTTCTTCAGGGGTATAACTCATAGACCTTCTGACAATCCCTTACAGATCAAGAATCATGGTTAATTGAGTCTTGACCATTTGAAGGGGAGCAAAGTCAAACTCATCCCTTTGAAAGTTTGGATCTGTTTGATATAAACATTCAACACGTAAACCATTAGTAAGTAATCAAACAGAATTATATCAACTTAATATATAAACATTCAACACACTTGTTTTTCATTACATGATTCAAAAACAAAATAAATAAATACACAAGACATCTAATCTGTACTTTTGTCTTGAATCATGGGCGTGTCGCTCGGAGGAGCAGAAGTGGTTGATGACTGGTCCTGTCGATGCTTAGATCTTCGTTCTTGACCTGAAGCAGAGGCCGATGCAGCCGCATCCCCTCCTTCTGCTTCGTCATCATCATCTCTACCTTCTGTCCTGTCTTCCTCAGTCTCTTCCTCATCATCATCATCTTCCTCATCATCATCATCATCTTCATCATCACCATCTCCATCATCCCCGTCACCCTCCTTTAGCTTCAGGGGCTCATCCTTCGACCCCTTTAACCTCAGCATAATCGTCTTGTTGGTCGTCTCCAACTCCTCTATACGTTTGACGGACTGGGCCTGCTGGTCCTGGAGTTGGGACACCTCGACTCTCTGTGCATCGATTAGCTGGTTCTGCTGGTCTATCACCCGAGCCTGCTCTGCCATCTGCTGAGACTGGGCAGCAGTCAGGTCGGTCAGCTGGCGGATCTGCGCCGCCTTCTCCTCATCTGCAGCAAGCAGGCGCATCACCATACGGTTAAGCGCTGACAGCTGCTCCTCTACCCCGATGTGAGGTAGAGTAGATCCATAAACATGTGGTGGTTGGGCTGAGGGTCCAGCATGATGTGTGGTGGTGGTGGCAGTGGCAGTGGTGAATATGGGTCGGTAGGCTGGTGCTGGTGATGTAGGTGTGAATGGTCTGGTGGTGGATGGGAAGGATACAGTGGTGGTAGGTAAGGTGGTGGATGTGGTAGTGGGAGTAGTGGCTGTGGTGGCTGTGGTGATGGGTGGTATGTCAGAGGTGGTGGTAGTGGTGGCTGTGGTGGTGGAAGTAGTGGCAGCAGTGGTAACGAAGGTCAGGCGACGCTTCTTCTTCTTCAATCCATGGGGTTGAGCCATCCGCTTCCTCCTAGTCCCGGTGGAAGTGGATGCCCCCCTGCAGCTCTGCCCACTGAACCCGGAACATAGTTCGGGTCAGTCTCTCTCTCTGAGGAGTCCCGAGGGTGTTCACCAACCACCCTAAGCCCGTGGTCTGTGGGAACAACTTTGCTTCCCACAGTCCTAGTGAGGGGCTCCTCATCTGACTCCTCCTCCTCTTGATCCCCAGCTACAAACTCCTGATGGAAACCGGCCATCTCAGCAACCTCTCCGGCAGTGGCGGACCCCGGGGGAATAACGTCTGAATCAGTGCCTCTAGGTGGAGCAGGCATATCATCCCCGGCGTCGCCGCTATCATCATCATCTGAGTCAGTATCTGGAATAGCAATATGCTCAACATCTGAATCACTGTCATCGTGGCGCCACTTTCTCTTGGCTGGCGCCACATAATCAGCACGGGCCAGATGCCCAAACAACCTCCTGACAGGGGGTTTCACCTGCTTCCCCCTGTATACCTTCATCCGGCCTAGCGTAGTGTCATCCATGACCTCAAGAACAACAGCATCATCCTTCTCCTTTGGCAGGGAGGGGAGCTTCTGGTCAATGATCATCTGCATAAATCTGGGGTACATACAGAAGCCTTCCTTCCCTTTCCCCTCGATGTTCTCCACCAGGTAGGTGAATATCATCTTGGAGAAGCTGAACGGGTGGTTCAGCACCAACGCAACATACGCGTTCTGGATCTGGTCGGAAAGCTCATCAAAACCTCCCTTCCTGAAGCTATACACTTTAGCAGCACGTGCGCAAGATACTTAAACTGGGGACAGAGGTTACTCTTGTTGAGTACCCCAGCATTGATGTCCCCAGAGTACTTGGCTCTCATAAAACATCCTCTGACAGTGAGGGGGTGTAGACGAGTAGGACAATCAGCATCATCCCCTAACTGTAGAACAATCCTCAAATCCTCCTCTGATACGGTGATAGCCTCACCAAAGATCGTACTCCTGATGCAATGAGGCTCAGAGGATCTATCAACAGTCGCGCCTTCCCAGAAGGCCTGCTGCACTGATCTATACGGCGTGCATGGTGTAGAGATAGCATGAGCGATCCTGGATCTCAACAGAAACGTAATGATGCCTGAGAAGTCAGCTGCGTTCCTGGATGTCAAATCCAGATGAGCACATATGTTGTGCTTGGTGCTCATGTTCCATCGACTCGCCATCTGTAACACATAACAATATAAACATTAGTTCCACTGGCTACAAGTATAATGAAACACTTAGACTTTGAGTAGAATTTCTGTCATGCGATTGAGGTTGTGCGACTGAAGACAGTCGTGCGACTGAACAGTGCGATTGAGGTTCAGACGTGCGAATGATCTCATGCGTACGACTGAGTGTGCGACTGGACTCATGCGCATGTACTCTTATGCGGTTACACCAGTCGTGCGACTGAGTCTCATTCGCATGGTTCAGTCGTGCGGTTAAGTAATCGCCCCCTTCAGTCGTGCGACTGAAGTTCATCCGGACGACCAGTCGCCTGTCTCAGTTGTTCAGTCGCCAATCGTTTGAAACTTCAACAATTAAGTCTTTTAACCCAATTAACCGGTTCATTAGACTCGCATTCTCGTTACTAATAACCTATTTAACTTAATTTTAACATTTGCTTGGTTTAATAGGTTATTAGGGCTTTCTTGTCTCGGTTCAAGTTTCACAGTCGAATAATCCCAATTAGGGTTCCAATCTTTCTGTTTTTGATGAAACAAGACTTCAAACTACCTGTATGATGAATGGCGAACGTCAGTGAATCACAATCAACGGTAAAATTAGGGCAAATAAAATTTTGACAGAGTAACGGTAGGAGTGCGATTTAGGGGCGATTTGAGGGTGATGAGTCTCTGCGACCGACTCCTCCTCTATTATACCAACCCTAGATTCAATCGTGCGACTGAGTTCATACGCACCTTTCAGTCGTGCGAGTGGGACTCAGTCGTGCGATTGGGTCAGTCGCCCTTCTCCAGTCGTCCGACTGAAGTTCAGTCGTGCGACTGACTCACTCGTTCGCACTTAAGCCTCCGACTGGACTAATCGTATGGGCCATTCGGTTTGATGGTTCATACTCATAGTTCATTCGTGCGAATGGACTTCATTCGTATGGTTAGTCCATACGTATGGTCCATTCGTGCGAATGGGTCATACTTAGTTAATTTTCTGCCATTTTGACCAATTTACATTTAAAACCCCTTTTAACTTTATGAAATTAACATTATGAACCTTTGATCATCTTAGACATGATCATCTTATCTGGAAAACATTTTGATCACCTCAGACGTGACCATTTTATCTTGAAAACATTTTGATCACCTCAGACGTGATCCTTTTAAAACACTTTGTCACCTCAGACGTGACTATTTTAACCTTTCAAAGCACATATGGTCATCTCAGACATGACCCTTTTAGTGAGTTGATTCCTTCTGATTTTCCTGATGTAGCCCGACCACGACTAAAATTAAATTAAAACGACTAACTAATTTAAGAACTTAAACTAATTACATAAACAGACATATTTTTGGCTTTTTGTGAGAGATAAATCCAGAGATTGATATCTACGGGATTTGGTTCGGGAGTAGATAGCTTCAACTTAGATTGATCATATCTGGACCAATTCAATTTTGGAATCATACAGGTAAGTCAAATCATTTGGGACTAGTTATTAAAACTTTTGATGCTCAAATTCTCGGTGTTCATCCAGAGTCGTTAGCAACTTAAGGAAATCATACTGAAACTCTTAGATTTTCACATTGATTTAACCTTTGAGCATGTAGCCACAATGATTGTCAGTATGTTTGTCCACTTAAATCCATACACAGACTTTTGACACAGACTGGTGACTTATTTAGGTTTAATTATTTCAACTAACATTGTGGATCCCACACTTATATGGTAATCAACATTCCTCAGGAGCTTTTGAGCGGTCTACGGGTATTATTACAAGAAGAGACTATTCTTAGAGCTTTCAAAGAGAAGCCTGTCCTCAGGTCAGTGCCATCGCACAGCAGAGAGGCGGCAAACAACAATGAATTCTAGAATATCTAGGTTATGCTTATCCTCAGGTCAGTGCCATCGCACAGCAGAGAGGCACACAACCTATCTCCTTGTTAGAGCAGCTTATTTTATTTTACACAAAATGCACCAACAACATAAGTCATTAGCTTTATTGCATTTGTCTTTCATTTTTTCTTGCTTATCTCTAATTATGGTCATCCGCACACATTTGTGGCGTTTAATTGCTCATTACCCCTTATTGGAATATTGTTGATTGTGTTAACCAGTGATAAGATGGAAGCCCACAGTCAGTTGAACAACTTAGTTTGATCTTGAGATCACCAATCAGGTCTAATTGTCTATTGTGAATCTACCAACATATCATTTGTGGTCTAGCAGCCTCTAAGTCTACTTTCTTTGTGTCACCTTAGGAGTTGCCAGTTTTCTATCATCTTTCCTTTTTATATTGCTCAGACTACACAGACTTATACTTTGAACTTTTGCATTGTCAAAACTTAAATTTTTAAAGTCCCTCTTGATTTGTTCCTGTGTACTATCATTTCCAAAGGTATTGAATCGGTATCACAGACACAATCTACCTTATTTCAGCTAGTTACTCCTTCTCCCTCATTTTTTTTTAATGTTAATTTGCTGACATATTCTCCCCCTAAAATACTAAAATCATTTCTGGTTAATTATTTTAGGATTTTCATAACAGCAAAATAAACATGAGTTTAAATAAAATAAAATAAACTTTAACTAAACTACATCGGACTACACATTATCATCATCAGGAATTACCTCACTTTTCTTTTAACGCCGTTGACCTCTAGCAAATATTGAAAACGTGGTTTATCAAAGGCTTTAGTATAGAGGTCAGCGCGTTGAAAATCAGTATTAATTTTAACCACATCAATTAAGTTCTTTTCAAAGCAATCTCTTATGAAATGGTATTTAATACCGATGTGTTTGGTCTTAGGATGTTGAACCGGATTTTTAGTTACTGCAATTGCAGCAGAGTTATCAACAAAAATAGGAGTAGATGAGAATTTTAAACCGTAATCCCGCATTTGCTGTTGAATCCAGATGATTTGTGAACAGCAACTTGCAGCAGCAACATATTCGGCTTCACAGTTGACAATGCAACCGATGTCTGCTTCTTACACTGCCAGGTAACTAATCTTCTCCCAAAGAATTGACACCCTGCTGATGTAGACTTGTAGTTCATCTTGCAGCCCCCGTAATCCGAGTCACTATACGCGGTAAGCTCAAAGTCATCATCATGAGGATACCACAATCCAAGTGTGGGTGTACCCTTCAGATAACGAAAAATCCTCTTGACCCCGATCAGATGGTTGACCTTTGGTTTAGCCTGATATCTAGAACATAGACATGTAGCATACATAATATCAGGTCTTGAGGCAGTGAGATACATGAGGGATCCAATCATTCCTCGGTACATAGTGGCATCTACTAGATCTCCATTCTCATCAGGTGCTATATCATGATTCGTAGCAAGTGGAGTCCCAGCAGCAGAAGCATTCTCCATGTCAAAGCGACTGAGAATGTCTCCTACATACTTGGTCTGATGTAGAAAGATTCCATAGGTGTTTGATCCACCTGTAACCCGAGAAAGAACTTCATCTCCCCCATAGCACTCATCTCAAACTCTTTCTTCATCACTGCTTCAAACTCTTTACATAACTCTTCGTTCTTTGACCCGAAGATTATGTCATCAACATATATCTGTACAAGCAGTAGGTCGCCATCCTTTTCTTTAATAAACAGTGTACAGTCAATGACTCCCCTGCGAAAGCCGTGTTTCACAAGATGAGTCGAGAGTTTCTCATACCACGCTCGAGGAGCTTGATGAAGCCCATATAAAGCTTTGTCGAGCTTGTAAACTCTATCCCGATGATAAGGATCCTCAAATCCCTCGGGTTGACTTACATAGACTGTTTCCCTGATTTCCCCATGAAGGAATGCACTCTTCACATCTAATTGGTAGACTTTAATCTTCATGTACGATGCATAGGCAAGGAAGATACGAAGCTTCCATCCTTGCCACGGGTGCAAACACCTCATTATAGTCAATCCCCTCGACTTGGCGAAAACCTTGAACCACCAGTCGAGCTTTGTTCCTGATAATGACTCCTTGGTCATCCTTCTTGCATTTTAGTACCCATTTGGTGCCAATGACTTTAGCACCTTTAGGTCTATCAACCAGAGTCCATACACCTAACTTCTTAAACTGCAGAAGTTCTTCTTGCATGGCACTCACCCACGCCTCATCATTTAGTGCTTCACTGACATATTTTGGCTCAACCTGCGAGACAAAACATCGATAAGCACCATCATGAATGTAACCTTTCTCCATAACCGAGGCGTAATCAGCTGAGTATAGCTGATTTCGGGTTTGTACTCCTGATCTGACATCCCCAATAACATTGTCAAGGGGATGATAGACGTTTAGTCGTGATCCTGGAGTAGTAGGAACAGCTACCTCAGAACCGAGATTATGAACATTTTGTTCTGCATCTGAGGTAGTTGGAGTTTGAGGTTCCGAAGTCGAAGGGCATCACTCGTAGATGCTTGTGGACTTTCAGGAACTGGAACCTGTTCCTCCTGACTGTTCTGGTCATCTGCTTCAGTTCATCTTCAGAGGAGGAGTCACTGTCATCGACTACTCCCCCTGACTGAGTAGATGATCTCCCTGTGTGCTAGATGGTGTATTCAGAATATCATACATTCATCCTAGTAGCTAACTCATCATCCGAGGGAGAGAGAGGAATGTTGAAGGACTTGAAGAATCCATCATAATCGAAGAAGTATGCAGGTCCTTTGCCTGTAGGTGGTGTGGTATATCTCTGAACGTCGACATTACACCACACTTCTACAAGACCCGTTGAGTTATTGTAAACTCGCTTGTTCGGTATGTTGTATCCTAGAAAGATTCCTTCATCTGCCTTCTCGCTGAATTTTCCTTCTTGTGTCTTCTTCAGAAGTGTACACGGCGCGCCAAAAGGTTCAAGATACTCCAAATTCGGTTTGCGTCTTTGTAGTAGCTCATAACATGTCTTTCCGTGGCGCTTGACTATTAGGACTCGATTCAGTGTATAACATGCATTTGCCACTGCCTCATTCCAGAATTGGATAGGCAGTTTCGAGTCAGCCAGCATAGTCCGTGCAGTCTCTATCAAGCTTCTATTCTTCTCTCAGCAACACCATTCATCTGAGGCGTGTAGGCTGAAGTGAATTGATGAACAATTCCCTTTTCCTTGCAGTATGCCTCCATCCATTGATTCTTGAATTCTGTCCCGTTGTCTGAGCGTACTTGTCTAACTTTTAGCTTGTAGAGAGATTCCAGTGTGGTTACTAATTCCTTGAATGACTCAAATGTTTCTGATTTGGATTTCAGAAACATTACCCAAGTGAACCTTGAGTAGTCATCAGTGACCACAAAACAGTACAAATCGCCTGCAATGCTCCTTGTACTGACTGGACCAAACAGATCCATGTGAAGAAGTTCAAGAGGAAGTTCTATTGAATGAACTTTCTTTTCCTTATGAGACTTCTTTGTCTGTTTGCCTTTCTTGCAAGCTACACAAAAGTCAGGAAGTTGGAAGTTCTTGACATTTACTCCTCTACTAAATCCTTCTGAATCAAATGATTCATCTTCCTTTGACTAATGTGTCCCATTCTCCTATGCCAGGAGATTGAGTCCTTCTCAGTAGCTTTAGATAGAAAGCACTGAACCTCATGATCCGTTGTAGCAGCTGTTGACAGATCCAAGACATAAAGGTCTTTATATCTTGAAGCAGTCATCAGAACTTGGTCCTCTGGGATCATGTAGTCTTTCTTCAGCACGTAACACTTCTTGTTGTCGAAGATGACTTTAAATCCTTTATCGCAGATTTGGGAAACAGAAAGTAAGTTATTCTGAAGTTGTTGAACGTAGTTCACCTTATCAAACTTAACTTTCTGATTTCCCACTTCTCCCTGTGCTGTGATGTATCCTCCCTTGTTTCCTGCAAAGAAACATGCCCTCCTTTTATTTGTTTGACGTTTGATAAAAGGGCTCTATTTCCTGTCATGTGCCTGGATGCTCCGCTGTCTATAATCCACGTGTTAGTCTCAGCGCTGTATCGAACACCCTGCACATATAAAGTAAATGTATTAGTTTAGGTTAGGAACCCAAGCCTTTACTGTCTTGGGTTTCCCAGAGGCATCACACATCATAAACTCTACCCATTGACCCTAGAGGGTGAGGGTAGCTCAGATTCCTTCTTGTCATCAGTATCAGACACACAGGATGACTTCTCTTTCCATAAGCCAGATTTGTGCAATGCCTGTTTATGATAAACAGTCGTCTGGCTTACAGGTTGGACTTTAGGTTCACTAGATCTTCTAGGTGGAGTTAGAGAACTCCTCTTAGAAGACCTAGGTCTAGAGTCCTGAAGATCAATCTTCTTCCTAGGTGTCTGATAGAAAGGACAATAGGAAGCAATGTGTCCACATTCTCCACAGTTGTAGCATGATCTGCTATCAACTTTATGAGTAGACTTTCTTTGTGGAGAAATGCGTGACACTCTAGTAACATCAATCACTTTAGGTTTTGACTCTTGCATGTTTGATGTTTTCTCTGGTTTAACAAATTTACTGTTTTAACCTGTTTAACATGTTCCACTTTTTGGTTAACTGGTTTTTGACTTGAAGCATGTGAAAAATTAACGTTTGAAGTCCTTTTAGGTTCTGATTTGACTCTGTTTGACCCTGACTTTAAGTTAACTTTTTCAAATTCATTTTCCAGATTAACACAAGGCAATTTACCCTTTGCCTTTGAAGTGGCCTCCTTTTGTTTCTGTCCAGATTCAGTAGATGAACATGATGTGTCTGGATCAGTAACAAGAGGAGTAGTCACCACATGATCCTTGATGGGGTTGTTTGTTTACTGGTTAGACTTGGTGTTCATCAAGGTCTCAGGTGGAGGTGGAACCACTTTGTAGCCTAATCCCTCCCCGTTATTCCTTTCTCTCACTAAGTGTTGAACTATGTGTGAAGAACTAGTCCAACTGTGCAGTTTCTGTTTTAATGAATTAACTTCTACTTCTAGAACTGCCTTTTGCTTCTTAGTGTCCTCTAGGGAGTTTAGATAGTACCTAATGTCATTGCTTGGTTAAAGGCAACTACTTCGGTTTCCCTAAGCTGTTTAGTCAATAGGTCTATCTTTTTCTTTATACTATGCTCATTTTGTTTTAGAACTCTATTAGCCTCAGTGCACAGTTGTAAATCTTTTACTAAGTTATCATTGTGATCTAATAACCTAGCAAATTTTTCATCAATGCTATTCCTAACATATCACAATCAGAACAAGCATGATTATTAAACATTTGGTCAGTTGTACTTACCTGTTTTGGTTCAGAAGAGTTAGCCATCATCGCAGCATCAGACGTCTCTGGTTCTGGTGATTCTGACTTTTCTGTCTCTGACGTGGAAGTCTCCTCCTTTGGCTTGTAACTGACCTCAGCTGCAGTTGTTTCTTTCTTCCTATGTGACATCGCTATCTCAACTGGCTAGATCACCTTCACTCAGCAGAATCATCATCAAATCTTCAACACTGCAATGTTAGATTCTCCGCTGGTGAGACAAACCTAAAACTCCAGTCCTGTCCTTCATCATCATGAGCAGTCAAGGCTTTTGGATCCTTGTTTGATGAAGTAGAACTGGAAGCTTGCTTGTCTTGGCGAGTAAAGGACGAGAAAGGGTTCCCATTACCCGTCTTCTTTGGCTTGACACATTCTCTCTTGAAGTGCCCCTTCTCTCCACAGTTGAAGCAGGTCACTTTGCTCTTGTCAAATCCAAATGTGGTATCCTTAGTAGCTATCAAGTTCTGTCCTGTCTTCTTAACAAACTTCTTCGCCCTTCGGACAGCGCTAGCTAAGGCCCACATTATATCCATCCTCTCAAGCTCCATTTCGTCCACCTGCTCGTAGTCCTCATCTGCCAGATGGCAGTTTCCAATCTTCCCGGCAACAAGTCCATCATATGAATGAACCACTGCTGCTAAAAGATCCATATGCTCTCGAGCTACTTCTACGGTCACATTACCGAGGTTCTCGGTCTTCAGTTTGGTAGCACTTGCTTCTGATCCAATATAATGGGTACATGATGACCCTGACGTGTCTGATCCAGAAGGAGAAGCATGTGAAGGACCTGACGAGCTAGACACAAATGCAGTCTGGAGAGGTGCTCCAGAGGTCTTAGCTTGAGGCGTGGGTTGTATAAAGCTGGATTTTGTGTATACGAAGACTTCTGTGCTCTATACTTCATCCTTAGTGCTTCTTCACGCAACTTGAGAATGAAGTCATTTATATCCAGCTTTATCAGCATTTCATTCTGTCTAAGGTTAGACACAATGATGCCCACTTATCAGGCAATCCGTCTGCGAAGTTGCTTACTTTCTCTTCCATAGTCGTTTCCACTCCATGTGTATGCAATTCGCTCATCAGTTGTAGAATCTGTCTATGACTTCGTCTAAACTCTCATTACCAATCGATGAGAAGTTATCGAATTCCTTCTTTAACTCCTTTGCCTTGATTGCCTTCAATGACGCATTCCCATCATATCTCTTCTCTAGCTCATCCCACAGTTTCTTGGACTGCTTGTTCTCTGAATACTGGTGGAATATGTCTTTGGGGATAGACTGAGTGATCAATGCATAAACCCTTTTCTCTGCATTGTACTTTACTTTCTGTGCGTCTGTCATCCCACTTAACGTTAATTTAACTCCATCAGCTCCCACCGGTGTACTATAACCGACCTCAATAGCTTCCCACAGATTAGGATCTACTCCATTGAGGTAGATCTCAAAACGTTGTTTCCAGTGGGGAAACTCATCTAAAGTCAAGAGCTTTGGTGGTTTATTGTGATTACCCACCTCACTCTCAAGCAACAGCAGGTTCTGAATCCTCGAGTCCTTCCCAGCAGTAAAGGCTGACATCTGATCTTCCATGGCTAATAAACTTAGAATCTAATCAAACAAACTTTCACTGATGCGACTGAAGGATGCGAATGGTCTAATCGTGCGTATGAACTCTGCGATTGGTTCAACCGTGCGACTGAACAGGGCGAATGGTTCAGTCGTGCGAATGAAACTGGTGCGTATGAGTTATGCGAACGAACGGTTCAGTCGGCCGAATGAGGGTGCGACTAGGTCCAGTCGTGCGAATGAGCAATGCGAATGGAGTCCAGTCGTGCGAATGGGTCACTCGTGCGACTGAAGCTGCTGTTTTGCGAAAATTTCTAGGTTTGACGGGTTTCAGCCGTAAAAATTCGAAATTTCACAAGTCCTAATCGCCTAAGTCCGTAGAAACTGAACTTCGATGAGCAGGGAACGTCCAAGATCACTTTTGATGCCAAAGATTGCGTTTTTTCGTGCAAAAACACAAACTTTTATGCAATCTTGATTGAATCAACACGTAATCAAGAGCCAAAGCTCTGATACCACTTGTTAGGACCTGGTATTTGAACGAAATACCTAGTGATTAGCGTGTTAAACCAACTCAAATAGTGCGGAATCCTATTTGATTGGCGATCCAATCAGTGAGAACACACGATGAATCAATCAAGAATTGAAATCAACGTCAGAAATCGATTAGGAATCGATCTGATGTGTTCTGTGAACTTGGAGAACGATTTGGGAGGCTTCTGGACGGCTAGGGTACGTCTGGAATCGTAATGGGATGAATGCTTACGTTTTTCCACGAATTGGGTCTATTTATAGGTTAGTATTGTTCAATCGTGCGACTGGGCCATAAGTATGGTTCAGTCGTGCGATTGAACCATGCGGTTGATTCATCCGCACGACTGAGTGTTCAGTCGTGCGATTGAGTCAATCTTATGTGTCAATCATACGACTGATCCAGTCTCCTGGTTCAGTCGTGCGATTGAGTCAATCGTATGAAGTTATTCATGCGTGTGGTCCATTCGCATGGGCCATTCGCATGAGAACTTCATTAAGTTAAGTTTGAATGTTTTAATTAATATAACATAATGTGCAATCATTCAAAAATCATAAACCCAATCAATTCAATCACGACTCATTAATGAAATATTAAACATCACAAGTAACAACCAATTCATATCATTTCATTGATCGATACTATTACATCATAATCAGACAGACAAGGTTTATTACATTACAACTCATGATCTAGGGACATACATGCATCAACAACCTTCGTGGTCAATATTGGTGGCCTAGAATGAAGAAAACATAGCGACTTAGTAGTTAAGTGCCTTATGTGTATGAAAGTTAAAGCCGAATATCAACGTCCAAGTGGATTACTTTAACAACCCGAGATTACTTGGCTCGTATATACATTGATGAAATTGTAAGTCGTCATGGGGTACCTTTGCACATCATATCCGACCGAGATGCTCGCTTCACTTCGCATTTTTGGTCGTCTATGTAAGAACTCTTGGGTACTTAATTAGATCTAAGCACGGCTTACCATCCTCAAACGGACGGTCAAACTGAGCGAACCATCCAAATCTTGGAAGATTTTCTTTGTCTTTGTGTCCTTGACTTTGGTGTTGATTGGGATACGCATTTACCACTCGCAGAATTTTCGTATAACAATAGTTATCATTCGAGTATCAAGATGGCACCTTTCGAAGCGCTTTATGGTCGTAAATGTCGTTCACCTATCTGCTGGACTAGCATTGGTGAAAACTTCATCACTGGTCCTGAACTTATACAAGAAACGACCGATAAAGTCTCTATAATTCGTAAGAACCTTGAAGTGGCAAGAAGTCGACAAAAGAGCTCTGCCGATAAGCGACGTAAGCCATTGGAATTTCAAGTTGGGGATATGGTTCTTCTAAAGGTCTCACCATGGAAGGGCATTGTTTGCTTTGGGAAGAAGGGTAAACTGGCTCCAAGATTTGTAGTACCTTTCAAGATTCTGAAAGGATCGGGAAAGTGGCTTACAAACAAGAACTACCTCTCGAACTTAGTGGAGATCATCCTGTTTTCCATGTCTCAAATTTGAGAAAGTGTTTGGCTGATGAAAGTTTGCATGTTCCGTTGGACGACATCCAGATTGACGAGTCATTACACTTTGTTGAGAAACCCGTTGAAATCATGGATCGTATTATGAAGAAGACAAGAACCACAACAACCCCAATCGTCAAGGTTCGCTGGGAGAATAAGCGTGGAGCTGAGTTTACTTGGGAACGTGAGGAGCACATAAAGAAAAAGTACCCGTTTTTTGTTTGTAAAGTTTCATTCTTAATTTCGAGATGAAATTCTTATAAGTTGGGAGACTGTAACATCCTATAATTTTTTTTCGTTAATTAAAAGTTAACCTTCTTATGATTCTTGTAAGGACTATTTATGCCATTTATTAAACTATGTGGGTTACTTATGCTGATTTCCTTGTTTTACCTTACTTCTTTAATTTAAAAGTTAATAACTTACACTACTAAAATGAACCTAATAATAATAATTATAATAGTAATGAAATAATAATAATAATAATAATAATAATAATAATAATAATAATAATAATAATAACAATAACAATAGAATTATAATAATAATAACAGTAATAATAACTATAATAATATTAACAATAATAATATCAATATAAATAAAATTATAATAGTATAATAATATTATATATATATACAATTTATAAAAGTTAAACAATTGACAAATTTTAAAGTTTAAAAAGGTTGAGGGGGTCATTGTGTCAAGTTTAAAACTTAAATAAAAGTTTATGGGCATAAAATAATAAAGGTATGAAACAACAAGGACCATTTGTGTAATTATCTAAAAAAACAAATCAAATTCCCTTTTCCACCCCGCAATTCCGGCGAGTAGTTCCGGCTATTCTCCGGCCGGCTCCGGCAAGGGTCAATCGCCAAAACTCCTTGGATTTTCACCCAAAAACCGTTTCCAACCGTTTCGTGAGGAGGATTCGAACCCTAAGGGGTACTTTATCGAGTTAAAAGAACAGTTACGAACTCAAATCATTCGATTATACACTGCCTTAAATCTTCGGGTCGGTTATAGCATAAAGATCAATAATAATCAAATTAATTGAACCGACACAATCGTTTAACCGTTTCTCATCAATTCCTAAGTACAATTTCAGTCTAAACACCTGAAATCAACACAATCGAATACCTATACTCACGACTTCGTACACTTCACCAAACCTTTTCTCCACCATATTGCCATCATTGATAGAGGGTTCTGAGTCTTGGTTATCTACTGAAGTTTCACACAAGTTTAATTTAGTCGACACTAACGATTGCGCATCAAACGGATACAAGGCTTTGACGCGGTTTGAGGACTCTCATCCCGTCGATTGAACATCAAAACCAGGTAATTGAATACATGTATATACTCGGTTTCGAGAGGAGAACAAAAGCCCTAACCAATTGACCGTTAACAATAAACGTTTGGGCTCAATTCGATCGAAGTTAAAATTAGGGTTCATAAGATTAGGGGGTGTTCTTGAAATTGTGTTATTAAAGTTTAGATTTCATCATTTAGCACGGCCATGACCCTTAGCTTGCTGGTAAACCACACGTCTGCTCAACTAGAGGTCCCGGGTTCGAACCCGGGAAACCTCCCTTATATTTTTGGGGCTTTCTAGCCTTTAAAATATATGGAAAATTTTCTAAAAATTATAAAAGTTGGTTTTGTAAAATTTGTTTATTTTTAACGTTATCTAATTATTTTTCTATAAATTTATTTCTTTAAAAACTTTAACATTTTTTTATAAATTATTATTAACAAATGTTATACTTAGTTCATTTTTATAAAAAAATAAATTTAAAATAGTTTAAATCATAAAAATTATTATCGGTCGTTACGTTAACTTTAATTATAGATTGATTATGACAATTATAAAATCATATTTACATTTTCATAACTAAATTTCACAAATCATTGTAAAGGATTTTAAATCCTTTAAAATAGTTTAAAGGGTATATTGCTTTCACTAGAGTAAAATATATATATGATTTCAATAATTAGCCTTATTTATTTATAAAAACCCTAAATCCTTATCGAAACTTTAGTTCACGTTTAATCTTTAAATTAATTATTAAACTTAAAACTTGTAATATATACGTTTAGGTATCTTGTAAGGGGACTCGTTGGAACATCGTTTAAATTCATGTTATCATCTTATGCATATATCATGTGAGTTTCCTTGCCACTTTTATATTATTTCACACCATTTTGGGATGAAACATGTTAAACTTATCAACTTACACTTATAAATGTTTTATACTTGTAACGCACTTGCAATTCATTTTATATTTTGTCATGGTTATTTGTGTTATTGTGAGTATTATATGAGATACATTATATGTTGACAATCATTAACTATTGCTAGGCTGGCGACGTCATAGATCTATAGGCCTGACAAGCCTATTTGGTGCTAAAGCCGATGTATTGCCGGCTCTTAATGACGTATGACTTGTTAATCATGGGAACCAAATACACTTAGCTAATCATTATAAACTTGTAATCTTAATATTGGTCAAGGTTTGATTGTAGCTATATGTGTTCTATACTCTTACATAAATCATAACCTATGACATGAATTGCTACTTGTAACCTTTTGATATATTTATGTATATTAAACCTTGGAAACTCACCAACTTTCATAGTTGACCTTTATTTTTAACATGTTTCAGGAAATGCTCATGTTTGAAGTTATCATTTAAAGTTTGCACAAATCTAGGATTTGGACCTAGAATAAAAGAATAAAATGACTTGGACTACTTTGTCTTTTGTTTCGTTTATTTCATATATGAGACTTACGTTTGTAATTGCATTTGAAAACTTATGATAATGATATTTTCATTTAAAGATAGCGTTATGTGGCTGTGAACAATCTTAACCCTCACATCTCGATGATTCTGCCGTTAAGGTTGGGGTGTGACATTGAAGAAATTCTTCTTGCTCATAAAGGACTTGGACTTAGTTAAATAAATATATTATGTTGTTGTTTAAATCTTTGTTGTATTGTAATGACTTAATTGGCTAGTTTTATTCAATGGAAAATGGCATTTCATATTATTTCAACTTATTTAATTCCCTGAGCTATGAACAATACATTCACATTCGTCTGCCCCGATGATTCTGCCGTCGGTCGGGGTGTGACAACTCTACATTGATTTTGTTGTCTAGATCAAATGTATCCAACTAGCCTTCTAAGTATGTCCGGTTATAGGATGTAGTATAAAGTATATCAAGTCCTTGTAACTTATTTCTTATGTTTTGTAATACTTGTAATAGAACTTGAGGAGCAATATACTACAATCTTAAAAACCAAACATCCTTGTTATTGTTCTTAAGTTTTTGTCTCTTGTTTACTTGTGTTCATTGTATCATAACTGAGTTTCGGTTCCCTATTTGATCTGTTAAGTGTTCTAAACACTCTCTTCATAGTGAGACTAAGTTTATTGACCATCCCTTGAATGGTCCTACAATTGGTATTAGAGTATTCCAGGCTCTTGATTGTAAGATCTCACTATCTTAGATCCCTTAGTCTCACAAAACATTTAACAACTCAAATGGCAGCTCTCAAAAGGCTGATATGGAAACCGAAACCATGATAAAGTCCCCATTGATCACTCCTAAAGACTTTGATACTTGGTGTCAAAGAATGGAAGGCTTTATCAAGTCTCAAGACTCCAAGATGTAGGAACTTGTTATCTTTGGGCCTCATATACCAAGCACCTATTCAGCTGCTGTTGGAGGTGGTATGATACTAAAAAGGGTGGCTAACTATTCTAAAGAAGATAGAAAGAGAATAGACCTAGACTAGAAAGCCATGGCCGCCCTCCAAACTGCTCTTCCAAACTCCCTATACAAGAGCTTTAAGAAGTGCAAAACTGCTAAGCAAATATGGGATGCACTGAAGCTCATGTATGAAGGGTCCACTGAAGCAAAATGAGAACAAGAAGGACCTCTTGAAGCAGCAGTTTGAGAACTTCACCTTCAAAGTAGGTGAAACCATGACTCAACAATACTTCAGGTATGTTGAGATTCTGGATACTCTAATGGATGTTGGAGTAACTCTAAAAATAGAGACATTGTAAGGAAATTCATGTCCTCTCTTCCTAAACAATGGACACATTATTATGTTGTTATCAAGAGTACTGAGAACCTTAAGACTATAACTCTTACTGATTTGTACGATATTCTTAGTGGATACCAGATGGAGATGAACATGCAAAATCCATCTAGTAACTCCAGCAATCAACTGAGTTCAGCCTTTCATGTGGTTGAAAGGGATTGCAGAGAACCACAACATCATCTTATCTTCTACCCTGACAACTCACAAAAGGGTTCTTTCATCACCTTCCTAGAGACACCAAGGGAGAGTTACACACAAGGAGGTCCATTCCAAGAGACAAGCTCTTCACAAGCTTTTGTGTCTGTTGATGAAAGTATTGCCAACTTTCTCTTCACCTTTGAAGATCTTGACTGCATCCATCCATATGATCTGGAGTACATGGAGATAGTTCAAAAAATGGCTCTTCTCACTCATAGAGCCAAGAACTTCTACAAGATAACAGGGAGAAAGTTTCCAAGCAATGCAGCCAATGGAAAGTTTGGGCTAGACACCAAGGACAAATGGTGGCCAAGCACAAACCAAACCAAAGTACACTAACATAGCCAACCAGAATAAAAAGCCAAAGCAACAAGCTGTAGTTGATGTTGAAGAAGGAGGCTTTGACTGGAGCTTTCATGTGGAAGATGCATCTCCAAATCAAGCACTGATGGCTGATCATGATGAAGACAAGGTATTGGAACATCTCTATACACCTGAATGTATTGATAAAGTTTACAGATTTAGGTCCTATAACTTAGACATGAGATCTGATCTTGAGTCTTTGAATATCTTAAAATCTGATTTTAAAAGAGCTAAAAATCATTACAAACTTAAAATAGAAGATCTAGAGAAAACCAGTTTAACTCTTAAACATGAGCACATACCAATTATAGGACTCAAAATAAAGATCTCATCACTAATTGAATTGAATGCCAGGCTGAGCTTGTGATTAACAAAGCCAGGGCAGAAAAATGTGTTGTTAAAGAAGAGACCTTCAAGAACATTATATCCTCATCCCAACATGCAAAAGTTTGTTATCAGAATAAGATGGTACTGGGATATACTAAGATAGCTCCTCCACACACAATCTTATTTGTAAGATCTCCTAGGTGTGAAACTTGTGAAGATGACCTTCCTTTTATAGACTCCATGAGTGAAGAGGATGAAGAGGATATAGTGAAGGATGTCTTTAGGAAGAGTGAAGAAGAGCATCCTAAGAAGGGTCATTATTCTCCTGACGAGAGAAAGGAAGTTGGGATGACCAAGTCTAGAAGGAAGAGCTTGATAAGGAAGGCCAAAAGAAAATCCAAGAAGGCTCAAGAGATCAAGGCCATTTTTAACTCTATGCAAAAACAAGTTTTTATCTCTGCAGGTTTTGAAGTGGTTAAGGCTGAAGACTCAAACTTGAACTCTAATAACAAGAGTTCTAGTTGCAGGACCGGTGAAGGGTATGCACTTACAACACAACAACACAATGAGGAGAGTTGCTTAGAACACTTAACAGATCAAATAGGGAACTGGTTAACTTGTTAATGAAAGATGCTAAGAACACAAGTAAATATGAGACAGAACAAGATTGCAAACAACACAAGTATTTGGTTTTCAAGAATGATGTATATTGCTTCTCAAGTTCTATTACAAGTTACAAAGCATCGATAAAAAGTTACAAGTACTTGAGATACTTTATACTACATCCTACAGCCGGCCATACTTTGAAGGCCAGCTGGATACAATTGACTAGACAACTAAAAAATCAATTGTAGAGTCAAAAGGCAGATCTGCCTTTTGACTTGTGACTATGACATGTCATAGCTCACATCCTAATATGTTACAAAAAGGATAAAAGTACATAAAGTAGAAAGCATGGACTCAAGACCTCAATGTAGAGTTACCAAAAGCATGGACCTTTCACCAACTCATGTAAGTTGGTGACTTTACAGAGTAGCAGCGGAAAGGTGGTCCAGCTTTATGGTAAAGTACATCAGATAAAGGCATATCTCTAAAAGTCTTCTGAAGAAATTTGTCTTCACTCTTTGGCTTCGGAAGACTTTGTCTTTGAAGCTTTGGAAGACTTCACATTTGGCTTCGGAAGATTTTACACTTAGAATATTTCTAGTGCATGGTGTAAAACTTTCGAAGCATTTGTACTTCTGTTCTTTAGTGCATGCTTGGAGAGAGACATTGGATGTTTTGGCTGCATCAGACTTATAGGAATCCTTACAAACTCTCCCTAGGCTGATGCTACCAAAACACTTAGATGATCTTCAGATATTTGTAGTCTTTAGGACAATGATGACCATACCCTTCTTCATCAGATGGTCAGGATCACTTAGACTCTCATAATATCTTCTCATCTCAAAGAGATCATGTAGAGGTAAGTTGATTATGTCTTGCCATGTGTAGACATGCTCAACACCTTGATCTCTGATCACATGCCATCTCTTTGGATTAGTAGTGAAGGTCCAGGATAAGATGGGTCTTCATGCACTTCCTGTAAGAGGAGCCACTTGAATTGGAGTTGATTGGGCTGCCTCTTCATGCACTTCCTTAGGTTGATCTGACTCAGCCTGAGGTGTAGTGGTGGATGATTCAGGCTTCTTCTTCTTTGACTTTGGTTTGGAAGCCATCCTCTTCTTCCTCTTAGAAGACTTTAACTGAGAAGACTGGTCTGCAGCACCTTGTTGATCATCCTTGTCTTTCTCAGTTGGGTGTTCCTCCCTCACAGGTTCAGAAGGAGAAGGAGTTTGACTCTGCTATGGATCAAAAGATGAAGCTTGCTGAGGCTCAGCAGGAGGTCCAGGTTGTGTTGTCTCAGGTTGTTCAACCTTAACCTCCACTTCAGGTGGGATTTGACTTGGAGGAGAGTATAAGTCAATCAGTTCTCCACTCTTGATCTTCTGCTTGATTACCCTGATATGCTCATCCATTGTGGATAGAGACATATGGCCAAGTCTCCTTCCGGAGAATCCATACAGCTTCAAGAAGCTTATCATCCTTTGTCGGTCAGCAGACTTCTTCATACTCTTTTGGATGATGGCTCTTGACTTTGCAGCATCTTCCCTCATCTTTTTCTTTTTTACCTTTTGTTCTTTGAGCACTTGAAGTTCAAGCTGTTTGAGATACTCAACTCAATGTACTCAAAGGATAAGGGAAGAAGTGCAGATGCCTGGTAGAGACCTGTGGCACTCAGGTAGTTGATCATGTTTTGCCTATCTGTTTCCTTGTCTACCTGAGGTTCTTGTGTAGCAGCCACATCCTCTTGCACAAGACTTTTCTGAACTGGGGAGAGAGTTAGAGCATGCTTGTATAACCTTTTCTGTCTCTTCTCCTCTTTGAATTGGAGAAGTAACCTTGCATCCTCTGCTTCCTTCAGCCAGTTCATTTAATTGCTCTAAGGGGAGAGATATATCATCTATGTAATAGTTCCTGGTCTGCAGGCAAGTAATCCTGACTGCCCGCAACTCATCTTCTTGAGTGTTTGGTCTGGGGGCAGCCCTGATTGCAGCTTGCATAAAGCCTGAAGACCCAGAGGAACTTTCTCCCCTTAGCTTCCTCTTCCTCTCTCTCTCCTCCTCCTCAATCTCCTCAGGAGTCAGAATCATTTTCCCTTTGTCACCCACAGACCTTTGTGACTCAGGGTGGAGTGAGCTTTGGACTTCATTGCTTGGTGTAGCATCCAAGCTCTAGCCAGAGAGAGGTTGCGAGACACCTTCACCAGCAGATGTTTCACTGAGGGAATGAATTTCTAAAGTAGTTGTTGGTGTGACAGGGCTCTCAGGCTCTCTCACTAGGCCTCTAGCCAAAGTTTTCCCTTTGAACCTAATCTCAGGGTCTGCCTCAGCATCTAGTTGACCAATGACATTACCTGATTGCCTTTGTCTCCTTCTAAGGCTGAACTCTTCAGTAATTTTGTCTTGAATCCTGAGTGCTAACCTGTCAGCTTGTCTTGATTGGCTTGGGTTGACAAGTGGTATGTTGATCAGGTCAAGACCTTCATAGTAGTCCAAGGTCTGAAAATTGAACACTTTTTGCTGCCCTTGAACTCTGTGAAGAATGAGGGCTCTTCTATCAGCATCATACCTCGACCCAATTATGTAGTTTGAAGTTCCTTGAGGTGGAGATGACACAGCCCTTGGAATGTCTTTCTCAAAGAGACTCCTAATGACAGAGTCTATAATGTCCACATTAATGTGAACTTGAGGAAATTGCTGAGTATGCACAGTTGCAAGTGAGGATGGTGAATCCTCAATGTCCATACTCCCTGAAGAACTCCTAGGTTCTGTGACTGTAATGACTTTCTCCCCCTTTTTGGTAGCATCACCCTCTTGCATAGGTGAGCTAGAGGTTAGGTCAATCACATTCACAGGTTCTTGTGTTCCTGGTTGAGCTCCTCTTAAATGTCTCCCAGCTAGTTTTTCCTTGAGATAAGATATCTCAAGTTGCTGATCATTGACCCTATTATGCAGGGTAGTCACCTGAGATTCAAGGTGACTAACCTTAGAGACTAAATAGGAGCATGTTTTTGACAGTTTTTGCACCTTTAGTCTCAGATTCCCCTCATCTTCATTAGAAGAATCATTAGGGGATAAGATGATTGGACCAAAGTCCTCTCTCTCACCACCAGCCTCAGGTTCTTGGCTGCTGGATTTCCTCTGCACATTGACATCCTTAGTTGAGGTGTCAATGGGCTGAGTTGCCATGGTTGAGGTCTTAATGATGTAATCACTTGCAGAAGTGAGAGCCTCTTCCATATGTATATTCGGAACAGGTTTAGAAGTATCCACCTCAATGATGGGTGACTGATGTGGGCTAGACAAAGGAGACTCAGGAGTACTCATCTCTCTTTGAGTAGGGGAAGAGTAGAGAGACTCATGGTACCCACTGAAACCTAAGTCTTCATCAGTATAGAATTAGAGGTTGGGAATGGGTTGATTTAAGTCTAAAGGCTGGGGATAGTAACTATCCTCTGAAGGTTGTTCACTTGAGTATTGAGACTTAGAGTGAAGGCTTAATGCAGTTGGGCTTGTGAGCTCATCAGGGTGAGCATGAGGAACCTCATCCCTGATTGTTGAAGAGATGGAGTGGTTTGCTCCTCAGGGGAAGTGCGAGCTCTATTGTCCACTTCCTCCTGTATGGGTGAGTATATGGGGGCCTGCACAGACTCAATAGCTTGAGCAGGGGTTCGTTTGGATTTTCTTTGGTAGGTGAGGGTGACTTGGGGCCTTTTTGGTGGTTGAGAGGTAGAAGGTGTGGGTTCAACACTAGCTTGTGTTGCTAGGTTGTCACCTTGAGCAATGAGCTCTAACATTTTTGGGACAAGGGATGTTTCTACCCCTGAGAAGCCTACAGTTGGCTTTTTCATAATTTTAAAGTTGCCGGGCTTCATCTGTCCCAATTTAAGGATATTATCTGTTTCCTTCAACTATGAGCCCAGTTCACAGTTGAGAATGTGTTGAACATATCTAGAAAACATATAATACTCTAAGGAGTCCAAGTTAGCAAGCAAATTTGTATAAACAAACTGAGAGTACCTGAACTTGACCCCTTGAGCCATTCCATGTACTATGAAAGAGAGATCCTCAAGAATCTGGTCCCACCCTCCATGCTTGTTTGACAAGCTGTGGATAACCACATGAAGCAGGCATTTCCACTGGGATGAGACCTTCCCTTTCCTGAAGGTCTTTACAGAGAAATCTCCCTCATAGCCCATTTGCTCAAAGGAATGATTTACAACTTCCTTTGGGAAGGACAACTCACTTTCTTCATCATCCAGCTGCAAGTGAGTGTTGATGATGGCCGGAGTGATAAAGATTGTCCTCCTTTGGACTGTGGCACACAGTGTCTTCTCCCCATCCATAATGACCTCTTGGAAGGTCTTCTAAAATTCAAGCAGATGATCCTCATAGAGAGTAGGATCAATGCTTAGGGAGGTGGAGTAGTTTGATAGAGCTAAGAAACGGCAAATCTCTGAGAAACTTTCATCTTTCTCATAGCTTAACAGAGCAACATGGTTATGTTGCCTGTGAAGTTGCATGGAGAAATCTGGGTTGTTTCTGAGGATTAGGTTGGCCATTTTAGAAGCATAAGGATGAAGAAAGATGAAGAACAAAAGGCATTTATGTGAAAACGATTTGAGACAAAGTTAATGAAAGAGGATAAACTTTGAAATCCGGATGTTGGTCCCACCTCTGAAAAGTAGTTTACTTTTGCCCAAAAAGTAGTTTTCTTGGAAGTCAAGACATCTTTCGAAGGTTATTTGCTTCGAAAGTTCTGAATAAAAAGCTTCCGAAGGCAAATTGGCTTCGGAAGAGATTTCAAAGATTTTTTTTTTGAGAATTTTGCTTCGGAAGAGAATTTACACTCAGAGATTTTTATTCTATGAAGAATAAATACTTCCGAAGGTATATTGCTTTCGGAAAAAACTTGTTCTTTGAAAACATACAAAGTACTTAAGTTTATTTTAAGCTTCGGAAGATATTTCACAAATTTCTTCCGAAGGAAAAATCACTGAAGCAATTATTTGTTTACTAAGACATAAACTTCTTCCGAAGGTAATTTTGAGTCTTCTGAAGAGATCAAGATTTTCAAAAATCTAAGAAAAGTCTTTTGAAAAGATTTTTTCTTCCAAAGAAAACAAGGGCTTATGAAGGTGATATAATAGACAACTTAGGACACACAGGTTTTAGAAATAAATATGATTAAGTTTTAAGAAAAGCTATTCAAAGTTAATCATCCCAATAGCTGATACAAGATATTTAAATCTCTGCTCATCAAAAGCTTTGGTGAACAGATCAGCATATTGTTCATTTGTGTTAACTTTGACTTGTTTGATTAATCCCTTTTCAAAGTTATCTCTAATCAAATGATACCTGATATTAGTATGCTTTGTCCTTGAGTGCTGCACAGGATTCTCTGTGATGGAGATAGCACTATTGTTGTCTATGTGGATGGGAGTCTCGAGTCTCTTTAAAGTTAATCCATAGTCCAGCATCTGATTTTGAATCCAAAGCACTTGAGCATAGCAACTTGCAGCAACAATGTATTCAGCCTAGCAGTTGATGTAGACACACAGGATTGTTCTTGCATTGCCAAGAGACTACTCTTCCACCAAGAAATTGACATCCCCTGATGTAGACTTTGCAGTCATGTTGCAACCACCATAGTCACTATCTGTATAAGCATACAGATTAAAGTCAGAATTCTTTGGATACCAAAGGCCAAGTGATGGAGCACCTTTGAGATATCTTAAAATTCTTTTGACAGTGACCAGGTGTGACATCTTGGGGTTGGCTTGATATCTTGCACAAATGCATGTAGCAAACATGATATCTGGCCTGCTAGCTGTGAGGTACATAAGAGACCCAATCATTGCCCTATAGAGATGCTCATCAACACACTCCCCCTCAAGATCAGGTCCAAGGGAGTGATTTCTGGCTATGGGTGTCTTAGCAACCTTACAATCAGTCATGTTAAACCTTTTAAGTATGTTTTGTACATACTTTGACTGACTTATGAAGATGCCATTGTCAACTTGCTTCACTTGAATTCCTAGAAAGAAATTGAGTTCCCCCATGGCACTCATTTCAACCTGTCCTTCATCAGCTCTCAAAGTCTTTGCAGAGCTTTGATTAGTTGACCCAAAGATAATGTCATCTACATATACTTGAACTAGCATTATGTCATTTCCTGTTCCTTTGATGAAGAGAGTTCCATCTATAGTACCTCTTTTGTAGCCATGTTGACAGAGATACTGAGATAGAGTCTCATACCACTTCTTGGTGCTTGGTGCAGCCCATAAAGAGCTTTATCAAGCCTGTAGACATAATCGAGATGATCAGGATCTGCAAACCCAGGTGGTTGTCTGACATACACCTCTTCATCAATCACCCCATAAATAAAAGCACACTTGACATGAAGTTGGTAGACCTTGATCTTCTTGGATGCAGCAAAAGCTAGGAATATTCTAACAGCTTCAAGTCTTGCCACAGGAGCAAAAACATCTGTGTAGTCAATTCCTTCTTCTTGAGTATATCCTTGAACAACTAGTCTTGCCTTGTTCTTGATGACAAGTCCTCTATCATCCTTCTTGTTCCTAAAAACCCATTTGGTTCCTATGGTAGTCTTCCCTTGAGGAAGAGGACATAGGTTCCAAACCTTTGCCTTTTGAATTGAAGCAGCTCCTCTTGCATAGCTTCAACCCAACTTCCATCCTTTAGAGCCTCATCAATTTTCTTTGGCTCTATCTGGGACAAGAAACAAGAGTGAAGACAAACATTTGCTTCATGGGTTTGTCTCTTGTTCTCACCCCTGAATCAACATCTCCAATGATGTTTGTGGTAGGATGAGACTTGTGGATCCTTAGCTGAGGGATCACAGCAAGTTGCTTAGACAGATCTAGATTTGAAAAATTTTGATCTGGCAAAGAAGATTCACCCTCCACATCAGCACACTTATCAAGATTGACTTGATCCAATGAGTGTGTGACATCATTGATGTTGTCTTCAATGCAGTGGTTATCAGCATCAAGAAATTCCTGATCACTTTCACCACCACCATTTTCTCCAACATTTGAAGCTCCTTCTTCTGAGTTTTGTGCCTCTAAGCTGGAATTTGAAGGCACCCCAGAAGCATCAGCAGGATTTGTCATTGATGTGCTGGTAGAAGCTTCATTTGCAGGAATAGTTACCACTGGAGCTGAAGATGTGTAACTTGAAGGTCTTCTGAGCTCAATCTTGGGTCAGGATCACCTGTTGGTAATATATCTGTAGATCCTGAAACATTCTCACAAGATTTGTTAAAACAGTTGGTAACTAAATCAAGATCAAATAGCCAATCCGGACCAGAACCTTTCACACTGGAGAGTGTGCTCATTGAAAGTCACATTGGCTGACTCCTCAACTACTCTAGTTCTGAGATTGTATACTCTATAAGCTTTAGCTTGAGAAGAGTATCCAATAAAGTGTCCATCATCTGATTTCTCAGCAAACTTGGCAATTTGATCTTTGGTATTCAAGATGGTGCAAGGACATCCAAATGACCTGAGAAAACCAATGAAAGGTTTTCTCTTGTGCCAAAGTTCATAAGGAGTCTTACCATGTGTCTTAACCACTAAAACTCTGTTTTGCACATAGCAAGCAGTGTTCACTGCCTCTGCCCAGAAGGTGATGGGCAGTTTAGAGTCAGACAACATAGTTCTTGCAGCTTCAATTAGTGTCCTGTTTCTCCTCTCAGCAACACCATTTTGCTGAGGAGTCCTGGGAGCACTATATTGTCTTGTAATACCTTTTTCATCACAAAATGTATCAAGGATTTGATTCTTGAATTCAGTTCCTTGATCACATCTTATGGTTTTGACCTTGTGATCACATTGATTCTCAATCTTTAAGATGAAATTCTTTAGAATCTCAGAGGTCTCATCCTTAGTTCTAAGAAAGAAGACCCAAGTGAATCTTGTAAAATCATCTGTGATCACCAAACAATAAGAGGTCCTTCCTAGACTCATTACACTGGTGGGGCCAAAGAGATCCATATGTAATAAGTGTAGGGGATTAATGATGGAATTTCTTTCCTTTGGCTTGTGAGATACCTTGTGTTGCTTCCCTTTTAGGCATGCAACACAGTGGTCATCACTTGTAAACTCTTTTTTGGTATTCCAGTTACCAAATCATTCTTAATTAATTTATTCATGTTTTTAAAGTTTACATGGCACATTCTTTTATGCCAGAGGAAAGATTCATCATTATTTGCTTTAGATAGAAAGCATGAAACTTCTCCTGAGGGAGATGTTTCTTGCAAGTCCATCTTGTACATGTTCCCTTCCTGGGGGCTCTGAGCAAGATGTGCTCATGAGGAATGACCACCCCAGGCCTGAGAACAATGCACTCATGCTCAGTAAAGAGCATGTTATGACTCTGATCACAAAATTGGGATACACTCAAAGATTGTACCCAAGCTCCTTGACAATGTTTACCTTCTCAATGTTGAGCTTACCATTTGTGACCTTGCTCTGTCTAGTAATGTAACCTCCTGCATCTCCTCCAAAATCAACTGGTCCTCCATCAATTCTTTCAAACTTTTGAAGTAGTGACCTGTTGCCTGTCATGTGCCTAGAACAACCACTATCATTGATCCATACATTTCAGTTTGTCTTGAGCTGTCCCTGCACAAAAGAGATGATTAGTTACATTTGGAAACCCAAGCCTCATTGGTCTTGAGCTCATCAAAAGAAGTTGAAGACAATGCAACAGTAATTGATCCTATAGTCATGCTAGAAGGATCATTTGCTGATGTTGATGAAGAACTTTCAGCCATTTGGTCTTTCTTTGACTTCCACACCACCTTTGGAAGCTTAACTTGACCTTAAATACTTCGAAAGTTTTGATGACTTCGGAAGTTTTGATGACTGAACCTTCGGAAGATCTTGCTTTCACTGCAACAAGCTTCAGTGCTTCGAAAGTATTCCTTTCTTCCGAGACCAAATTTTCTTCAGAAGGCAAGTTTCCACTTGTCTTCTTCTTCATTTTGGAGCTTCCAAAGGAAACCAACTTTCCTTCCGAAGCTTGCTTCTTCTTCTCCAAACTCTTATAAGTTTCTTTCTTGGTCATGTGGAGAGTACTTTTTGGATTGTAGACACAATCCTTAGCAAGATGAGAAGTACTCCCACACATAACACAGTCCATTTTCTTCCTTCTAGGAGTTATTCTTTATGAACATGGCTGAACTTGATAACTTTCCTTCTCCATCTTCATCTTTGCAGATGTTGTGGCAGTTCTTGTGGGGATAGAACTACCTTTGAAGCTGGATGGTTCATGTTGTTAGCAGTGATGCACAACTGATTAGCCTTCTTCTTGATGATGGGATGATTTGGACATGAACTAGAACTCTTGTTGATGGAGTTCAAGTTTGTGTCTTCAGCCTTTACCACTTCAAATCATGTAGAGATGAAGACTTGTTTTTGTACAACACTGAAGGTGGCCTTGATCTCTTTAGCCTTTTTAGACTTTCTTTTGGCCTTCCTGATCAAGTTCTTTCTTCTTGACTTGGTCATCCCAATAGTTTTGCTCACCTCAGAAGGATGGTGACCCTTCTTAGAATGCTCTTCTTCACTCTTCTCAGAGCCATTCTCCACCATCTCCTCTTCATCCTCTTCAGTCACAAGATCTATGTGGGGAAGCTCATCTTCACAAGTTCCACACCTAGGAGGTCTTACAGACAAGATTATGTGTGGAGGAGCTATCTCACAAGATTCTAGTCCCTGCTTATTTTGATAACAAACTTTTGCATGCAAGGATGAGGATATTATGTTCTTGAAGGTCTCTTCTTTAAGAACACGTTTTTCTGCCTTGGCTTTGCTGATCACAAGCTCAGCTTGGCATTCAGTTAATTTAGTAATGAGATCTTTGATCTGAGTCTTGTAGTTTCTATGCTCATGTTTAAGAGTTGAAATGGTTTTCTCTAAGTCCTCTATCTTTAGTTTATAATCATTTTCAGCTCTTTTAAAATCAGCTTTTAAGATATTTAAGGACTCAAGATCAGATCTCATTTCTAAATTATAAACCCTGTATCTATTAACTTTAGTAATGTATTCAAGAGTACAAAGATGTTCCAATACCTTGGCTTCATCGTGGTCTGCCATGAGTGTTTGGTTTGGAGATGCATCTTCAACCCGAACGCTCCAGTCAAAGCCTCCTTCCTCAACAGCAACTGCAGCTTGCTGCTTTGGCTTCTCATTCTGGGGGGCTTTCTCAGTGTAGTTTGGTCTGGTTTGTGTTTGGCCACCATTTGTCCTTGGTGCCTTACACTCTCTTGCAAAGTGTCCCATCTGGTTACAGTTGTAACACTTTACTTTACTTTTATCTAGCCCAAACTTTCCACTGGCTGCATTGCTTGGAAACTTTCTCCCTGTCCTCTTGTAGAACTTTTTGGCTCTGTGAGTTAGAAGAGCCATCTGCTGGACTATCTCCATGTACTCTAGATCATCTGGATGGATACAGTCCAAATCTCCAAGAGTGAAGAAAAAGTTGCCTGAGGTTTCATCAGCAGAGACAAAAGCACGAGAAGAACTTGTCTCTTGGAAAGGACTTCCTTGAGTGTAGCTTTCCCTTGGAGTCTCTAGGAAGGTGATCAAAGGGCCCTTTTGTGAGTTGTCAGGGAAGCATATGAGATGATGCTGTTGTTTAATGCTTTCCCTTTCAACCACATGGAGGGCTGAACTTAGTTGATTGCTAGAGTTACCAGATGAGTTTTGCATGTTCATCTCCATCTGGTAGCCACTAAGAATACATACAACTCTGTGAGAGTAAGAGTCTTAAGGTTCTTAGTCCTCTTGATAACAACACAATAATGTGTCCATTGTCTAGGAAGAGAGGACATAAACTTCCTTACAATGTCCCTGTTCTCAAAAGTTACTCCAACATCCATTAGAGTATCCACAATCTCAACATACCTAAAGTATTGTTGAGTCATGGTTTCACCTGACTTGAAGGTGAAGTTTTCAAACTGCTGCTTCAGTAGATCCTTCTTGTTCTCCTTTGCTTCAGAGGACCCCTCATACATCAGCTTCAGTGCTTCCCATAGTTGCTTGGCAGTTTTGCACTTCTTGAAGCCTCTGTATATAGAGTTTGGAAGAGCAGTTTGAAGGGCTGTCATGGCTTTCTGATCAATCTCTATTCTCTTTCTATCTGCTTCAAAGTAATCAGCCACAACCTTAGGAATTATACCACCACCAGTAGCACAAGTGGTGCTTGGTATGTAAGGTCCTTCAACAACAGAGTCCCACATCTTGGAGTCTTGAGACTTCATGAAGCCTCCCATTCTTTGACACCAAGTATCAAAGTCTTCAGGAGTGATTAGTGGAGACTTTGTCATAGTTCCAGTTTCCATATTAGATTTGGTTATAGCTGCCATTTGAGTTGTTAATTATTTTGTGTGTGTGAGGGATCTTTAGATGGTGAGATCTTATATCAAGAGCTTGAAATGTTCTGATACCAAAAGCAGGACCGGTGAAGGGTATGCACTTACAACACAACAACAAAATGAGGAGAGTTGCTAGAAAACTTAACAGATCAAATAGGAAACTAGTTAACTTGTTAATGAAAGATGCTAAGAACACAAGTAAATATGAGACAGAACAAGATTGCAAACAACACAAGTATTTGGTTTTCAAGAATGTTGTATATTGCTTCTCAAGTTCTATTACAAGTTACAAAGCATCAATAAAAAGTTACAAGTACTTGAGATACTTTATACTACATCCTACAGCGGCCATACTTTGAAGGCCAGCTGGATACAATTGACTAGACAACTACAAAATCAAATGTAAAGTAAAAAGGCAGATCTGCCTTTTGACTTGTGACTATGACATGCCATAGCTCACATCCTAATATATTACAAAAAGGATAAAACTACATAAAGTAGAAAGCATGGACTCAAGACCTCAATGTACAGTTACCAAAAGCATGGACCTTTCACCAACTCATGTAAGTTGTTGACTTTACAGAGTAGCAGCGGAAAGGTGGTCCAGCTTTATGGTAAAGTACATTGGATAAAGGCATATCTCTAAAAGTCCGGAAGAAATCTATCTTCACTCTTTGGCTTCGGAAGACTTTGTCTTTGAAGCTTCGGAAGACTTCACATTTGGCTTCGGAAGATGTTGGTCTTGGCTTCGGAAGATTTTACACTTAGAATATTTCTAGTGCATGGTGTAAAACTTCCGAAACATTTCTACATCTGTTCTTTAGTGCATGCTTGCAGAGAGACATTGGATGTTTTGGCTGCATCAAACTTATAGGAATCCTTACACTAGTTTATGTCCAAATCATCCCAGCATGATGAAGAAGGTTGATCAGTTGTGTACCACTACTACACAACCTGAACCATCTAACTCCAAAGGTAGTTCTCACCCTAAAAGAACTGCCACATCATTTGCATAGATGAATATGGAGAAGGAAAGTGATCAAGTTCACATTTGTTCTTAAGGAAGACTCTCAGAAGGAAGAAAATGGACTATATCATGTGTGGTAGTACTTCTCATTTTGCAAAGGATTGCCTCTACAATCCTAAAAATACTGTCCACATGATCAAGAAAGAAACTTCTGAGATGTTGAAGAAAATGAAAGCTTTGGAAGGAAACTTTTTTCCTTTGTAAAACTCCAAAATGAAGAAGAAGACAAGTGAAAACTTGCCTTCGGAAGAAAGGAATACTTCCGAAGTACTGAAGCCTGCTGCAGTGATAGAAAGATCTTCCGAAAGTCCGGTCTCCAAAACTTCCAAAGTTGCCAAAACTTTCAAAGCATTGAAAGTCAAGTCTAAGTTTCTAAAGGTGGTGTGGAAGACAAAGAAAGACCATGTGACTAAAAGTTCTTCATTAACATCAGAAAATGATTCTTTAAATTTGACTATAGGATCAATTACGATTGCATTGTCTTCAACATCTTTTGATAAGCCCAAGACCAACAAGGCTTGGGTTTCCAAATGTCACTAAACATCTCCTTTGTGCAGGAACAACTCAAGACAAACAAAAATATATGGATCATTGATAGTTCCTTTTCCAGGCACATGACACGCATTGGGTCACTACTCCAAAATTTTGAGAAAATTAATGGAGGGCAAGTTGCTTTAGGAGGGGATGCTGGAGGTTATATTACTGGAAGGGGCTGAGTCACAAATAACATTGGAAAGGTAAACTTTGTCAAGGATCTTGGATACAATATTTTGAGTTTATCTCAATTTTGTGATCAGAGACACCACATGCTTTTTACTGAGCATGAGCATTGTTCTCAAGGCAAGGGTTGTTATTCCCCAAGAGCATATCCTGCTCAGAGCCCCAGGAAAGAGCACATGTACAAAATGGACTTGCAAGAAACATCTCCCTCAGGAGAAGTTTCATGCTTTCTATCTAAAGCAAATAGTGATAAGTCTTTCCTATGGCATAAAAGAATGTGTCATGTAAACTTTAAAAACATGAATAAATTGATTAAGAACAATTTGGTAACTGGAATGCCAAAGAAAGAGTTTACAAGTGATAAACATTGTGTTGCATGCCTCAAAGGGAAGCAACACAAAGTGTCTCACAAGCCAAAGGAAAGAAACTATATCACTACTCCCTACACTTATTACATATGGATCTCTTTAGCCCCACCAGTGTAATAGGTCTACGAAAGAGCTCATATTGTTTAGGGATCATAGATGATTTTACAAGGTTTGCTTAGGTCTTCTTTCTTAGAACTAAGGATAAGACTTCTAAGATCCTGAAGAACTTCATCTTAAAGATTGAGAATCAATGTGATCACAAGGTCAAGACCATAAGATGTGATCAGGGAACTGAATTCAAGAACCAAATCCTTGATACATTTTGTGATGAAAAGGGTATTACAAGACAATATGGTGCTCCCAGGAGTCCTCAGGAAAATGGTGTTGCTGAAAGGAGAAACTTGACACTAATTGAAGCTGCAAGAACTATATTGTCTGACTCTGAACTGCATATCACCTTCTGGGTAGAAGCACTAAACATTGCTTGCTATGTGCAAAACATACATGTAGTAGTCAAGACTCATGGTAAGACTCCTTATGAACTTTGGCACAAGAGAAAACCTTTCATTAGTTTTCTCAAGTCATTTGGATGTCCTTGCACCATCTTGAATACCAAAGACCAAATAGCCAAATTTGATGAGAAAATCAGATGATGGACACTTATTGGGTACTCTTCTCAAGCTAAGGCTTATAGAGTATACAATCTCAGAACTAGAGTAGTTGAGGGGTCAGTCAATGTGACTTTCAATGAGCACACTCCTAGTGTAAAAGGTTCTGGTCCTGATTGGCTATTTGATCTTGATTTAGTTACCAACTGTTTTAACAAATCTTGTGAGAATGTTTTAGGATCCACAAATATGTTATTAGTAGGTGATCCTGATCCAAGATTTGAGCTAAGAAGACTATTAAATCATACTACTTCAACTCCAGTAGTAACTAACCCTGCAGATGGAGTTCCAATCAGCACAACCATGTTAAATTCAGCTGATACATCTAAGGTGCCACCAAATTCCAGCTCAGTGGCATAACACTCAAATGAAAGAGCTTCAAATGTGGAAGGAAACGGTGGTTTTGACGGTGATCAAGAATTTATTTGATGCTGCCAACCACTCCATTGAAGACAACATACATGATGTCACACACTCATTGGATCAAGTTTCTCTTCATAAGTATGCTGATGTGGTGGGAGAAACTTTAATGCCTGATCTAAATTTCTCTAATCTAGATCTCTCCAAGCAACTTGCTGTAATCCCTTAACTCAGGATTCACAAGTCTCACACTACCACAAACATCATTGGAGATGTTGACATAAGGGTAAGCACAAGAGGACAAACCCATGATCCAAATGTTTGTCTTCACTCTTATTTCTTGTCCAAGATAGAGCCAAAGAAAGTTGATGAGGCTTTAAAGGGTGGAAGTTGGGTTGAAGCTATGCAGGAGGAGCTACTTCAATTCAAAGTCAAAATGTTTGGAACCTATGTGCTCTTCCTCAAGGGAAGACTATCATGATAGGTGTTTAGGAACAAGAAGGATTATAAATGACTTGTCATAAAAAACAAGGCAAGACTAGTTGTCCAAGGTTACACACAAGAAGAATGAATTGACTACACAGATGTCTTTGCTCCTGTAGCAAGACTTGAAGTTGTCAAAATATTCCTAGCGTTTGCTGCATCCAAGGATTTCAAGGTCTACCAGGTTGATGTCAAGTGTGCTTTTTTATATGTGGTGATTGATAAAGAGGTGTATGTCAAACAACCACCTAGTTTTGAAGATCCTAATCATCCTGATTATGTCAGCAAGCTTGATAAAGCTCTTTACAGGCTACCCCAAGTTTCAAGGAAATGGTATGAGACTCTATCTCAGTATCTCTATCGACATGGTTACAAAAAAGGGTACTGTAGATGGAACTCTCTTCATCAAAGGAACATGTAATGACTTAATGCTAGTTCAAGTATATGGAGATGACATTATCTTTGGGTCAACTAATCCAAAGCTCTTCAAAGACATTGAGAAGCTGATGAAGGATAGATTTGAAATGAGTGCAATGAGAGAACTTAATTTCTTTCTAGGAATTCAAGTGAAGCATGTTGAAATGGCATATTCATAAGCCAGTCAAAGTATGTACAAGACATACTTACTAGATTCAACATGACTGACTGTAAGGTTGCTAAGACACCCATAGCTAGAAACCACTCCCTTGGACTTGATCTTGAGGGGGAGTGTGTACATGAACATCTTTACCGGTCTATGATTGGCTCTCTAATGTACCCCTTAGCTACCAGGCCTGATATCATGTTTGCCACATGTATTTCTGTAAGATATCAAGCCAACCCTAAGATGTCACACCTGGTCACTGTCAAGAGGATTCTAAGATATCTCAAAGGTGTTACTACATTAAACCTCTTGTATCCAAAGAATTATGACTTCAACTTGTATGCATATACAGATATTGTCTATGGTGGCTATAATATGATTGCAAAGTCTATATCTGGGGGATGTTAATTCCTTCGTGGAAGGATTCTCTCATGGCAATGCAAGAAACAATCATGTGTGTCTGCATCAACTACTAAACCTGAATACATTGCTGTTGCTAGCTATTGTGCTCAAGTGCTTTGGATTCTGAATTAGATGTTAGACTATGGATTCAACTTTAAAGAGACTCCTATTCACATAGACAACAATAATACTATCTCTATTACAGAGAATCCTGCGCAGCCTTTAAGGACAAAACACATCAACATCAGGTATCATTCAATTAAAAAAAACTTTGATAAGGGATTAATCAAACTGGTCAAACTTAAGCCAAATGAACAATATGCTAATTTGTTCGCTAAAGCTTTTGATGAACGCAATTTAAATATCTGAAATCAGCTATTGGGATGATTAACTTTGAGTAGATTTTCTTTTAGCTTAATTCATATTATTTCTAAAATCTGTGTGTCCTAAGTTGTCTTTTTCATCACCTTCATAAGCCCTTGTTTACTTTGGAAGAAATATATTTTTAAAAAAATATATCTCTTAGATTATCTAGAATTTTGATCACTTTTCTTTTGGAAGATATCTCTTTACCTTCGGAAGATCATCCAAAACAAATAACTACTTATTTCAACTTACCTTCAGAAGAAAATTTTCAAATATCTTCCGAAGCATAAAAGAACAAAAGTACTTATATGTTTTGAGGAACAATTTTCATGCGAAAGCAATTTAAGTCTTGGAAGATTTTATTCTTCTTAGAATAAAATCTCCAAGTCTAAATATCTTTCGAAGCAAAATTCTCTGTAATCTTTGAAATTTCTTCTGAAGCCATTTTAGCTTCGGAAGTTTTTATCAAAACTTCTGAAGACAAAATACCTTCGGAAGATTTTCGACTTCCAAGAAAACTACCTTTTTGGGCACTTTTTAAGAGGTGGGACTAACATCTAGATTTCAAAATTTATCCTCTTTCATTAACTTTTTCTCAAATACATTTCATGTACATATAACCAACGGTTCCCCTCTCTTTCACTCTCTTCTACATCTGCAAATTCTCTTAACCTAAATTCACCTAAAACCGCCTTTGTTCTTATCTTCCTTCACCATTAAGCTTTCTCAAATGGCCAACCTCAACCGTAGAAACAACCCTGATTTCTCCATGCAACTCCACAAGCAGCACTATCAAGTTGCCCTATTGGACTCTGAGAAAGATTCTAGTTTCTCAAAGGTCTGCCGTTTTCTTGCTCTTTCTAACTACTTCATCTCCCTTACTATTGATCCTCCTCTCTACGAGGATCAACATTTGGAATTTTGGAAGACCTATCAAGAGGTCATCATGGATAGGGAGAAGGCACTATCTGCCAAAGTGTAGGGGAGGACAATCTTCATCACTCCAGCAATCATCAACTCACATCTTCAGCTGGATGACGTAGAAGGTGAATTGTCCTTTCCAAAGGAAGTTGTCAATAATTCCTTTGAGCAGATGGGTTATGAAGGAGATTTTTCTATAAAGGCCTTCAGGAAAGGGAAGGTCTCTTCCCAGTCAAAGTACCTTCTTCATGTGCTCATCCACAGCTTATCCAACAAACATAGGGGATGGGACCAGATTCCTAAAGATCTCTCCTTCATAGTACATTCAATGGTCAGGGGGGTCAAGTTCAGGTACTCACAGTTTGTGTATACCAATTTACTTGCTAACTTAGACTCCTTAGAGTATTATATATTTTCTAGATATGTTCAACATATTCTCAACTGTGAACTGGGCTCACAGTTGAGGGGAACATGTAATATTCTTAAATTGGGACTAATGAAGCCTGACATCTTTAAGTCCATGAAGAAGCTAAGTGTTGGCTTCTTTGGGGTAGAAACAGCCCTTGTCCTAAATATGTTAGAGCTCATTTCTTAAGGTGACAACCTAGCAGCACAAGCTAGTGTTCAACCCACACTTTCTACTTCTCAACCACCTAAACAGCCATAAATACTCATCACCTACCAAAGAAAATCCAAATGAACCCCTGCCTCTTGATTTTTATCAACCAATCCCCAACCTAGAATTCTATGATGATGAAGACATGGGATTCAGTGAGTACCATGAGCCTCTCTACTCCTCCCCTACTCAAAAAGAGATGAGTACTTCTTGCTCTCCCTTGTCTAGCCCACATCATTCACCTATCATTGAGGTAGATCTTCCTGAACCTGCTTAGGAGGTCTAGATGGAAGTGGCTATCACTTCTGCAAGTGATTGCATCATTACGACCTCATCCATGGCAACTCAGCCCATTGACACTTCACTTGAAGTTATTAGAACAGGGGAAATTCAGCAGCTTGAACACCATGCTAGTGGTAAGAGAGAAGACTTTGGTCTAATTCTCTCATCCCCCCATGATTCTTTTGATGAAGATGATGGGAACATGAAACTTAAGGTGCAGAAATTATCAAAAACATGCTCCTATTTAGTCTCTAAGGTTAGTCACCTAGATTTTCAGGTGACTACCTTACAAAACAAGGTCAATGATTAGCAACTAGAAATTTTTTTATCTCAAGGAGAAACTAGCTGTGAGACCTTTAAGGACAACTCATCTAGGAACAAAAGAACCTGTGGATGTGATAGACCTAATTCCTAGCTCACCTATGCAAGTGTGTGATGCTACCAAAAAGGGGGAGAAAGTCTCAACGATCACAAAACCTTGGAGTTCTTCATAGAGTATGGATATTGAGGACTCACCATCCTTACTTGCAGTTGTCCATACTCAACAACCTCCTCAAGTTCATATTGATGTGGACTCACTCAATCAGAGTTTATTTGAGGAGGGAATTCCAAGGGCAACGCCATCCCCAACCCAAAGAGCTTCAAATTACAAAATTGGGTGGAGGTATGAAGTTGATAGAAGAGCCCTCATACTTCAACGAGTTCAAGGGCAGCAAGAGATCTTTAATTTTTAGACCTTAAACTAATATGAAGGACTTGATCTAGTCAACATGCCACTTGCCAATCCAAGTCAATCCAGGCAAGCTAACAAAATGGCTCAAAGAATTCAAGACAGGATTGCTGAAGTGTTCAAAGTAAGGAGACAAATGCGAGCATGCAATATCATTACTCAACTGGAAGTTGAGGTCGACCCTAAATTAGATTCAAAGAGAAAACCTTGACTGAAGGCCCAATATAGAACATGTGGGCACTGTCATAGAACCAGCAACTTTAGCATCCCAATCCTATAGTGAAACACCTTCTGGTGAAGGTGTATCACAGCCTCTCCCTAGCCAGAGTCTGGATGCTACACCAAGCAATGAAGGCCAAATCTCTCTCTACCCTGAGTCACAAAGGTCTGTGAGTGACAAAGGCAAAAGGATAATGACTCCTAAGGAGATTGAGGAGGAGGAGAGAGAGAGAGAGGAAGAGGAAGCCAAAGGGAGAAAGTTCCTCTGGGTCCTCAGGCTTCATGGAAGCTGCAATCAGGGCTGCTCCCAGACCAAACACTCAAAATGATGAGTTAAAAGCAGTTAGGATTAACTACTTGCAGACCAGGAACTATGATATAGATGAGATCATCTCTCTCCTGTTAGATGAATTAAATGAAGCAGCAGACATGAAAGTATCTAAGGAGAGGAAGGAGGAAGAAGATGCAGATTTGCTCCTCAAGACCAAGGAAGAAAGAAGGAAGAAAAGTTTGTAAAAATATGCTCCAACCCTCTCCCCAATTCAAGAAAGTCCTGAAGAAGAGGCTGTGGCAACTGAAAAACCTTAGGTAGATAAGGAAGCTGACAGACAAAATATGATCAACTACCTGAGTGCCATAGGTCTCTATCAAGCAGTTGTACTTCTTCCCTGATATTCTAAACATATTTAGTTTGAATATCTCAAGCAACTTAAGCAACAAGTTCAAAGGAGCAAAATGTTGTTAAGACGAGATGACGAAGAAGCAACAAAGTCAAGAGACATCATCCAAAGGAGTCAACAGAAGTCGTTTGATAGGTAGAGGATGATGAGCTTCTTGAAGCTGCATAGTGATAGCAAGCTGAAGATCAGGAGCCTAAGATCTATGGATTGACAAGGCAGAGGGGTGATCAAGCTGAAGATCAAGAGATAAGATCTTGTTGACTTACACCCCTACCAAGTCAAGCCCCTTCGAAAGTGGAGGTTAAGGTTGAATACTTTGAGACAACACAACCTGGACCTCCTGCTAAACTCAGCAAGCATCATCTTCTGATCCAAAACATGGTTCAACTTTCTTTCCATCTAAACCTGTGAGGGAGAAGAACCTAACTGCGAAAGGCAAAATAGAACAACCTGGTGCTGAAGGTCAGTCCTCTCAGTTGAAAAGGAAAAGGATGGGCACCAAATCTGTATCAAACAAGAAATCAAAGGCATCCACTTCCAAACCTTAGGATGAGTGAAAGCATCCTGAGGATGTGCAAGAAGAGTCTGCTCAACCCACTCTAACTCAAGTAGAGCCTCTTGCATAAGGAAGACTCGTCTTCTCCTGGACCTTTGCTTGCTAATCCAGACAGATGGTATTTCATAAGAGATCAAGGTGTCAAGATGTTTACTTTTGGCAAGACATGCTTAACCCACCTCCACATGATCTCTATGGCATGAGAAGGTATTTTGAAAGTCTGAGTGATCTTGACCAGTTGATGAAGAAAGGAATGGTCATGATCATAATGAGCATTGTCAATAGCTGAAGACACTTCTTTGTTTTGGTGTCTCAGCCTAGGGAGAGTTTGTAAAGCTAAAAAAGGCTAATGCACCCAAAACAGACCAAGTCTTTCCTGCATGCATGCACTCAGTGCAAAGTAGAAGTTGCTTTGGAAGTTTTACACCCTGCATCAGAAATATTCTAAGTGTAAAATCTTTCAAAGCCAAGACCAATATCTTCTGAAGCCAAAAGGGAAGTCTTTCAAAGCCAATGGAGTGAAGACAAAGACTTTGAAGAACATGCTTTCTCTGATGTACTTTTCATAAAGCTAACCAACTTTCCGCTGCAACTCTGATGACTCACCAACTTATACAAGTTAGTGAATGCTCCATGCTTTCTGTTATACATTGAGGTCTTAAGTCTGTAGCTTTCTACTTTATTTACTTTTATCCTTTTGTAATAAATTATGATGTGAGCTATGGCATGTCATAGTCACTAGTCAAAAAGGCAAATCTGCCTTTATGACTCTACATTGATTTTGTTGTCTAGATCAAATGTATCCAGCTGACCTTCTAAGTATGGCCGGCTATAGGATGTAGTATAAAGTATCTCAAGTCCTTGTAACTTATTTCTTATGCTTTGTAACACTTATAATAGAACTTAAGAAGCACTATACTGCAATCTTGAAAACCAAACATCCTTGTTATTGTTCTTAAGTTTATGTCTCTTGTTTACTAGTGTTCGTAGTATCATAACCGAGTCTCGGTTCCCTATATGATTTGTTAAGTGTTCTAAACAATCTTCTCATTGTGAGACTATGTGTATTGACCATCCTTTGAACGGTCCTGCATATATTAATCAAATCGTCAGCAATTGAGACAATATAATACAAAAATTAAGTGGTCTTTCATGGGTGGTAATGTTAGGCTAGGGTTTAAGGTAGGATTGAAATGGATTTTAGAGTGGCTAACGGAGAATGAAATCCAATTCAAACACAATACATGTCTCATTTATTACTTTTATTCTTATGCTTGCACTACTTGTAACAATTTCTCACACTATTTTTGTTGCTGTATATTTTGGTCATTTTGACCTCATATTTAGCTTTTTTCTATTTTCTATACTTTTTCACATTCATAACCATTCATACTATTATTGAATTATTACTGAAACGACACTTCTAAGCATGTCATGGATTGGACTTCATCACCCGAAGTTTCATAAAATGGCTAAGGCCTTGTAGGTTTATTGTTTCGGGCTTATTCAAACTACAAGTTAGGGCTCAACATGGTATCTATAGGAAGATTTTGTTGGTATGGAATTGAAAAGAAGGGTTTAAACAAATGGTTCATCCTTATGCCTCTATCATATTTATGCACACATTGATCTGTGATCTTGATATGTATTAATTACACGAGTTCTAACTCGGATGTACACCATGGATTCCCTCTTTAAGCAAAGAAGTAAAGTAACTCATAGTATACTATGAATTTCTCAATTAGGTTCAATTCTCATGGAAACGGTAATAAAATGTGTAGCATGTATGTTATCTACAATCAGTTTGTTACACCATTGAGGATTTTCACCTACTTTTATGAAGATTCATGATTAGGGTGCATTACTCAATTTTCAAAACAAACATGCCAAGGGATCCATAAGTGCACAAACCAGTAACAATTAACTATGTTTGCAAAATTTTGAGTTCTATGTACATTTAAGTTTACTTAGAAAGTTTCTCAAAGTTTATCAAATTTTTAATTTTTCAAAAAGGTCAAAATTTTCCCCGTATACCCACACTTGAGATACATTGTCCCCAATGTATGGTTTTAAAACATGAAAAAACATGCTAATGATTAATAAGCAAGATAAGGAAGGAGTACATAGACCTAATCATTAGTGAGAGCCTTTAGTACGGAACTTGCGCTTCCCACACTTGAGTGCTTGTGTCTTGTGCATGATTGAAAAAAAAAGAAAACAAAGATCACACAAACTAATAAAAGAAGTACAACTCACTTTTGTAGGAATCACGGTTGCATTTAGCTTATGCAACAAGCCTTTAAACCCCTCGATAGACCCAAGTGGATGAGTTGTAGTCTCGTGAGGGTTTATAGTAACACACCCACAAAGTTCTCGGGTTGCTTCCCATAAGCGCTAAGTTTTAGGTCTTCAGCCAGACCTTACCTGTGACCACTTATGGTGGTCGTATTGAGTGCTTTTCTCCATATTTCTCTTTAGAGAACTGCTTCTCCCGTCTTGGTGGAGTCTCTTGTTCCATCCTGCGTTCGACAAACATCTCTTCCACCCCGAATTCACTTGATCCGGTGGTTTGCTCATCTTAACCTTCCGTCTCGGATTTTCCTTCCTTAATGGCTCACCCTTCACATACTCCTCATTTTCCTTAGTTTCAAGCTCAAACCTATAATGATCTAAGACATTCTCCCTGGTGATGTCCTTGCTTACATATGAGATGCAAGGAGGAGCACACCCGTTTGTAGCATTTATTATAGAACAATCATTATCAACCATATATGTAATTGATTTTGAAACCACATTAAAGAACAACTAACGGTTTTCAAATGCCATGGTGATGATTCCATCTCGGCAATTGACTTGAGCTTTAGCTGTTCCCAAGAATGGTCGACTTAAGATTACCTTTGGTTGCTCATTCGTCCTTATAGGTGCATAATCAAGCACCATAAAATCCATCGGGTAGTAGAACTCTCCTAGCTTGATGATGACATCCTTGACCATTCCACATGGTTGTTTCCATTTTGAATCAACAAGCACCATTGTGTTGTTAGTTTCATGTAATGGACCAAAGTTATATTTGTCAAACAAGCTCCCAGGGAGGATGCTCACACCGGCTCCATAATCCAAAAGTGTCTGCTTGATTTTAAATTCCCCAACTTCAATGGGAATAACTGGTTCCCCTAGGTCACTTCCTTCTTCCTCATCACCCTCCTTATTGATAACTGTAACTACTTGAGGAATAGAGGTTAAATCATAATCAATACATTCAGATTTAGGAATGATTCTAACCGAGTTTAAGTGCATGTTATTTGAACTTGAGGCTAGATGTTAAGGGTTTTAATTGTGTCAGTTGGAAGCTCCCCACTTTCTATATGGACAATTATTCAGCTAATTGTCCAAGTTTCTTGGCAATGGCCTCATTGGTCTTTTCTTGCACCTCTTTGAATTTCTTAAACTATTTCATCTCCTTTGCATGGTCTTGAATCACAACAAGGATTGCATTGTCATTAGCACTACTTGTATACGTCTCTTGTGTTGTTGATTTCTTTGTTAGTATTGGCCTCCTTGTTGGTAATTTCCGTGATTGTAATTATTCCATTGGTAGCCACCTTGGTTGTAGCTTTGTTGTCGGCCTTGATATTGGTTGTTTCCTTTATCATATCTACGATTTGGGTGATTTCTAAGACTAGGATGACATGTGTTAGAATTCATATCATATGTCTTTCTTTCTCATAGGCCTTGTAATTGATGTACTTCTTCACTCTTCCCCAAATTCAAGTAGCATGTACCGGAGGTGTGGCCTATGTCATTACAGGTGCCACATACTTCGTATTCACTAGATATGTGTGCCACACAACTCTTTCCAACCTAGAGGCTAGCGATTTCTCGTTCCAAAGCTGCGATTCTATCTATGGCCACATGATCGTTCACCATCTTCACCTTCGACTCAATTTTGCTCGCTTCTTGGAGATCACACTCATCCTTTCGAGAATGTCCCAATCATCATCCTCATGGTTTAAGGTAAATGTTCCTGCACTTGTGGAATTTACATCTCTTGCATCATCTGGTGATAATCAATCATAGAATACTGAAATCAACTACTACATAGTTATTCCATGATGTGGGCAAGTTCTTAGCATTTCCTTAAACCAGTGAAAAGCTTCATGGAATTGTTCACCTAGTTGTTGTGTAAATCCTCAAATGGCTCGCCTTGGATCATTTGTCCTTTGGGAAGTATAGTATTCATCCAAGAATTGTTGTTGCATTTGTACATATGCGAAAATACTTGCCGATGGTAGAGATAAGAACCATTGTTTGGCCTTGTCTTTAAGGGTGAATTAGAATAGGAAAATTTTAACTTCATCTAGTTAAAAGCCTTGGCGACCAATGGTGCTGCATGATGCCTCAAATTCGGATATATGCAAGTAGGGTTCTTCAGTTGCCATAACATGGAAGTGAGGTAGAAATAACAAACATTATGGTCGGACTTCAAAAGTGTGCCCCCTTTATGTTGGCGAAACTATAGGAGCTAAATTAATAGCAATGGCAGGACGAAAGTGACTATCCACACCATGTGCTGGTACATGATGTTGTGCTCCTAGATTGGTAGGTATGCCAATAAATGGTTGATCGCCAACATTGTTGCGAATGGGTGGTTTGCCATAACCACCATGATCCCGATTTGGTTAACAGTTTTAATAGCCTGATTGGTCCCCATAACCTTCAAAATCATGTTCGTTTGGTCTTTCCATATTGACTTGATCATCAATCCACTCATCCACATAGGTTGTATGATGGCTTCCTTCGACCAAAAAATTGTTCCTCATGATTGTGATGACTACCTTCCCCATTATGTTGAAAAGTTGGATTACGAATCCAAACATTAGGCATAGGTTAGAAATTTACAGGGGGAGGTTGGTATTGAACCCCTTGATTCATAGGGCGCCCCTAAGGTTGAGGTTGCACAGAGTGTGGTTGAGATGGAGGATCATCAGGTGGAGGATCATCAGGTGGAGGAACCACGGGTAATGGGATATTTCCTATAGGAGGATTAGGTTGTGGTCCTCCTTGATTTTCCAAATTATTTATCATTCTTGAATTGCTACTTTCCAATATCATTGAAAGTCTATTGAAAATTCGTTGAGTTGTTGTTGATGATATACCTTCTTCGGATCTTGTTTGACCATGAAGTTGATGATTTGTGAAGCACACGATTCCCTCTTAAAATCTTCTTAATTTTTGGATCAAAGTGCAACGGTGAGGTCCTTCCTGAAAAACGTGTATGCATTAACATAATGGTTACCTGGAAATAAGAAAACACTAAAATACCTCGCGTACTGAACAAGAAGGAAACGAAATTAAAAAGAAAAAGAAGAAAAATAAAATCTTTTTGGCTTTTTTATGAATATTTAAGAAAAGCAAATAAAGACAATTAAACACTAAGCGCACTAATTCCCCGGCAGCGGTGCCATTTTGATCTGGTTGTCAAGACTCGATAAAAAACAAGACAATTTATCGGCCTTAGCTACCTTTATTGTGCAAGGTTAAGTAAGGTTGTCTTCTCAGGGAATATGTGGAAAGTGCTTAATACACGCGACTCGATTAACTTAAAGACACAAACTTTATAACTAAAAACTGAAACTAAAGAATGAATTAATGATCACAATTGCATAAAGCAAGAAACTTTAAAACAAATTTAATTAAATAATAATAAACAATCACTTCTGTGATCTAATTCTACAAGATCAACAATTGATACTTTTAAATTAGGGTTTGTGAAGTCGCTGGATCAGTTGACATCCGAGCGTGTTCTTGACGGAAGAAAAAAAAACCAAGAGACAAACAAGAGAATGAATAGTAATAGAATGGTTTCACTGACAAAACCTAATGTCTACAAGCTCGTTAAACAGAAGATCACGACTCTTGGCAAGGGGAGATCGAGCATGATCTCCCCTCTCATCCGGCAGCACCTAGGCCCCGGGCACACTCTTAAAACCTTACCTCTCTACATAATAAACCTGGTATTTATAGGCCTCAGCCCATATCAGATGTGACTGGGCCCAATTGTACGATTGGACCATGCGTATGGTTCAATCGTACGACCGGACCATACTTATGGTTTAGTCTAACGAATGGCCCAATAGCATCTCTCAGTCGCACGACTGGTCCATGAGCATGGCTTAATCGTACGACTGAGTCTCATTCGTATATGCTCCTGCGAATGACTCAGTTTCATGTGTTTATAACATATCAGATGTATTAGATTAAGCCTAGAGTATTCGTCAAGCGACGGACACGCTATATATGACAATATATGCTCCAACAAATTCCCCCTTGGACGTTGCTTGCGAATAGTAGATAACACCTAGTCAATCTTTGCTTTGGTTTCCAATAGAATCAAATGAAAAAACCATATTAGCCAATGTTGTTGATCCGTCAGGTTGCTACAGTATCCCTGAAAATGAATTTAGGCACAATAGCTTTCGTTTACTTTGCAGAACACCATCATAGCAGCAAGATTCCCCATATGACTAATTTTTACAGATAATGACATGAATAGTTTTCCATTGCTCCAATCTTCACACATGCTAACCTGATTAACATTAACACCTGCAGAAATTTCCCCTCAAATTCAGCATATCCCAATATATAAACATTGTGCTCTCTTGGCGTCTCATACGGTGTATTGGGCAAAAAGTAGAAGGTTCCAATCCACAGCTGACAATCTCAAACAAATCAGCATGCACGCAGATTCATCATCAGAAACCAGCTCACATCATCACTTTCTGATTGCGTCTTCAATTTCTCTATACATGGATTCCCCCTAAGAATCAGAATCCTCTCTGTGCGGATAAATATAACTTGATTGGCCCATAAATAGTCAGATGCTCCTGACTACACCCACAAAATCAACACTGACTGCTGACATCTTCTCTTCTCTCTTTTGTGTTCTAACTACATTCATCTATTTTGGAAGTCCAACGAATAATAGGGTATCCATTGAACTTATTTGACAAAAGAACCTCAGGGTGAATGTGCTTTGCTCATCCTCAAATCTGTGCAAGAGGCAGTTCCAGAATTTTTTTATTTTTTTTGGTCTAGAACATCGTTCATTTGTATGACATGGAGGACAAATATCAAAATCGTGTGAATGGATGATACGAATGATATATTCGTGCGACTGGTCATATGACTTGTCCAGTAGCATGACTTGACATAAGACTTGTCCAGTAGCACGACCGGACATAAGACTGGTCCAGTAGCATGACTGAACATAAGACTGGTATTAAGAATGGTCCAGTCGTACGATTGGACATAAGACTGGTCCAGTCGTATGAATGGTCCATTAGCATGGTCCAGTCGTACGAATGGTCCATTAGCATGGTCCAGTCGCATGAGTGGATCTGCACGTAGATTTTCAGATCTTCAGCCGCCATGGCTGCCAAAAACCCTAATCAAATGAATTTTACATGAACTGAAACAAAATAGACATCATAAGATTCGCAAGGGTGATAAGAACGGGGTTACGAGTTTGTTTTTAGCCAAGAAACAACACACCTAACAAGATCATAGCAAAACACGAAGAACACAAAGTGGGTTTAATGTCAAAGAACATGAAATAGATCCAGGAATCAAGAGCTCGGGTTGCTAGAATAATTGTTAGATCATTCTAGCAGTAACCGACTCTGATACCAATTGTGAAGTCGCTGGATTGGTTGACATCTGAGCGTGTTCTTGACGGAAGGAAAAAACAAGAGACAAACAAGAGAATGAACAATAATATAATGGTCTCATTGACAAAACCTAATGATTACAAGCTCTTTAACAGAAGAATCACGGCTCTTGGCAAGGGGAGATCAAGCATGATCTCCACTCTCATCCGGCAGCACCTAGGCCCCGGGCACACTCTCAAAACCTTACCTCTCTACACAATGAAACTAGTATTTATAGGCCTCAGCCCATATCAGATGCGACTGGGCCCAATTGTATGATTGGACCATGCGTATGGTTCAATCGTACGACTGGACCATACTTATGGTTCAGTCTTACGAATGGCCCAATAGCATCTCTCAGTCGCACGACTGGTCCATTAGCATGGCTCAGTCGTACGACTGAGTCTCATTCGCATATGCTCCTGCGAATGACTCAGTTTCATGTGTTTACAACATATCAGGTGTATTTGTAGAGACATGTGTACCTAGTTTCAGAGCTTAATGTAATATGTCTTTATTGTCTTACACATATGTAATTGAATGGGTACTTAATGAAATACAATGTGTGGTTGTGCTTATAATGTTTATTATTTCATTGTTTAGTAGTTTAACGCTTATTGAACTGACTATATAGGTTTGTGGTTGTTTGAATGAATCTTGATAATGTAATGACTAATAAATACATTCAAACTCAGTAATATGAAGTACTCATGCGAATGGACCATACGCATGAACAGCTTCATGCGAATGACTCAGTCGCACGACTGAACCAGGAGACTGGATCAGTCGCACGAGTGTAATATGAGATTGACTCAGTCGCACGACTGAACACTCAGTCGTGCGAATGGATCAACCGCATGGCTCAATCACACGACTGAACCATGCAAATGGTTCAGTCGCCCGAATGAGAAACCCTAACCTATAAGTACCACTTAATTCGTGGAAAAACGTGAGAATTGAGAACACTTCGACTATAGACGTACCCTAGCCGTCCAGAGACCTCTAAGAACCTGTTCCAAGTTCACTGATCGCACTAGATCGATTCCATATCGTTCTTAACGTTTAGATTCAATCCATAATTGATTCTACGTGCGTTCTCACTGATTGGATCGCCAATCAAATAGGATTCCACACTATTTGATTCGGTATACACGTTAATCAGTTAGTATTTCGTTCAATACACGATCCTAACAAGTGGTATAAGAGCTTTGGCTCTTGATTTACGTGTGATTCAATCGTTTTTGATACAAAGATTGTGTTTTTTCACTAAAAACGAAATCTTTTCGTGTCAAACGGTGTCTTAGACGTCTCCTGTTCGTAAAGTTTAGTTTTTCCAGCATACGGCAATTAGGGTTAGTGAAAATTCGTGTTTTTACGGCCAAAACACCTTTAACCTACGAATTTTTGAAATCCAGCAGCTTCAGTCGCACGATTGACTCAATCGCACGACTGGATACATTCGCATCCCTCATACGCACGATTGGACTCATTCGTACCTCCATTCGTACGACTAAGCAGTCTATTCGCATTGTTCAACCGCATCAATTCATTCGCCCGACTGAACCATCCGCATTAGTTCAGCCGCACGATTGAACCATTCGCATCGTTCAATCGCACGAATATCCCAATCGCACACCTTCATTCGCACAAGTGAAACAGTTTGTTCCAAAGACTAAAGTTAATCGCAATGGAGGACCAATACTCAGCATTCATAGCAGGGAGAGATTCAAGGATTCAAAACCTACTGCTTCTGGAAAGTGAAGTAGGGAATCACAACAAACCCCCTAAGCTAATCACGTTAGATGAATTCCCACACTGGAAGCAACGTTTCGAGATCTACTTAAATGGAGTAGATCCCAATATGTGGGAAGCAATTGAGACGGGGTATAGTATGCCAGTAGGTGCTGATGGAGTCAAACTTACACTAGGTGACATGACTGATGGACAAAAGGTCAAGTACAATGCTGAAAAGAGAGTTTATGCTCTGCTTACTCAGTCAATTCCTAAGGACATCTTCCATCAATTTTCTGAGAACAAGCAAGCAAAGAAGCTATGGGATGAGTTAGAAAAACGGTATGACGGGAATGTGTTGATGCATGTATGTCCCTAGATCAGGATATGAAATGTAATAGATCTTGTTTATCTGATTCTGATGTAATGTGAAATGATTAATGAAATGATATGGATTGTTTGTGATTTGTAATGTCTAATATTTCATTAATGAGTCGATATTGAATTGGTTAATTAGGTTTGTGATTGTTTGAATGGTTACACTTAATGTTATATTAATTAATACATTCAAACTTAACTTAATGAAGTTCTCATGCGAATGGCCCATGCGAATGGACCACACGCATGAATAACTTCATACGATTGACTCAGTCGCACGACTGAACCAGGAGACTGGATCAGTCGTATGATTGACACATAAGATTGGCTCAGTCGCACGACTGAACACTCAGTCGTGCAGATGAATCAACCGCATGGTTCAATCGCACGACTGAACCATTCAGTCGCACGAATGAACAATACTAACCTATAAATACAACCCAATTCGTGGAAAAACGTAAGCATTCATACCATTACGACTCCAGACGTACCCTAGCCGTCCAGAAGCCTCCCTAATCGTTCTCCAAGTTCACAGAACACATTAGATCGATTCCCAATCGACTTCTAACGTTAGATTCAATTCTTGATTGATTCTTCGTGTGTTCTCACTGATTGGATCGCCAATCAAATAGGATTCCGCACTATTTGATCTGGTTTACACGCTAATCACTAGGTATTTCATTCAAATACCAGGTCCTAACAAGTGGTATCAGAGCTTTGGCTCTTGATTACGTGTGATTCAATCAAGATTGCATAAAAGTTTGTGTTTTTGCACTAAAAACGCAATCTTTGGTGTCAAAAGTGATCTTGGACGTTCCCTGCTCAACAAAGTTTGGTTTCTACGGACTTAGGCGATTAGACCTTGCGAAAATTCGAATTTTTACGGCTAAAACACGTTTAACCTAGAAATTTTCGCAAAACAGCAGTTTCAGTCGCACGAGTGACCCATTCGCACGACTGGACTTCATTCGTATAGCCCAGACGCACGATTGGACCTAGTCGCATCTCCATTCGTACGATTGAACCGTTCATTTGCATTGCTCATACGCATCAGCTTCATTCGCACGACTGAACCAATCGCTTAGTTCAGCCGCACGATTGAACCAGTCGCAGAGTTCATACGCACGACTAGACCATTCGCATCCTTCAGTCGCACCAGTGACAGTTTGTTTTATTAGACTTAAAGTTATTCGCCATGGAAGATCAAATGTCAGCCTTTACTGCTGGGAAGGACTCTAGGATACAGAACCTGCTGTTGCTTGAGAGTGAGGTGGGTAATCATAATAAACCACCAAAGCTCTTAACGTTAGATGAGTTTCCCCACTGGAAACAACGTTTTGAAATCTACCTCAATGGAGTGGATCCGAATCTGTGGGAAGCCATCGAGATTGGATATAGTACACCGGTGGGAGCTGATGGGGTTACGCTAACATTAGGAGGGATGACGGACGCGCAGAAAGTTAAATACAATGCAGAGAAGAGAGTTTATGCATTGATTACACAGTCTATCCCTAAAGACATATTCCACCAGTACTCAGAGAATAAGCAGTCCAAGAAACTTTGGGATGAGCTGGAAAAGAGGTACGACGGGAATGCTTCGTTGAAGGCAATCAAGGCTAAGGAGTTAAAGAAGGAATTCGATAACTTCTCATCGATGGGAAACGAGAGTTTGGATGATGTTATAGATAGATTCTACCATCTGATGAGTGAACTGCATACACATGGGGTGACTACCACCATGGAAGAGAAAGTTACTAACTTTGCAGACGGATTGCCTGAAAAGTGGGCTTCATTCGTGTCTAATCTGAGACAGAATGGAATGCTGGCAAAGCTGGATATTAATGACTTCATTCTTAAGTTGCGAGAAGAAGCACTTAGGATGAAGTACAGAGCTCAGAAGTCTTCGTACACTCAAAATCCAGCTTTGTACAATGCCACGCCTCAAGCTAAGACATCTGGAGCACCTCTCCAGACTGCATTTGTGTCTAGCTCATCGGGTCCTTCACATGCGTCTCCTTCAGGATCAGACACGTTGGGATCTTCTTGTACCCACTATATTGGATCTGAAGCAAGTGCTACTAAACTGAAGACCGAGGGGTAATGTGACTGTGGAAGTAGCTCGAGAACAGATGGATCTTTTGGCTGCAGTGGTTCATTCTTATGATGGACTTGTTGCTGGAAAGATTGGAAACTGCCATCTGGCAGACGAGGACTACGAGCAGGTGGATGAAATGGAGCTTGAGGGGATGGACATAATGTGGGCCTTAGCTAGTGCTGTCCGGAGGGCGAAGAAGTTTGTTAAAAAGACCGGACAAAACTTGGTAGCTACTAAGGATACCACATTTGGCTTTGACAAGAGCAAAGTGACCTGCTTCAACTGTGGAGAGAAGGGGCACTTCAAGAGAGAATGTGTCAAGCCAAAGAAGACGGGTAACGGGAACCCATTCTCGTCTTTCACTCGCCAAGACAAGCAAGCTACCAGTTCAACTTCATCAAGCAAGGATCCAAAAGCCTTGACTGCTCATGATGATGAAGGACAGGATTGGAGCTTTAGGTTTGTCTCTCCAGGGGAATCAAACATTGCAAGTGTAGAAGACATTGACGATGATTCCACGAGTGAAGGAGATCTAGCAGTTGAGATAGCGATGTCAAATATTGAAGAGACAACTGCAACTGAGGTCAGTTACAAGCCTAAAGAGGAGACTACCACATCAGAGATAGAAAAAACAGAATCACCAGAACCAGAGACATCTGATGCTGCGTTGATGGCTAACTCTTCTGAACCAACTCAGGTAAGTACTACTGACCAAATTTGATAATCATGCTTGTTCTGATTGTGATACTTTTAGGAATAGCATAGATGAAAATTTTGCTAGGTTATTAGATCATAATGATAACTTAGTAAAAGATTTGCAACTGTGCACTGAGGCTAATAGAGTATTAAAACAAAATGAGCATAGTTATAAAGAAAAGATAGACCTTTTGACTAAACAGCTTAGGGAAACCGAAGTAGTTGCATTTAACCAAGCTAATGACATTAGGTACTATCTAAACTCCCTAGAAGACACTAAGAAGCAAAAGGCAGTTCTAGAAGTAGAAGTAAACTCATTAAAACAGAAACTGCACAGTTGGACTAGTTCTTCACACATAGTTCAACACTTAGTGAGAGAAAGAAACAACGGGGAGGGATTGGGTTATAAAGTGGTTCCACCACCACCTGAGACCTTGATGAACACTAAGACTAGACCAATTAATAATAACCCCATCAAGGATCATGTGGTGTCTACTCCTCTTGTTAGTGATCCAGATTCCTCATGTTCATCTATTGAATCTGGAAACAAACAAAAGGAGCCACTTCAAAGGCAAAGGGAAAATTGCCTTGTGTTAATCTGGAAAAGGAATTTGAAAAGGTTAACTTAAAGTCAGGGTCAAACAGAGTCAAATCAGAACCTAAAAAGACTTCTAATGTTAATCTTTCACATGTATTAAGTCAAAAACCAGTTAACCAAAAAGAAAAAGATGTTAAACAGGTTAAAACAGTTAACTTTGTTAAACCAGAGAAAACATCAAAAGAACCAGAGTCAAAACCTAAAGTGAGTGATGTTACTAGAGTGTCACACACATCTCCACAAAGAAAGTTTAATCATAAAGTTGATAGCAGGTCGTGCTACAACTGTGGAGAATGTGGACACATTGCTTCCTATTGTCCTTTCTATCAGACACCTAGGAAGAAGATTGAACTTCAGGACTCAAAACCTAGATCGTCTAAGAGGAGTTCCTTAACTCCACCTAGAAGAACTAGTGAACCTAAAGTTCAACCTGTTAGCCAGTCGACTGTTTATCACAAACAGGCATTGCACAAATCTGGCTTATGGAAAGAGAAGTCATCCTGCGTGTCTGATAATGATGACAAGAAGGAACCTGAGCTACCCTCATCCTCTAAGGGTCAATGGGTGGAATTTATGATGTGTGATGCCTCTGGGAAACCCAAGCCAGTAAAGGCTTGGGTTCCTAACCTAAACTAATCCTTTACTTTGTATGTGCAGGGTGTTCGATACAGTGCTGAAACTAACACGTGGATTGTAGACAGCGGAGCATCCAGGCACATGACAGGAAACAGGACCCTTTTATCAAACGTCAAGCAAATAAAAGGAGGGCATGTTTCGTTTGCTGGAAACAAAGGAGGCTATATCACAGCTCAGGGAGAAGTGGGGAATCAGAAAGTTAAGTTTGATAAGGTGAACTACGTTCAACAACTTCAAAATAACTTACTTTCTGTTTCCCAAATCTGTGATAAGGGATTTAAAGTCATCTTCGACAACAAGAAGTGTTACGTGCTCAAGAAAGACTACGTGATCCCAGAGGACCAAGTTCTGATGACTGCTTCAAGATATAAAGACCTTTATGTTTTGGATCTGTCAACAGCTTCTACAACGGATCATGAGGTTCAGTGCTTTCTGTCTAAAGCTACTGAGAAGGATTCCATCTCCTGGCATAGGAGAATGGGACACATTAGTCAAAGGAAGATGAATCACTTGATTCAGAAGGATCTTGTGAGAGGAGTAAATGTCAAGAATTTCCAGCTTCCTGACTTTTGTGTAGCTTGCAAGAAAGGCAAACAGACGAAGAAGTCTCATAAGGAAAAGAAAGTTCATTCAATAGAACTTCCTCTTGAACTTCTTCACATGGATCTGTTTGGTCCAGTCAGTACAAAGAGCATTGCAGGCGACTTGTACTGTTTTGTGGTCACTGATGACTACTCAAGGTTCACTTGGGTAATGTTTCTGAAATCCAAATCAGAAACATTTGAGTCATTCAAGGAGTTAGTAACCACACTGGAATCTCTCTACAAGCTTAAGGTTAGACAAGTACGCTCAGACAACGGGACAGAATTCAAGAACCAGTGGATGGAGGCTTACTGCAAGGAAAAGGGAATTGTGCATCAATTCACTTCTGCCTACACGCCTCAGATGAATGGCGTTGCTGAGAGAAAGAACAGAAGCTTGATAGAGACAGCACGGACTATGCTGGCAGACTCGAAACTGCCTATCCAATTCTGGAATGAGGCAGTGGCGAATGCATGTTATACACTGAATCGAGTCCTGATAGTCAAGCGCCACGGAAAGACATGTTACGAGCTACTACAAAGACGCAAACCGAATTGGAGTATCTTGAACCATTTGGCGCGCCGTGCACACTTTTGAAGAAAACACAAGAAGGAAATTCAGCGAGAAGGCGGATGAAGGAATCTTTCTAGGATACAACATACCGAACAAGCGAGTTTACAACAACTCAACGGGTCTAGTAGAAGTGTGGTGTAATGTTGACGTTCAGAGATATACCACACCACCTACTGGCAAAGGACCCGCCTACTTCTTCGACTATGATGGATTCTTCAAGTCCTTCAACATCCCTCTCTCTCCCTCGGATGATGAGTTAGCTACTAGAATGATGTATGATATCTTGAATACACCATCTAGTTCACAGGGAGAATCATCTACTCAGTCAGGGGGAGTAGTCGATGACAGTGACTCCTCCTCTGAAGATGAAGCTGAAGAAGATGACCAGAACAGTCAGGAGGAACAGGTTCCAGTTCCTGAAAGTCCACAAGCATCTACCAGTGATGCACCTTGACTTCGGAACCTCAAACTCCAACTACCTCAGATGCAGAAACAAATGTTCATAATCTTGGCTCTGAGGTAGCTGTTCCTACTACTCCAGGATCACGACTAAACGTCTATCATCCCCTAGAAAATGTCATTGGGGATGTCAGATCAGGAGTACAAACCCGAAATCAGCTATACTCAGCTGATTACGCCTCAGTTATGGAGAAGGGTTATATTCATGACGGTGCTTATCGGTGTTTTGTCTCGCAGTTTGAGCCAAAATATGTCAGTGATGCACTAAATGATGAGGCGTGGGTGAGTGCCATGCAAGAAGAACTTCTTCAGTTCAAGAAGTTAGGTGTATGGACTCTGGTTGATAGACCTAAAGGTGCTAAAGTCATTGGCACCAAATGGGTCCTGAAATGCAAGAAGGATGACCAAGGGGTCATTATCAGGAACAAAGCTCGATTGGTGGTTCAGGGTTTTCGCCAAGTCGAGGGAATTGACTACAATGAGGTGTTTGCACCCGTGGCAAGGATGGAAGCCATTCGTATCTTCCTTGCCTATGCATCGTACATGAAGATTAAAGTCTACCAATTAGATGTGAAGAGTGATTCCTTCATGGGGAAATCAGAGAAACAGTCTATGTCAGTCAACCCGAGGGATTTGAAGATCCTTATCATCGGGATAGAGTTTACAAGCTCGACAAGGCTTTATACGGGCTACATCAAGCTCCAAGAGCCTGGTATGAGAAGCTCTCGACTCATCTTGTGAAACACGGCTTTCGCAGGGGAGTCATTGACTGCACGCTGTTCATCAAAGAAAAAGATGGCGACCTACTGCTCGTACAGATCTATGTCGATGACATAATCTTCGGTTCAAAGAACGAAGAGTTATGCAAAGAATTTGAAGCAGTTATGAAGAAAGAGTTTGAGATGAGTGCTATGGGGGAGATGAAGTTCTTTCTCGGGTTACAAGTGGATCAGACTCCAAATGGGATCTTTTACATCAACCAAGTATGTAGGAGACATTCTCAGTCGTTTTGACATGGAGAATGCTTCTGCTGCTGGGACTCCACTTGCTACGAATCACGACATAGCACCTGATGAAAATGGAGATCTTGTAGATGCCACGATGTACCAGGAATGATTGGATCCCTCATGTATCTCACTGCCTCAAGACCTGATATCATGTATGCTACATGTTTGTGTTCTAGATATCAGGCTAAGCCTAAGGTCAACCATCTGATTGGGGTCAAGAGGATTTTTTGTTATCTGAAAGGTACACCCACACTTGGGTTGTGGTATCCTCATGATGATGACTTTGAGCTTACCGCGTATAGTCACTCGGATTACGGGGGCTGCAAGATGAACTACAAGTCTACATCAGCAGGGTGTCAATTCTTTGGGAGAAGATTAGTTACCTGGCAGTGTAAGAAGCAGACATCGGTTGCATTGTCAACCTGTGAAGCCGAATATGTTGCTGCTGCAAGTTGCTGTTCGCAAATCATCTGGATTCAACAGCAAATGCGGGATTACGGTTTAAAGTTCTCTTCTACTCCTTTTTTGTTGATAACTCTGCTGCAATTGCAGTAACTAAAAATCCGGTCCAACATCCTAAGACCAAACATATCGGTATTAAATACCATTTCATAAGAGACTGTTTTGAAAAGAACTTAATTGATGTGGTAAAAATTAATACTGATTTTCAACGCGCTGACCTCTATACTAAAGCCTTTGATAAACCACGTTTTCAATATTGCTAGAGGTCAACGGCATTAAAAAGAAAAGTGAGGTTATTCCTGATGATGATCATGTGTAGTCCGATGTTGGTTTAAGTTAATTTTCTGTTTATTTTATTTTATTGTTTATTTAGTCTGTTTAAATTAAACTCATGTTATTTTGCTGTTTATTAAAATCCTAAAATAATTAAACCAGTTATGATTTTAGTATTTTAGGGGGAGAATATGTCAGCAAGTAACATTAAAAAAAACGAGGGAGAAGGAGTGGAAAGCTGATATAAGGTAGATTGTATCTGTGATACTGATTCAAACCTTTTGGAAAATGATAGTACACAGGAACAAATCAAGAGGGACTTTAAAATTTAAATTTAGAAAAGATGCAAAATTCAAAGTATAAGTCTGTGTAGTCTAAGCAATATAAAAGGGAAGATGATCGAAAAACTGGTAATTCCTAAGGTAACACAAAGAAAGTAGACCTAGAGGTTGCTAGACCACAAATGATATGTCGGTAGATTCAACACAATAGATGATTAGACCTGACTGGTGATCTCAAGATCAAACTAAGTTGTTCAACTGACTGTGGGCTTCCATCTTATCACTGGTTAAACAATCAACATTATTCCAATAAGGGGTAATGAGCATGTAAACGCCACAAATGTGTGCGGATGACCATAAATAGAGCAAAGCAAGAAAAACGAAAGAAAAATGCTATAAAGCTAATGACTTATGTTGTTGGTGCATTTGTGCAAAATAAAACTAAGCTGCTCTAACAAGGAGATAGGTTGTGTGCCTCTCTGTTGTGCGATGGCACTGACCTGAGGATAAGCATAACCTAGATATTCTAGAACTCATTGTTGTTTGCCGCCTCTCTGCTGTGCGATGGCTCTGACCTGAGGACTGGCTTCTCTTTGAAAGCTCTTTGTAATAATAACCGTAGACCGCTCAAAAGCTCCTGAGGAATGTTGATTACCATATAAGTGTGGGATCCACAAATGTTAGTTGAAATAATTAAACCTAAAACAGTCACCAGTCTGTGTCAAAAGTCTGTGTATGGATTTAGGTGGACAAACATATTGACAATCATTGTGGCTGCAATTCTTGAAAGTTCAAATCAATGTGGAAATCTAAGAGTTCCAGTATGATTTCCTAAAGTTGCTAACGACTCTGGATGAACACCAAGAATTGAGCATCAAAAGATTTTGATAACAAGTCCCAATGATTTGACTTGCCTGTATGATTCCAAAATTGAATTGGTCCAGGTGTGGTCAATCTAAATTGAAGCTGCCTATTCCGGAACCAAATCCCGTAGATGTCCATCTTAGGATTTATCTCTCACAAAAAGCCAAAAACAAGTCTTGTTTTGATTATTTAGTTTAATTTTCTAATTCAGTTAGTTATTTCAGTTTGTTCTGTCTGTCGGACTACATCAGGAAAATCAGTAAGGGATCAACTCACTAAAAGGGTCATGTCTGAGATGACCACATGTGCTTTTAAAAGTTTAAAACAGTCACGTCTGAGGTGACAACGTGTTTAAAAAAGTCACGTCTAAGGTGACTAAATTGTCTAAAAGGATCACGTCTGAGGTGATCAAAAGGTTTTCAAGTTAAAATGATCATGTCTGAGATGATCAAATGCTCATAACGTTAATTTCAACAATTAAAAGGGGTTTAAATGTTTAATATTCAAATTGGCAGAAAATTTAATAAGTATGACCCATTCGCACGAATGGACCATACGTATGGACTAATCATACGAATGGGAGCCATTCGTACGAATGGATCATGAGTATGGACCATCCAACCGAATGGCCCATACGATTGGTCCAGTCGTTTGCTTAAGATAGAACGAATGAGTCAGTCGCACGACTGAGATCCAGTCGGACGACTGAAGAAGGGCGACTGAACCAATCGCACGACTGAGTCCCACTCGCACGACTGAAAGGTGCGTATGAGCTCAGTCGCACGATTGAATCTAGGGTTAGTATAAATAGAGGGGGAGTCGGTCGCAGAGACTTAAGTGGCTTAATAACCTAACTAAACGCACGACTTAACGTCACTCTGCCCAAATTTCATTTGATCCCTAAAACCCCCTGTTTCTTGATTACTGATCTTATACATCGACTTTACAGGTAATTTGCGGTGAAGAGAAACCACAATAACGTTCAATTTGACACCAAATCTGGAAAATCAGACCCGTAAACTAACCGAGACTTAAGTGGCTTAATAACCTAACTAAACGACTCAAACAGATGAAATTAAAGACGTTAGGTGTTATACAAATGGATTGCGAGTCTAATGAATCAAAACACGAAGTCTAAAACTCAAAATTGGTGAAAAAGTGAATTTTAATTGAACAGTCAGTACATCATGCGAATGGACAGGTTGATGAACTTCAGTCGCACGACTGAAGGGTGCGAATGGCCTAACCGCACGACTGAACCATGCGTATGAAGTTCAGTCGCACGACTGGTGTAACCGCATGAGGTTACATACGCATGAGTCCAGTCGCACACTTAGTCGTACGCATGAGATCATTCGCACGACTGAATCCCAGTCGCACTGTTCAGTCGCACGACTGATCTCAGTCGCACAACCTCAATCGCATGACAGAAAGATTTTCTTCAAGTTTAAGTGTTTCAGAACATTCTTAGCCAAAGGTACTAATGTTTATTTTGGTTTGTGTGACAGATGGCGAGTCGATGGACTATGAGCACGAAGCAGAACATATGTGCTCATCTGGATTTGACATCCAGAAACGCTGCTGATTTCTCGGGCATTATCACATTTCTACTGAGGTCGAGGATTGCACATGCCATATCTACTCCTTGTACTCCGTATTGATCCATTCAGCAGGCCTTCTGGAAGGCGCTACAGTTGTTGATAGATCCTCTGAGCCTCACTGCATCAGAAGTACCATCTTTGGAGAGGCTATTGCTATCTCAGAGGAGGATCTAAGGATCGTATTACAGTTGGGGGATGACGCTGATTGTCCGACTCGATTACACCCCCTCACAGTCAGAGGATGCTTTCTTAGAGCCAAGTACTCTGGGACATCAATGCTGGGTACTCAACAAGAGTAACCTCTGTCCCCAGTTTAAGTATCTTGCGCACGTGCTGCTTAAGTGCATAGCTTCCAGGAAGGGAGGTTTTGATGAGCTATCCGACCAGATACAGAACGCGTATGTGGCGTTGGTGCTGAACCATCCGTTCAGCTTCTCCAAGATGATCTTCACCTACCTGGTGGAGAACATCGAGGGGAAAGGGAAGGAGGGCTTCTGTATGTACCCGAGGTTTATGCAGATCATAGATCAGAAGCTTCCCTCCCTGCCGAAGGAGAAGGATGATGCGGTAGTCCTTGAGGTGATGGATGATACTACTTGGGGAGGATGAAGGTATACAGGGGGAAGCAAGTGAAACCCCTGTCAGGAGGTTGTTTGGGCATCTGGCTCGGGAGGACTACGTGGTGCCAGCCAAGAGAAAGTGGCGCCACGATGATAGTGATTCTGATGTGGAGCAGATTGCTCTACCCACTCATGACTCGGATGATGATGACAGTGGGGATGCTGGAGACGATATGCCTTTCCACCGAGAGGCACCGTCTCTGATGTAGTACCTCCAGTGTCCGCCCAGCTGGAGATGTAGCCGAGTCAGCTGGATTCCATCAGGTTTTGTTCCTGGTGCAGACGAGGAGGAGGAGTCGGATGAGGAGCCCTAACGCGACTGTGGGAAGCAAAGTTGTTCCTACACAGAACATGGGCTGAGGGCGGTTGGTGAACGCCCGAGAGACTTCGGAGAGAGAGAGAGACAGCTATGATCCAGAGCTTTGTACCGGGTTCAGCTAGCAGGGTTATAGGGGGAGCATCCACCTCAACGGGGACGAGGAGGAAGAGGATGGCTCAGCCCCATGGTCAGAAGAAGAAGAAGCGTCGATGACCTTCGTTACCACCACAAGCCTCTACTGCTACCACCACCACTACCACTTCCATCCACAGCCACACCATCCACCACCACAGCCACCACATCCACCACAGCTACCACAGCCACCACCATACCTCCCACCACAGTACAGATTCCATCCACCACCATATCCTTTACTCCCACATCACCTCCACATTTCACCGACCTATCTTCACTACAGCCACCACCACCACACCACTTCACACCAAGCAGGACCCTCAGCCCATCCTCACATACTTATGGATCACCTCTACCTCCAATCGGGGTAGAGGAACAGCTGTCTGCGCTCAACAGGATGGTGATGCGCTTACTAGCTGCAGATGAGGAGAAGGCGGCCCAGATCCGCCAGCTTGCAGACCTGACTGCTGCACAATCTCACCAGATTGCAGAGCAGGCTCGAGTTATAGAGGAGCAGGCCCAACAGATGGCTGCTCAGAGCACTGAGATAGCCCAACTCCAAGCACATAGTGTCACATCTACCAAAAGGATAGAGGAGTTGGAGGAGGCAAAGAAGACTATCATGTTAAAGCTGAAAGGATCTAAGGAGGAGCCCTTGAAGATCAAGGAGGGGGATGGAGATGATGGTGATGATGATGATGATGATGATGATGATGATGATGATGCTGATGATGATGATGATGATGAGATGAGGAGGATGATGAGGATGAGGCGGAGGAGGAAACGGAAGGGAAAGGACAGAGGAGAAGGACGATGATGATGAAGCAGAAGGAGGGGATGCAGCTGCATCGGCCTCTGCTTCAGGTCAAGAGAGGAGGTCAAAGAACAGACAAGACCAATTAGCCTCTACCTCTGCTCCTCCAAGTGATGAGCCGATGATACAAGACAAAAGTAAAGACTAGATGTTTATGTATTTATTTACTTTTGTATTCGAATCATGTATTGAAAACTATGTATTGAATGTTTATATTAAGTTAATGCATTTCTGTTTGATTAATTACTAATGATTTATGTGTTGAATGTTTAAATCAAACAGATCCAAATTACCAAAGGGATGAGTTTGATGTTGCTCCCCTTCAACAGGTCAAGACTCAGCTAACAATGATTCTTGATCTGCAAGGGATCGTAAGACGGTCAGTGAGTTATACCCCTGAAGAAGGGGAAATAATTCATGAACTATCAAACGAGCAACTCGCAGAGATTTTCAAGCTCAGTCCAGATGAGATAGTGAAAGATGCTCCGACATGCGATTCGACTAGCGATGAAGAGCTCAACGATGTTGATGAAGTCGAGATTGAAGATGTCACTACCGAGGATTACCCTCAGTACGCTGACAATGAGGGAAATGTGGTCCCCAATCTGGGTGAATCCCTCGTCAGCGATACGTTTGAGGTGTTGAACAAGATGGAGCAAGAAACAGAGAAAGCAGAAGGATAGCCCAAGCCTCAAATGATGATGTCGACATTCGAAAGGCTGAGTGGGCTGCATGTTTTGAAGAAGTTAGAGCCCAACATGCTGCACCGAAGAAGGATGCCTACACCAAACTCTACAGAGTCAAGAAACATCACTAGGTGTCAGGCAGGATCATAGCATGGGCGTATTTTGAGGATCTTAATGTTTATGCAGTTAAGATGGAATAGGGCATAGAGTACTTCAGATTCCCACATGATCTGAAGACTCTACCAGGTTTTGAGCTCAACCAGCTGGCCAAGCTAAAGCTTTTGTATGCTGACCCGAGGAAGATGTCAGGCTGGTTCGAGGCTGCCCTAAAGAAGGAGTACCACACCAGATGGGTTAACTTCAGACCCCAACAGCCTACTAGGTATATTAGAAGGTCTGAGGTTGATGCCATTACTGGCAAGCCCAAGATAGTGTTGAAGTGGAGTCCTCCGCGACACAATGTCAAGAATCCCACTCAGGGAAATGCCACAGGACTTCACTCCACACTTTAGGTGGTGGTACTACGATTGGAGAACAGCTGAAGCGGTCATAGTCCTAAGCAAAGAGGGCCAAATGGATACGATCAGGGTATTCGACCCGATGTGGCTTACCAACTTGTCGGCTAATGATGTCTATACGCTATACAAGTGGCCACTGTTCTATGACACGCAAGATATTGTACAAGCCCTCCAGTTCCAGAACGTTATACGACTCTGCTTCGCGTTTGAGATTCACGCGGGAGTCACAAAAGAGGAGAAGTACAAGAAATACAAGGAGGTTATGCAGAAAACAAGAGATTAGAGAGATCTAGGTCCAAGGGGGAGTTTGTGATGCATGTATGTCCCTAGATCAGGATATGAAATGTAATAGATCTTGTTTATCTAATTCTGATGTAATGTGAAATGATTAATGAAATGATATGGATTGTTTGTGATTTGTAATGTCTAATATTTCATTAATGAGTCGATATTGAATTGGTTAATTAGGTTTGTGATTGTTTGAATGGTTACACTAATGTTATATTAATTAATACATTCAAACTTAACTTAATGAAGTTCTCATGCGAATGGCCCATGCGAATGGACCACACGCAAGAATAACTTCATACGATTGACTCAGTCGCACGACTGAACCAGGAGACTGGATCAGTCGCATGATTGACACATAAGATTGGCTCAGTCGCACGACTGAACACTCAGTCATGCGGATGAATCAACCGCATGGTTCAATCGCACGACTGAACCATACTAATGGTTCAGTCGCACGAATGAACAATACTAACCTATAAATACAACCCAATTCGTGGAAAAACGTAAGCATTCATACCATTACGACTCCAGACGTACCCTAGCCGTCCAGAAGCCTCCCTAATCGTTCTCCAAGTTCACAGAACACATTAGATCGATTCCCAATCGACTTCTAACGTTAGATTCAATTCTTGATTGATTCTTCGTGTGTTCTCACTGATTGGATCGCCAATCAAATAGGATTCCGCACTATTTGATCTGGTTTACACGCTAATCACTAGGTATTTCGTTCAAATACCACGTCCTAACAGAATGCGTCATTAAAAGATATAAATGCTAAAGAGTTGAAGAAGGAGTTTGACAACTTCTCGTCGATGGGTAATGAGAGTTTGGATGATGTCATCGATCGATTCTACCGCTTGAAGAGTGAGCTGCACACTCATGGTGTCACAACGACCATGGAGGAAAAGGTATCAAACTTCGCAGATGGGTTATTAGAGAAGTGGGCTTCTTTTGTCTCCAATCTCAGACAGAATGGTATGCTAGCAAAGTTGGGCATAAATGGTTTCATTCTGAAGCTGAGAGAGGAAGCATTAAGGATGAAATACAGAGCTCAAAAGTCTTCTTACACTCAGAATCCGACACTGTACAACGCGACTCCACAAGCCAAAACGTCTGGAGCACCACTTCAGACAGCTTTTGTGTCAAGTTCAGCTAGTCCTTCTCAAGCCTCTACTTCAGGGTCAGAAACGTCAGAGTCGTCTGGTACCCAATACATTTCATCTGAAGCAAATGCTACAAAACTGAAGACCGAGAATCTCAGTAATATGACAGTAGAAGTAGCAAGAGAGCACATGGATCTCTTAGCAGCTGTAGTCCACTCCTATGATGGACTAGTTGCTGGGAGAATTGGGAACTGCCATCTGACAGATGAGGACTACGAACAGGTAGATGAGACAGAGCTGGAAAGGATGGATATAATGTGGGCCTTAGCAAGTGCTGTCCGGAGAGCTAAGAAGTTTGTCAAGAAGACCAGACAAAACTTGGTTGCAACTAAGGACACTACCTTTGGTTTCGACAAGACCATGGTGACCTGTTTCAACTGTGGAGAAAAGGGGCACTTCAAACGAGAGCGTGTGAAGCCCAAGAAAATAGGAAACGGGAATCCATTCTCGTCCTTCACTCATCAAGATAAGCCAACTAGCAGTCCTACTTCATCAAGCAAGGATCCTAAAGCCTTGACTGCCCATGATGACGAGGGACAGGACTGGAGCTTTCGGTTTGTCTCTCCGGGAGAATCCAACATTGCTAGTGTTGAGGATTTAGATGATGATTCAGCTAGTGAAGGAGATATTGTAGTGGAACTCGCGATGTCAAACATTGAAGAGACTGCAACTGAGGTCAATTACATGCCTGAAGAAGGGACAACTACAACAACGTCAGAATCACCAGAACCAGAAACACCAGACTCTGCTTTGATGGCTGATTCATCAGAACCTTCTCAGGTAAGTACTACTCACCAACTTTTCAATAATCATGCTTGTTCTGATTGTAATAAATTTAGGGAAAGCATAGATTTGAAATTTGCTAGGTTATTAGATCATAATGACAACTTAGTAAAGGACTTGCAACAGTGCACTGAAGCTAACAGAGTTCTAAAACAAAATGAGCACAGTTACAAAGAAAAGATAGACCTATTGAATAAACAGCTTAGGGAAACAGAAGTAGTAGCCTTTAACCAAGCTAATGACATTAGGTACTATCTTAACTCCCTAGAAGACACTAAGAAACAAAAAGCAGTTTTAGAAGTAGAAGTTAATTCATTAAAGCAAAAACTGCACAGTTGGACAAGTTCATCTCATATTGTCCAACATTTAATGAGAGAACGTAATAATGGGGAGGGTTTGGGATATAAAGTGGTTCCACCACCACCTGAGACCTTGATGAACAATAAAAGTAAACTAATCAATAACAATCCAATCAAGGATCATGTGGTGTCTGCTCCTCTTGTAAGTGATCCAGATTCCACATGTACATCAAATGAATCTGAAACTAAACAAAAGGAGGCAACTTCAAAGGCAAAAGGTAAAATGCCTTGTGTTAATCTTGAAAAAGAGTTTGAAAAGGTTAATATAAAGTCTGGGTCAAACACAGTCAAATCTGAACCTAAAAAGACCATTAATGTTAACCAATCACGTGTTTCATGTCAAAGTCCAGATATACAAAATAGAAAGGATGTTAAAACAATTAAATTTGTTAAACAGGATAAAACATCTAAAGAAGTAAGTCAAAACCCAAACAGAACAATGTCACTCGGGTGTCACACACGTCTCCACAAAGACAGTTAAATCATAAAGTTGATAGCAGATCATGCTACAACTGTGGAGAGTGTGGACACATTGCGTCTAAGTGTCCTTACTATCAGAAACCTAGGAAGAAAGTTGAACTTCAGGAATCAAAACTTAGGTCTTCTAAGAGGAGCTCATTGACTCCACCTAGAAGAGCTAGTGAACCTAAAGTTCAACCCATTAGCCAGTCGTCTGTTTATCACAAACAGGCCTTACACAAAGCTGGTTTATGGAAAGAAAAGTCAACCTTAGTGTTTGATAATGAGGACAAGAAGAGACCTGAACTTCCCTCACCATCTAAAGGTCAATGGGTTGAATTTATGATGTGTGATGCCTCTGGGAAACCCAAGCCAGTAAAGGCTTGGGTTCCTAACCTGAACTAATGTTTTCAATTGAATGTGCAGGGTGTTGGCTATAGTGCTGAAACCAACACGTTGATTGTCGATAGCGGAGCATCCAGGCACATGATGGGGAACAGGGCACTCTTATCAAACGTCAAACAAATAAAAGGAGGCCATGTTTCATTTGCGGGTAACAAAGGAGGGTATATCACAGCTCAAGGGGAAGTGGGAAATCAGAAAGTGAAGTTTGATAAAGTAAACTACGTTCAACAACTTCAAAACAACTTACTTTCTGTATCCCAAATATATGACAAAGGCTTTAAGGTTATATTTTACAACAATAAGTGCTATGTCCTGAAAAATGACTATGTGATCCCGGAGGACCAAGTCTTAATGTCTGCCTCAAGATATAATGACCTTTATGTCTTGGATCTTTCAAAGGCCTCCACAACCGATCATCAAGTTCAGTGCTTCTTGTCAAAGGATACTGAGAAGGACTCCATCTCCTGGCATCGGAGAATGGGACACATTAATCCACGGAAGATGAACCACTTGATCCAGAATGATCTAGTGAGAGGAGTTAATGTCAAAAACTTCCAACTTCCGAATTTCTGTGTGGCATGCAAGAAAGGCAAACAGACGAAGAAGTCTCATAAGGAAAAAAAAGTTCATTCCATCGAGCTTCCTCTTGAACTTCTTCACATGGATCTGTTTGGTCCTGTCAGTACAAGAAGCATTGCAGGCGACTTGTACTGCTATGTGGTTACTGATGACTACTCAAGATTTTCTTGGGTAATGTTTCTGAAATCCAAATAAAAAACATTTAAGTCTTTCAAGGAATTAGTAACTACACTGGAGTCTCTCTACAAGATGAAGGTAAGACAGGTACGATCAGACAACAGAACCGAGTTCAAGAATCAGTGGATGGAGGCTTACTGCAAGGAAAAGGGAATTGTGCACCAGTTCACTTCTGCCTACACACCTCAGATGAATGGAGTTGCTGAGAGAAAGAATCGCAGCTTGATAGAGACAGCATGGACAATGCTAGCAGACTCGAAACTACCTATCCAATTCTGGAATGAGGCAGTGGCAAATGTGTGTTACACATTAAATCGAGTTCTGGTAGTTAAACGCCATGGCAAGACATGTTACGAGTTACTACAACGATGTAAACCTAATCTAGAGTATCTCGAACCGTTTGGCGCACCGTGCACCCTACTGAAGAAGACTCAAGAGGGAAAATTCAGCGAGAAGGCTGAAGAAGGTATCTTTCTAGGATACACATACTGAACAAGAGAGTTTACAACAACTCAACGGGTCTAGTTGAAGTGTGGTGTAGCGTGGACGTTCAAAGATACACCACCCCACCTGCTGGAAAAGGACCCGCCTTCTTTTTCGACTATGATGGATTCTTCAAGTCCTTCAACATACCACTCTCCACTTCTGATGAAGAGTTAGCAACCAAGATGATGTATGATGTCTTGAACTCGCCGTCACAAGATTCAACATCATCTGCTTCACAAGGTGACTCGTCTCACCACTCAGGGGGAGCACTCGAAGTAAGTGACTCCTCCTCAGAAGATGAAGCCGTGGAAAATGACCAGAACAATCAGGAGGAACAGGTTCTAATTCCAGCAAGTCCACAAGCATCTAACAGTGATACCTCTGCATCTTCAGAACCACAAACTCCTACTGCCTCAGATACAGAACCAAACGTTCATAGACTCTGAGGTAGTTGTTCCCACCACTCCTGGATCACGCTTAAATGTCTATCATCCTCTGGACAATGTCATTGGAGATGTCAGATCAGGAGTGCAGACAAGAAATCAGCTATATTCAGCTGATTAAGCCTCAGTAATAGAAAAAGGATACCTTCACGACGGTGCTTATCGTTGTTTTGTGTCTCAGTTTGAGCCGAAATACGTCAGTGAAGCCTTGAATGATGAGGCATGGGTGAGTGCCATGCAAGAAGATTTTCTTCAGTTCAAGAAGTTAGGTGTATGGACTCTAGTGGATAGACCTAAAGGTGCTAAGGTCATTGGCACCAAATGGTCCTTGAAATGCAAGAAAGATGACCAAGGCGTCATCATCAAGAACAAGGCTCGACTTGTAGTTCAAGGATTTCGACAAGTCGAGGGAATTTATTACAATGAAGTGTTTGCACCCGTGGCAAGAATGGAAGCCATCCGCATCTTCCTTGGCTATGAATCGTATATGAAGATTAAAGTTTATCAATTGGATGTGAAGAGTGCATTCCTTCATGGTGAAATCCGAGAGACAGTGTACGTCAGCCAACCCGAGGGATTTGGAGATCCATATCATCGGGACAGGGTTTACAAACTCGACAAGGCTCTATACGGGCTTCATCAAGCCCCAAGGGCTTGGTATGAGAAACTCTCGACTCACCTTGTGAAACACGGCTTTCACAGAGGTGTTATTGATTGCAACTGTTTATCAATGAGAAAGATGGTGATTTACTGCATGTTCAAATCTATGTTGATGACATCATCTTCGGGTCAAAGAACGAAGAATTATGTAAAGAGTTTGAAGCAGTAATGAAGGCTGAGTTTGAGATGAGTGCCATGGGAGAGATGAAGTTCTTTCTCGGTTTACAGGTGGATCAGACACCAAAGGGAATATTCCTACATCAGACCAAGTATGTAGGAGATATTCTCAGTCGGTTTGACATGGAGAATGCTTCTGCAGCTGGGACTCCACTTGCTACAAACCATGATGTAGCACTCGACGAGAATGGTGATCTGTTCGATGCCACCATGTACCGAGCAATGATTGGATCTCTCATGTACCTCAGTGCCTCAAGACCTGATATCATGTATGCTACATGTCTATGTTCAAGATATCAGGCAAAACCAAAAGTTAACCATCTGATAGGGGTCAAAAGGATATTCCGTTATATGAAGGGTACTCCCACACTTGGATTGTGGTATCCTCATGACGATGACTTCGAGCTTACGGCGTATAGTGACTCGGATTACGGTGGCTGCAAGATGAACTACAAGTCTACATCAGCGGGATGTCAATTCTTTGGGAGGAGATTAGTGACCTGGCAGTGTAACTAAAAATACGGGACTACGGTTTGAATTTCTCTTCTACTCCTATTTTTGTTGATAACTCTGCTGCAATTGCAGTAACTAAAAATCCGGTACAACATCCTAAGACCAAACACATCGGCATAAAATATCACTTTATACGTGACTGCTTTGAAAAGAATCTAATCGGTGTGGTAAAAATAAACACTGATTTTCAACGCGCTGACCTCTATACAAAGGCTTTTGACAAACCACGTTTTCTATATTTGTTAGAGGTCAACGGCGTTAAAAAGAAAAGTGATGTAATTCCAGAAGATGACCATGTTTAGTCCGATGCGTATAGTCAATTTTTTCCTTTTATTTTATTTTATTTTATTTATCTTAATTTAGCTTTTGAATTAAATTGATGTTCTTTCCTCGCCTATTAAAATCCTAAAACCGCAAATCATTTATGGTTGATCAGACCAGGATGAATGGGATTGGTTGATAGGTTAATAGGTTTATGTTAACAACATTAAAAAACGAGGGAGAAGGAGAGGCTGCTAATAGAAATTAGACCGTATTTGTGATACCGATTCAATAACTTTGGAAGATGATAGTACACAAGAACAAACCATCTGGGACTTTTAAAAGTTTAAATTGTATTAGATGCAAAGTTCAAAGTATAAGTCTGTGTAGTCTGAGCAACATAAAAGGAAAAATGATAGTAAAACTGGTTACTACTAAGGTAACACAAAGAAAGTAGACCTAGAGGTTGCTAGACCACAGATTATATGTCGGTAGATTCAACACAATAGATTATTAGACCTTGTTGGTGATCTCAGGAACAAACTAAGTTGTTCAACAAGTTGTGGGTTATCATCTTATCCCTGGTTACCAGAATCAACAAAATTCCAATAAGGGGTGACAAGCAGTTGTTCAACAAGTTGTGGGTTATCATCTTATCCCTGGTTACCAGAATCAACAAAATTCCAATAAGGGGTGACGAGCAGAATAAACGCAGCAAATATGTGCGTATGACCAAAATATGAGCAAAAGCACATGATGATAAAAAATGCAAAAGCAATCAAACTAATAAACTATGTTGTTGGTGAGATCTGTGCAAAAAGATTAAAAGTGCTCAAACAAGAAGATAGGTTATGTGCCTTTCTGCTGTGCGGTGGCACTGTCCTGAGGATAAGCATAACCTATATATTCTAGAATTCATTGTTGTTTGCCGTCTCTCTGCTGTGTGATGGCACTGACCTGAGGCTTGGCTTCTCCTTGAAAGCTCTAAGAATAGTTTCTTCTTGAATACTACCCTGAGACAGCTCAAAAATCTCCTGAGGAATGTTGATTACCATATAAGCGTGGGATCCACAAAAGCTTGTTGAAATAATTAAACCTTAAACTATCACCAATCTGTGTCAAAAGTCTGTGTATGGATTTAAGAGGACAAGTATATTGACAATCATCGTGGCTACAGTTCTTGTAAGTCCAAATCAATGTGGGGATCTAATAGTACTAGTATGATTTCCTAAATTTGCTAACAACTCAGGATGAAAAACAAGAATAGAGCATCAAAAGGTTTTTGACAACATGTCCTGAATGATTTGACTTTTCTGTATGATTCCAAATTGAATTGGTCCATGTATGGTCAAAATGAATTGAAGCTGCTTTTTCAGGAAATGAAATCTTTAGATTTATATCTTAGGATTTAACCCTCACAAAACCACAAAAAGATGTCTTAGTTTTGTTTTTCAGTTTCAGTTTTTTTGTTTTGTTTAAATTTCGTCAATTTAGTTTGTTAAACATCGGACTATGCCATCGAATTCAATTGGGGATTTAATCACCTAAAAGGGTCACGTCTGAGGTGACCACACACATTTTCAAATGTCAACTGAGTCACGTCTGAGGTGACAAATTGTTTAAAAAGGATCACGTCTGAGGTGATCAAAAGTTATCAATTTTAAAAGATCATGTCTGAGATGATCAAGTGCTTAAAACGTTTTAATCAATAAGTTACAGGGTGTAAAATGTCAAATGGTCATAAAGTCAAAAATCATGATTATGACCCATTCGCACGACTGGACCATGAGAATGGACCAACCGTACGAATGGACCATACTCATGCCCTAGATAGCCGAATGGAGCATGAGTATGAATCATTCAACCGAATGGCTCACAGGATTGAGTCAGTCACCCAAATGGAGCTGTGCGAATGAGTCAGTCGCCCGACTAAACCCCAGTCGGCCGACTGAATGTGATCGACTGAACAATTACACGACTGAGGTCCATTCGCCCGAATGAACCGAGCAAATAGGTCCAGTTGCCCTATTGAAATCAGATTCTGTATAAATAGGGCCATAGTCGATCGCATTCATCTCATCACCCTCAATCGCCCTAATATCGCACACCTTACCGTTACCCTGCCCAAATTTCATCAGACCAAAATTTCTGACTTCTGTTGATATTTTGACGATTGTGAGTTGTTATACAGGTACAATGTGATGATATCACACCGAAATCTGATGGAATGGTGCCCTAATGTTTAAATTTCGACCCACATAAGAACCGAACAGCTACTGGACAAATAACCTAACTAAACCAAGTAAAATGTTGAAATTAAAGTTATTAGGTTATTAGTTAAGCGATTGCGAGTCTAATGAACCAAAACACGACGTCTAATTCTAAGTTTTGGACAAAATTCGATTTTCAGTTGACCAAACAGTAGGACATGCGACTGGACACACGGATGAACTACAATCGCACGATTGAGTTGAAAGAATGACTCAATCGGCCGAATGATTGATACGAATGAGCTCAGTCGGCCGACTGAACCACTCGCATGCTCAGTCGCGTAATTGAACTCAATCGCATGCTCAGTAGCCTGATTGAACTCAATCGCATGCTCAGTCGCCTGATTGAACTCAATCGCATGCTCAGTCACCAGATTGAATCCAGTCGCATGCCTTGTCAACCGACTGAACTCAGTCGCATGTTTCAATCGCATGATTGAACCAGAATGAATTCAACTAGGTTAATTCGAACTGATTTGTGTTGTGTGGTGATCTAATGCCTATGTGTTTCGTGTTACAGATTGATGGCTGACAGGTGGTCCATCAACCCTAAGCACAACATATGTGCTCACTTAGATGCTACGACTCGGAATGGTCCCGAGTTTGCTGGGATCATTGCTTTTCTCCAGCGATCCAGGATCTACAGGGCCATTTCTACTCAGTGCACTCCCTATAGGTCTATTCAGCAGACCTTCTGGCCGGGGGCATCGGTTGACCGCTCACATGAGCCATACAATATCAGGAGTTCCATTTTTGGGAGAGATATAGAGATTACAGCAGAGGATATTCGTCGGGTGCTAGGTTTGGGTGACGATGCAGACCACCCTACCAAACTTCACCCGCTGACAGTGAGAGGGTGCTTCTTAAGGATGAACTACGCTGGGGAAATCAACGCAGGTGTGCTCAACAAGAGCAACATGTGTCCCCAGTACAAGTACTTAGCACATGTCATACTTAAGTGCTTAGCTTCGCAAAGGGGTGGGTTTGATGATCTTTCAGACCAGATTCAAAATGCCTACGTGGCACTGGTACTGAACCACCCTTTCAGCTTCTCGAACATGATATTCTCTTACTTGATAGAGAATCTGGAGGCTAAGGGGAAAGAGGGTTTCTGCATGTACCCTAGGTTTCTTCAGATGATCTTTGATGAGAAGCTGCCAACACTGCCCAAGGAGAAAGAAGACGCTGTGATGCTTAAAGTGATGGATGATACCACCTTAGGCAGGATGAAGGTTTATCGGGGCAAGCAGGTGAAGCCCCCAGTAAAGAGGTTGTTTGGGCATTTGATTCGAGTGGACTACGTGGCGCCAGCGAAGAGGAAGTGGCGTCATGATGATAGTGACTTAGATTCTGAGCCGATTGTGCTCCCATCCGATGATTCTGATGATGATGACAGTGGTGATGGTGGAGATACTGACCCCACCCAATCTAGGGCCACTACCGCAGATGTTATATCTCCATCATCCACCCACGAAGGAGCTGAGATGGCAGGATTCCATTAGGACTTTCAGCCTGATGAGGAGGAGAGTGATGAAGAGCCTCTCACAAGGACTGTGGGCAGCAGGGTGGTTGCCACAGAGAGAGGTTTGAGGGCGGTTGGTGGACGCCCAGGGGAGTCCGGGGATGCTGCTGCTGATTCAGATCCCACATATGCCCCGGACCCGCCCATCAGCCAAGGGGGAGCCTCTGTGCCTAGAGGCTCAAGGAAGAAGAGGATGGCACACCCCTATGGCAAGAAGGGGAAGAGACTAAAGTTTACCTTGATCTCATCCACTACCACAGCCACTACCTCAGCCACAACTTCCACCACTACCACCACCATAGCTACCACACCACCTGCCACCACCTCTACCACCTCACATACCACTACCACACCCACTCCATCACGTACCCACATCCAAACCACCACCACTACAGCTTATCCACCACCACCAACATCTATACCACCCCCAATCTTCACCACTGCCACCACCACCACCTCTACCCACCAAGCAGGACCGTCATCTTACCCCTCATTTCCATCTGGCTCATCTCTATCTCCCAGTGGGGTAGAGGAACAGCTCTCAGCACTGAACCGTATGGTGCTGAAGCTGTTAGCAGCCGATGACGAGAAGACAGCTCAGATTCGTCAGTTGGTAGATCTTACCGCTGCACAATCTCAGCAGATATCTCAGCAGGCGCAGCTAATTGAGCAGCAGGAATAGCAGATGGCTGCTCAGAGCCAAGAGAAGATAGAGAAGTTAGAGGATGCCAAAAAGACCATCATGCTCAAGCTCAAAGGAACTAAGGATGAGCCTCTGAAGATAAAAGAAAGGGATGGTGATGACGATGGAGATGATGATGATGATGATGAAAATGATGATAGTGATGATGGTGAGGCAAGTGATGATGAAGAGACAAGGGAAAGGCAGAATGATGATGATGACGAAGAAGGAGATGCAGCTGCATCTGCCTCAGCTCAAGGTCAAGAGAGACGTACAAAGAGAAATCAAGACCAACGAGCCTCGTCTTCTACCTCACCTACTGATGAGCCTGCGATTCAGGACAAAAGTAATGATTAGACAGTTATGTATTTGAAAGCTTTTGTACTTGAATCATGTATTAACTTCTGTATTTAATGTTTATATATATTTAATGTGTTTCTGTTTTGATTATTAACTAATGATTGATGTGGTACATGTCTAAATCAAGCAGATCCAAATTTTCAGAGGGATGAATACGATGTTGCTCCCCTTCAGCAGGTCAAGACTCAACTAACCATGATTCTTGATCTGCAAGGGATTGTCAGGAGATCAGTGAGTTACACCCCTGAAGAGGGGGAAATAATTCATGATCTTACTAATGAGCAACTGGCCGGAATGTTCAAACTCAATCCTGATGAGATTGTCAAGGACACTCCAACCTTTGAAGCAACCAGTGACGACGAGCTGAACGACATTGATGAGATCGAGATCGAGGATGTCACTGCAGAGCACTATCCAGAGTATGCTGACAAAGAGGGAAATGTGGTTCCCAACCTGGGTGATTCCCTGGTCAGTGATACGTTTGACATACTGGATAAAATGGAGCAAGTGTCCGAAAAGATTGAGGAACAAGCCCAAGCCTCAGACGCCGATGTCAACATCCAAAAGGCTGAATAGGCTGCATGTTTTGAGGAGATCCGAGCCCAACGCGCTATTCCTAAACCGAATGTCTACACCAAGCTCTACAAAGTGAAGAAACATCACAAGGTGTCAGGCAAGATTATCGCGTGGGCCCATTTTGATGATCTTAATGTATACGCGGGTAAAGAGAGAGAAGGTATTGAGTACTTTAGATTCCCACATGATCTAAAGACTCTACCTGGTTTTGAGCTCAACCAGCTGGCCAAACTGAAGTTGTTATATGCTGGCCCAAGAAAGATGTCAGGTTGGTTTGAGACTGCATTGAAGAGAGAGTACCACACCAGGTGGGTCTTCAAACCTCAACAACCTACGAGGTATATCAGAAAGTCTGAAGTTGATGCCATAACTGGAAAGCCGAAGATAGTGGTGAAGTGGAGTCCTCCACGTACGATGTCAAGAATCCCTCTAAGGGAAATGCCACAGTACTTCACTTCACACTTTATGTGGTGGTACTATGATTGGAGAACAAGGGAGGCGGTCATAGTTCTGAACAAAGAGAGCAGAATGGATACTATCAGGGTATTTGACCCAATGTGGCTTACCAACTTGTCAGCAGATGATGTTTATACCTTATACAAGTGGCCACTGTTCTATGACTCGCAGGATATTGTACAAGCCCTCCTATTCCAAAACGTGATCAGATTCTGCTTTGCATTTGAAATACATGCAGGAGTTACAAAAGAGGAGAAGTACAAGAAATATGAGGAGCTTATGAAGAATGTAAGACAATAGATGAATCTAGGTCCAAGGGGGAGTTTGTAGATACATGTGTACGTAGTTTCAGAGCTTAATGTAATATGTCTTCATTGTCTTACACATATGTAATTGATTGGGTACTTAATAATATACAATGTGTGGTTGTGCTTATAATGTTTATTATTTCATTGTTTAGTAGTTTAACGCTTATTGAACTGACTATATACGTTTGTGGTTGTTTGAATGAATCTTGATAATGTAATGATTAATAAATACATTCAAACTCAGTAATATGAAGCACTCATGCGAATGGCACATGCTAATGGACCATACGCATGAACAACTTCATGCGAATGTCTCAGTCGCCCGACTGAACCAGGAGACTGGATCATTCGCACGAGTGTAACATGAAATTGACTCAGTCGCACGACTGAACACTCAGTCGTGTGAATCTTTGTAGATACATGTGTACCTAGTTGCAGAGCTTAATGTAATATGTCTTTATTGTCTTAAACATATGTAATTGAATGGGTACTTAATGAAATACAATTTGTGGTTGTGCTTACAATGTTTATTATTTCATTGTTTAGTAGTTTAATGCTTATTGAACTGACTATATAGGCTTGTGGTTGTTTGAATGAATCTTGATAATGTAATGATTAATAAATACATTCAAACTCAGTAATATGAAGTACTCATGCGAATGGCCCATGCTAATGGACCATACGCATGAACAACTTCATGCGAATGACTCAGTCGCACGACTGAACCAGGAGACTGGATCAGTCGCACGAGTGTAACATGAGATTGACTCAGTCGCACGACTGAACACTCAGTCGTGCGAATGGATCAACCGCATGGCTCAATCGCACGACTGAACCATGCAAATGGTTCAGTCGTCCGAATGAGAAACCCTAACCAATAAATACCACTTAATTCGTGGAAAAACGTGAGAATTGAGAACACTTCGACTACCGACGTACCCTAGCCATCCAGAGACCTCTAAGAACCTGTTCCAAGTTCACAGATCGCACTAGATCGATTCCATATTGTTCTTAACGTTTAGATTCAATCCATAATTGATTCTACGTGCGTTCTCACTGATTGGATCGCCAATCAAATAGGATTCCACACTATTTGATTCGGTATACACGTTAATCAGTTAGTATTTCGTTCAATACACGATCCTAACAGTATTACATTAAGCCTAGACTATTCGTCAACCGACGGACACGCTATATATGACAATATATGCTCCAGAAAATTCCGCCTTGGACGTTGCTTGCGAATAGTAGATAACACCTCTAACAATCTTCAGTCAATCTTTGCTCTGGTTTCCAATAGAATCAAACGAAAAAACCATATTAGCCAACGTTGCTGATCCGTTAGGTTGCTAAAGTATCCCTGAAAATGAATTTAGGCACAATAGCTTTCGTTTACTTTGCAGAACACCATCATAGCAGCAAGATTCCCCATATGACTGATTTTTCCAGATAATGACATGAACAGTTTTCCATTGCTCCAATCTTCACACATGCTAACCTGATTAACATTAACACCTACAGAAATTCCCCCTCAAATTCAGCATATCCCAATATATAAACTTTATGCTCTTCTGGCGTCTTCATACGGTGTATTGGGCAAAAAGTAGAAGGTTCCAATCCACAACTAACAATCTCAAACAAATCAGCATGCACGCAGATTCATCATCAGAAACCCGCTCACATCATCACTTTCTGATTGCGTTATCAATTTCTCTATACATGGATTCCCCGTAAGAATCAGAATCCTCTCTATGTGGATAAATATAACTTGATTGGCCCATAAATAGTCAGATGCTCCTGACTACTTCACAAAATCAGCACGGACTGCTGACATCTTCTCTTCTCTCTTTTGTGTTTTAACTACATTCATCTATTTTTGAAGTCCAACGAATAATGGGGTATCCATTGAACTTATTTGACAAAAGAACCTCAGGGTAAATGTGCTTTGCTCATCCTCAAATCTGTGCAAGAGGCAGTTCTAGAATTTTTTTTATTATTTTTTTTGGTCTAGAACACCGTTCGTTCGTATGAGATAGAGGACAAATATCACATTCATGTGAATGGATGATACGAATGATATATTCGTGCGACTGGTCATAAGACTGGTCCAGTAGCATGACTGGGCATAAGACTGGTCCAGTAGCACGACTGGACATAAGACTGGTCCATTAGCATGACTGAACATAAGACTGGACATAAGACTGGTCCAGTCGTATAACTGGACATAAGACTGGTCCAGTAGCATGGTCCAGTCATACGAATGGTCCATTAGCATGGTCCAGTCATACGAATGGTCCATTAGCATGGTCCAGTCCCATGAGCGGATCTACACGCAGATATTCAGATCTGCAACCGCCATGGCTGCCAAAAACCCTAATCTGATGAATTTTACATGAACCCAAACAAAATAGACATCATAAGATTGGCAAGGGTGATAAGAACGTGGTTATGAGATTGTTTTTAACCAAGAAACAACACACGTAACAAGATCTGAGCAAAACACGAAGAACACGAAGTGGGTTTCATGTCAAAGAACATGAAATAAATCCAGGAAGCAAGAGCTCGGGTTGCTAGAATGATTGTTAGATCATTCTAGAAGTAACCGGCTCTGATACCAATTGTGAAGTCGCTGGATCGGTTGACATCCGAGCGTGTTCTTGACGGAAGGAAAAAAAACAAGAGACAAACAAGAGAACGAACAATAATAGAATGGTTTCATTGATAAAATCTAATGATTACAAGCTCGTTAAATAGAAGAATCATGACTTTTGGCAAGGGGAGATCGAGCATGATCTCCCCTCTCATCCGGGAGCACCTAGGCCCCGGGCATACTCTCAAAACCTTACCTCTCTACACAATGAAACTGGTATTTATAGGCCTTAGCCCATATCAGATGCGACTGGGCCCATTTGTACGATTGGACCATGCGTATGGTTCAATCGTACGATTGGACCATACTTATGGTTCAGTCTTACGAATGGTCTAATAGCATCTCTCAGTCGCACGAGCATGGCTCAGTCGTACGACTGAGTCTCATTCGCATATGCTCCTGCGAATGACTCAGTTTCATGCGTTTACAATATATCAGGTGTATTACATTAAGCCTAGACTATTCGTCAAGCGACAGACACGCTATATATGACAATATATGCTCCAACAGAGTTTGTAAGAACAATACTTCAAGATGTTAGCTTTTGATTAAAAGTGACGACAACGGAACACTCTTTTAAGACTCGTTCATTCACAATGTTGCCAATTCACTTATATCACATTGCCTACTTTTCTTAATTAGCTCATGATGCAAGAAAACCAAAAACTGATAATCAAGCAAATAACTTTATTTATAAGAAACTTGTTTAAATTAATCAAAACATAAAATTTCATTCAATCAATCCATGTTCATTACAAAAACCTAATCAAACATACCAATTGTATCACTAGAAAATATTTGTACTCCCGAAAGCAATTAAGAGAACCTTAGAACACCACAAATCACCTAAAGTTTTTCACTTATTGTCTCCAAGAAGTTGTAGATCGAATTAGGGTTGATTTGGCTTAAATAAACTTGAAAACCACAAAATTCGGCAAGTTGCTCAGCACATGGGCGTATCATATGCCCATATAGACGTATAATACGCCCAACTTTCTGCTTTTTCTTCCATATACGCCCACTGACACGCCTCCCATACGCCACCCGACGTATTATACGCCCACATTCAGCGTATCATACGCCGGTACACCTAAATTTGTGCATTTTCTTGCAAATATTGATATTTACAATTTCAGTCCTTGTAATTGCATGTTTTGCTTCTGTTCATCCGAAATAAGCCTTCTTTAGCTCCAAACACCTATAATTCAAAACACAAACAACTTGAACTTGTTCCACCATAATCATGATGTAAAATCAATCATTTATATCAATTAAACACCAAATTATTGACACATGATCAATCGTAGAATTAGATGATGGTAAGCAAATCTACGTTACACACAACCTTAAAGGTTGCAAGATAGAACTCGCTGGTCATACATTTGATATCAATCTTATGGATGTTACACTAGGGAGTTTCAATGTGGTCGTGGGCATGGATTGATTGTCCAAGAAGTAGGCAGAAGTCATTTGTCATTAGAAGGTCATTCATATTCCACTCAAGGATGGAGGAATTATCTCGGTTAAAGGTGAGAAGAGTGGTTCTTTGATAGGCATCGTATAATTTATGAAAGCGTAGAAGTGGCTAAGCAAGGCTCGCTTAGCCATATTAGCCCTTGTTACTGACAAGCAAGAAAAGGAAAAGAAGATAGAGAATATTCTAGTGGTTCGTGACTTTCCAGAGGTGTTTCGAGAGGATCTGCCTGGACTACCACCTCATCGTCAAGTATAGTTTCAAATCGATTTGACTATAGAGCAGCTCCCATTGCGAGAGCACCTTATCAGTTAGCACCAAACAAATTGCAGGAACTTATGGCATAACTGCAAGAGTTGTTGGATAAAGGGTTTATAAGGCCCCATTCCCGGAACACTCACAGTTGGACATTCATCACACATGATATTTAAAAACTCATATCCATTTACTAAAACAATGTAGTAGAATCATTTAACAAAAACCATTTCACATATTAATAATTGCTTTTGCCAAATAATACAACATTGTTAACATTACAAAACATGTTCTAGTTTCATTACAACACAAAAACATCATTATTATATAAAATGGATGCCATCCAAAACTAGCCAAGTAGCTTCAACCCGTGCCATCCTCAGCAACAATTACCTGCCAACTGAAAGTGCATAAAATTCAGCGTTGCTGAGTAAGTTCTAGTTTTATGAAAATGTTTATATTACCTTCCATTTGTTAAAAAAATTTCTTACTTTCGCACATGATCATACATCGTACATACATCAAGGTAATATTTATTATCTTCCATCATCGTTCATTTTGTTCGTATCGCACGTTTCGCACATTTCGCACTTTACATTATCTTTCACTTCTATCCAGATCCTATCATATGCTAAACCCCCCTCTTGGGCACAAAGCCATCTTATCTAGGGTTAAACGACAAGGATCCCATATCGCACGTATGGAGCAGTCACAAAGACTAACTCTCCTATGTGTGAACCCTCATGAGGTAGCCAAGACCGCACGTAGTATGACACACAGTTGAGCTAACAACTCTCATTGAGTTAGAATCTCCTTGCATTTTGCTTGCAAGACTTTCATTCCTTCATTCATTATGTTCCACTTTCATTATCTTAGATGTTCCGCTTCGTTAAGATAATACTTTACGTTCAAAAACATAATCACACCACATAAAACCACGTAATAATATGAAATAAGGAACATAAATAAACATGCCATAAACATGCTTAACATCATCATACATCATCCTAGAAACATTCCAAGTCATAGCCTAAAAAACCTTTTTTCCCAAATTTCAGAATATTTTCTAAGTCTTTTAGGCGCATTGGCACTATGCAGGTGCATGGCCATTATGCGGGCGCATGACAGCTTACGCGCATGGGGGAAATTTGGGGGCATGGGCAGATCATGGGCGCATGGGCATTATACGGGCGCATGGGCACTATACGAGCGCATGGCCACACTTAAGCGTATGGGAAACTTCCTAGGTGCATGGATACTATGCAGGCGCATGGGCCTGAGTTAGGCGCATGGGCACTTGGATGTTTGTGCAGTTGGGCGCATGAGAACACTTTGGCGTTTGGGTAATATTCTAGGCGTATGGGCACTATTAGGGCGCATGAATCTTAGGCTCATGAGCACTTAGGTGCATGGCCAACTACCTTCTAACTAACATCATTTTTAGTCCCCAATTCATCATTTTAGCCTAGTCTAAGCCTAGTTATAACATACCAATCATCAAAAGAAGCATACAACATGATCATTATCAAAATCCTCCCAAACATACACCCTCCTAACAGGGCACATACACATACATACGGGTACACACCCAGATTTTATAAAAACATTAAAAACATGCATTTTCAGCACCAAACAAGTTAAGCATATAAAAACAGGGATCTAGAACTCACCTCATGCAACTTTCGAGTAAGACTTCTTCAAATCCAAATGCTCTTGGAGTTCAAACACCTAAACACACCCCCAAAACACACAACTGAACACACAAAAACACAATAAGCACATACTCGAGGCTGAAAATTAGTCAAGAACAACTCAAAATATTAGAAACATAACCTTAAATCCAATCTTCTCTTCTTCTTCCCACTAAAACCGAGAGAAACTTCAGCTTCTTCTTTCTCTCTCTAGAAAATCCGATGGAAAAAGTTCATGGAACATGGGTGTGGGCGGCCACACCCACTTTTGTACAAAATATTATTAAAATTTTTGCCCCTTGTACATAATTAACCCCACAACTTGGGTTAGATAGCTTTTCTTTCTTTTTCTTCACCTTTTCTCTTCTTTTAAATTTCCAGGTGTTAATGTTTATTCAAACGAGCTCATCAGTTCTCTTTGTTAAGAAAAAGGATGGCACATTTCAAATGTGCATCGATTACAGAGAATGGAACAAGGTTACAGTCAAGAATCGATACCCTTTGCGTCATATAGATGATTTGTTTGATCAACTTTAGAGACCAAACTATTATTCCAAGAATGATCTAAGGTCAGGCTACCATCAACTAAGAGTTCAAGAGGAAGCATCTCGAAGACTGCATTCCGTACTCGTTATGTTCATTATGAGTTCTTGGTCATGTTATTTGGGTTCACTAACACACCATTAGTATTTGTGGATCTCGTGAATCATGTGTGCAAACCCTACGTTGATCAGTTTGTTATTGTGTTTATCGATGATATATTGATCAATTCTAGGACCAAGAAGGAACATGAGGACCAACATCTATTGATCTAAAGTTGATGAATTTATGAATGAATTGGGTGTTAGATGGATTTTGGGTGTTACTTTCCCGAAAGTGAAACTTTATTCATGTAGATCATTAGATATTCTGAATTCGGCATGTTCATGATGTTAGGATCATGTTAGAATGCTTGTTGATAATGCCTAATATGGTAGATTGTGTTGATTTAGTTTCTGGATGCTTGATGCCTACTTAGGAAATTTAGGTTCTTATGGAATATACATGATGATGGGTTATGTTAGGAGATTATGAAACTATGATTGAAGTTATGATAGATCATGGTGGTGTATGATTTATTAGTTAAAAATTGTTATCATTGTTTTCTTGAGATTCATATGAGTTTTATGGTAAACTATGGTGATATGATGAGCTTTATAGAACTTAGGGTTTATAATGTGGCATACGTGAACAACTTGTGTGATAACCATGTGTAATGAGTTGTTATACTTGCGTGATAACCATGTCCAATGGTTCAACTAGTTTAAGTAAGTACTGATTTTCAAAACCTTAGGTCAACATGTTCATTGAGCACTTAGGGTTGTTAAATTTTTAGTATACACGTACTTATGTGCTTACGTGTTCTAGGTAACTTTTGACAGGTTGTCTTTCCACTCATCGTTAGCTCTTGTTATCATTTGTTACGCATTAGGTGAGTTCAATGCCCCATTTTTATTTACTCTCTTTTTTGCAGGAGAAAGCATACTTTGTTTTAAAACGCTTAACTATAATATTGTAACATGTGTTTAGTAAAAAGAGTATGTTATACCATAGAAAGCCCTTATACTTTTGGACCGTTAATTACGGAATCTAGCAGAAAATCTTGGGTTGTACTACTGGGTCTGACAAGCCCCACCTGTACGGCTAGAGGTCAAGCGAGTGCAATATTGTCCTAAACAACAAACAGTGTCACGATTGGGTATGTTGTGGCGGGAGGCAAACGTACAAACATGGTCAACTCTGTAAGTCCTTCTTCCCAGGACCCTTACCGGTTGGACATTCATAGCATATACCTTTAAAAATTCACCATTTGCAGCGGATATATATCTTTTAATTAATAACTAAAACTTTGTCAAATCACAAATCGTTTGGTTTACATCCCAAAAATGGTATCAACACAATAACATTCTAAAAAATATGGATGCTAGATTCAATTCGTTCACAGTAGCTTATGCATTCATGCCCGCACCTTCTCAGCATCAATATTTAGAGTGGGTTCGTGTGTATGCGCCCTGCCCAGAGCTAGCCTAAAAGAAAGTTCAATAAAATGATACTATTATGTATACAAATGTCAGCGATGTTAAGTGAGTTCTAGTTTTAATAGTAAAAAAATTTACTTTCATTCAAAACATTTCCTTTACTTTCGCGTGTGATCATACATCATACGTACTCATTGTTTGTAATTATTATTATCTTCGATCATCGTTCGTTTTCGTACGTATAGCACATTTCGTACTTTCTCATATTCTTTCACTTTCATCCAGATCCTATCATGCACTATACCCCAAACATTATGCACGAAGCTGGTACAGGGCCGAATTCTATATATAAACCCCAAACATTGTGCACGAACCTGACTCTAGTACCGAGGCAAGCGACAAGGATCCCGTTTCGTACTTTCGGTCAATCTCAAGGATTAGATCCATATGTTCATCCTCATGGGTTAGCTAAACTAAACACAGTTGAGCTAAAAACCCTTAATGAGTTATGAACCTCCATTAATATTGCATGCAAGACTTTCATTCATTCATTACCTTTCACTTTTCTTTTTCATTATCTTTCACTTTCAATAGATAGATATAGATAGAGATATAATAGATATAATAGAGATATATATAGATATATATATAGATAATATATATATATAGAGATATATATATATATATATAGATATATAGATATATAGAATATATATTGTATATATATATATATGTATATATATATATATGATATATATGTAATATGTATATATATATGTATATATATATACATATATATATATATATAATATTATATATACATATATATATATATATATATATATATATATATATATATATACATATCTAACCACATAAAGCGATATCTTAAAATATAACGTTTTGAAAATCATCTAACGTGAAAGATAATAAAACACATTCAACAACATGCTATGTGAAAACTACCTATCGCGCGATAACATACATATTGCGCGAGAACTTACCAGATTTACATTTCGTACCATACATTCTAACTGCTCATGCGAAAACTACATGTTTCGCTCCCAATCACTACTATCGTGTCAAGATGTTCTAAGATGCTTAACATCATAAACAACACCATCACCAACATAGATAAGCATTTTAGTATGCATAATAGCCCAACAACGTAAAACTTGAGAAAGAGGGTCTAAAACTCACCTCTTGAAGTGCTAGTACAAACACAACCTTCTGAAGCCTTTATCAAGCAAAAACTATGTAACCATGCATTAAATTCGTCAATAACCCATTGTTAGTACATAACACAAGTTACTATACGAGTTATATAGCTTAAACACTTCGTTTCTTCACTTTCTCTCTCTATACAGTCACTTTGTCTCTCTAACAGTAGCACTTCTCGCGTGAGTATGGGTCAGACATGGGTGTTCTCTGCTATTTATACCCAACTTTCACTTTTCGCTTAAGTTCTCGCACGAGAAGCTTTCATTGTGCGAGGATTTCATTCAATCATCTTTTTCTTGAAATTTCAGGCGCTACAAGTGCACCCCCTTATTTAGCACGAGAAGCTTTCATTGAGCACTCTTCGTCAGACGATCAACTATCACCCATATGTCATCGTATCCCCTTGCCATACGTGGCAACTTCATAATGAAGTTCATGGCGTTGTGCTCTCATTTCTACTCGGGTATATCCAATGGTTGGATCTTCTCGTATGGCTTCTGATGCTTGGCCTTCACTTGTAAATAGGTAAGGCACTTACTCACATACTACGCTACCTCACGCTCATTCCTGGCCATTAATAATCCTTCTTCACATCCTAATACATTTTTGTAGTAGCTGGATGAATTAAGTATCGAGTCTTATAAGCCTCATCCATGATCTTCCCATGTAGATCCACATTCGCCCCGATGGGGTTCTAATACGTATAGTGTTCTCACCCAACTCTGTGACTAGACCCTTTATCCTTTTGAAAGTTAACCTGATCTTCTTTCAGCACATCGTCCTGAAATTCTTTGACCTGGTTTATCACAGGAGAGGTCATAATCAACTGATAAGCCTTCACCCTGATCGGCTCGGTTCTCTCCTTTTGGCTAAGGGAATCCGCCACCACGTTGGCCTTGCCCGGATGGTAATGTATCTCATAATCACAATCCTTGATAAGCTCCAACCATCTTCTTTGCGTAATGTTCAAATTCTTTTGCTTGAAGAAGTAATTAATGCTTTGGTGATCAGTGTAGATGGTGCACTTCGTCCTGTACAAGTAGTGCCTCCAAATCTTCAATGCAAAGACCACAATCATAAACTCCAAATCATGAGTACGGTAGTTAGCGTCGTGGATCTTCAGCTGGCAGGACGCATAGGCTATAACCCTCCCACGTTGCATCAATAATCAACCAAATCCCGAATAAGAAACATTTTAATAGACCACCAAGTCTTCGCTCCCTTCAGCCAATGTTAAGACAGAAGCTTGAATCAATCTCGTCATTAGCTCTTCGAAATCATTCTCCTGCTCTAGACTCCGTACGAAGTTATAATATGAGAATGGTCCTCTCTGACTGACCATCTATCTGAGGATGGTAAGCCATACTGATATATAACCTCATCCTCATCGCATCATGAAATCTCATATATGAGGTCCTCTCTGACGAACACTACCGTTAGCTGAGTTCTCGTCATTAGCTTTACGGGTCAACTTGGTTAATGAAGAAGCTATCTTCGAGAAGTGTTGGATGAATCTTCTGTAATAGTCCGCCAAACCTAAGAAACTACGGATCTCAGATGGCGTCTTTTGGGCCTTCCATTGCATCACCACTTCAATCTTAGCTTGGACCACTATGATCCCTTCAGGATTAATAACATGACCCAAACACATGAACTTCTCGCAACCAAAATGCACATTTGGAGAACTTGGCATACAGTTTCTCCCTTCTAAGCGTCTCTTGTACCTCCCGAATGTGACCGGCATGTTCCTCCTCGCTCTTAGAATAAATCAGGATGTCATCATCGAACACAATCAATGATTTACCAAACATCGGCTGACACACCAGATTCATCATGTCTAGTAAAGCAATTGGCGCGTTGGTTAAACCAAAAGACATCACGAGAAATTCGTAGTGTCCATAATGCGTACGGAAAGTTGTGTTACGAATGTCATGCTCTTTCACCTACAGCTGATGGTAACCAGATCGGAGATCTATCTTCAAGAACCAACTGGAACCTTGGAGTTGATTAAACAAGTCATCAATCCTCGGTAACGGACACCGATTCTTCAGCGTCAACTTGTTCAACTCACAGTAGTCAATGCACATCATCATACTACCATCCTTCTTCAGTACAAATAAGACTGGAGCACCACATGGAGAGATACTCGGTTGAATGAACCCCTTATCTAGTAACTCGTGCAGTTAAGTCATCAATTCCTTCATCTTAGAGGGAGCTAGATGATACAACGCCTTGGCAACAGGTTGGGCACCTCATATCAATCTGAAACTGAATCTCGCGGTCAGGTAGCACACCTGATAGATCATCAGGGAACACGTTTAGGAAATCACACGTGAGCGGTACGTCTGACAATTATGCTTCTGTCGCTTCCACATCCTTCACATAGGCCAAATAGGCACCACATCCATGCCTCATACACTTCTTCGCAACCAACGTCGAATTACTTTTAGGACCGTGCAAACTCTATTGCCATAGATCGTCACCAAACTCCCACTAGCCATGATCAGCTAAATCATCTTCTTGCAAAACATGAAATTTGCCTCACAGGCTACTAGCCAATCCATCCCTAGGACTACATCAAATCTACATAATGACATCACGTATAGCCTAGAAGAGAACCTATGGCCTTCCAATTCTATGTCGCAATCCTCTACCACATCAAAAATCCTTGTAGACGCCTTAATGGTAGTTTCTACATCAAAGGGCTCATCAATCCTTCTACTCCTAATGAGTAACTTATCATAGAAGGCAACAAAAATAAAACTCATACTTTCCCCAGAATCAAAGAGTACAGATGCACATGTTTGGTTCACTAGGAACATACATGACACAACATCGTGATCCACTTTAGCTTCCTCATGAGTCATAGTAAAGGCCCTCGCCCTAACCTTCTACCCTTCCTTCCCTTTCTTAGCCTCTTTTCCCGCTTTCGAGCTCTCGGCCCTCGGCTTCTTGCACTCCTGACTCATGTGACCTTTTTCTCCATAATTATTGCACCTCATCACCCCACAATCCTTAGCCATACGCCCTGCCTTCCTACACTTGAAACAGATGTTCGACCCCTACTTACATTCCCCTGCATGCTCCTTCCCACACTTATTACACATCCTCGTCCCTACTCCTGCCCTCACCACGTTCCGGTCATCCACCCTTGCTTTTTTTCATGGGAGTGATACCACCACTGCCAAATCGTTTCTTGTTCCAGTTTTTATCACCATCGTCTTTCTTACTCACCCCTACCACAGTCACCTCTTCTCACTCATTGTACAGTCTCTCTGCCGGATCAACCACCGACCTAAATGTACCTTGTCGAGAGACGATCATGTGTCTGTGTATATCCGCCGGCAAACCTTGGGCGTATCTTTTGATCTTTCGTGACGCGGGTGTCACCTGTTCTGGCACCAGCCTTGTCATCTCATTAAACTTTGTCATGTACTATTGGTGTGGCATGGATTCCGCCTCCAACTGTAGGAACTCTCAATTAATCTTATCCAACTCTTGAGGAGGAAAAGTTCCACAATCACCAACTTCTTCAATTCCAACCACCTTCTCCTACTAATGGCCTTGTTTCCCTCAGCCTAGACTATATTGTCCCACTAGTATAAGGTTGTATCCACAAACGAGTGGGCAGCAAACTTTATCTTCTGATTTTCTCGACACTCATTGATATCTAACACAGCATCCATCTCCTACACCCATTGATAAGCAGCAGCAACATTTCTGTTTCCATCAAAAGTTGGGGGCTTGCATCTTTGAAATGCCCCATAGTTATAGACCTTTGTAGTTTCCTGCTCAGCTTCCTCCTCTTCCTCATCACTTGAAAAAACAGTCTTGGTCTCAGGTTGCTCTCGCTCTCCTAATCCTCCTTCTTCACCCCCTCTCCTAACAATGTTCTTCTTCTCCTTCTTCCTTTTCCTGTCATTCTCCCTTACAGCTCTAATAACCTCTCTAATAACCTCAGTCACTACAAATGGTAGAATCGTCTGTATGACTTGATGAACCTTATCAACTATAACCTCCTTCAATAAGGCCTTTAGGTTAGCACTCTCATCCCCATCTTCATGATTATAGGGTTCATGCTCCTCATGAGCCGTTTTAGCATTCTTTGCTCAGCTCCTAGCAACGCGTTCCCAACACCACATCAACCACGACCTCTACCTCTAGAAGCTTTCGAAGATCTTCCACCAGCCATCTCCTAAATACTGGAAAACCCAAACACCAACACGATCATTCAAGGTAATAGCTCAGATTATGTCAAGTGTAGTAAGTCCCAAATTACAGTGGCCAGTTGTGATTAGCCACTTACTTTACTCTTCATTCCCCAATCGTTTCCTATCCTGACTACATCGGTATCCCCACATAGCATGCCCACATAATTCCTTTTTTCATTAATTTACATAACACATTTACATAAGCAATTACCTTCAGGCATGTAGTTACTAGGACTGACATCCTTTTCCCTTCGTCCCATTCTCAGTTTAAGTCTTGGTTTTAAAATAATTTTATCCATTTTTATTAAATTCGACTCTGATACCAACTTGTAAGGCCCCATTCCCAGGACGCTTACCGGTTGGACATTCATAGCATAAACATTTAAAAATCACCATTTGCAGTGGAAATATATCTTTTCATTAATAACTAAAATTGTGTCAAATCATCACATCGTATTTTACATCCCAAAAATGGTATCAACACAATAACATTCTTAAAAATATGGATGCCAGACTTGATTCGTTCTCAGTAGCTTATGCATCCATGCCCGCACCTCCTCAGCATCAATATTCACATGCCACTATTATGCACACAAAAATAAGCGACGTTGAGTGAGTTATAGTTTTAATAGTAAAATATTTTACTTTCATTTAAAACAATTCATTTACTTCTGCACGTGATCATACATCATACATACACATTGTTAATAATTATTATTATCTTTGATCATCGTTTGTTTTTGTTTGTATCGAACATTGTTAATAATTATTATTGCTGCTCATCTTGAGTTAGCTAATTTAGAGTATGCTACTAATTCTATAACGGTGATAAAGAGGGATATGTTCACTTATCTGATGGGTGCTTGAGGGAATGCATGGAAAGGCACACACTTTGCCAAACTTACTAGATTTTCAGAAGATTTCCAACCCAATCCATGAGCACAGCAATAGTGGCAATAAGCACATCATACTGATTCGATTGATTCATCTTTCATGACTCCTAATGATGCTCTGAGAAGTTCTACTCGAAAAAGTTAGATGACATCTAATGAGGAAATAGATTCTTGGTTCGGGAATAGTTCAGGAGATGAGACTGCAAGTGAAAATATAGGTAGAGTACCTTACATTCAACATGAAAGATTGAGAGTGCCGGTACTCCACCCAAGCGCAATAAAGATGATATTGATACAAAATTTGTTCCTAAAGATTCACTAGCTACAATGAAGAGGAAGAAATTTGTAGCTTGAAAGAAAGCTGCTTCTTAGGCTAGTACAAGTAGTAGGGGTAGAGGACGAGGTGTTGTGATTAGAAGACCTCGAACCCCGATGACCACTACATCACTGGTTAGAGATATTATTGTGTCTGAGCCACTAGTGATTGATAGTGAGGCTACTAGTCAATAGACTTCAATGATCATTTTAACATCAACTACTGTAACTGATGCACCTATGCCTACTACTGAAGCACCTATGTCTATAATAGAAGATGTCCAAACTACACGTACTCAAGGTCAGGATGATGATGAAGTAGTTAGTATAGATTATCTGACCAGCATTCCTCTAGAACAAATACGTTCTACTGGAATATACTCAAATTCTCCAACTATAGCTACGTTGGAACAGCGATTTCAAGTTCTAGAAAGAGAGATGTTGGATCATACTTAACAGATATATGATCTCAATTGAATAAGGAGAATATACTATGATTAGGAACTTAGAGCATCGACCCCATATTTTATACAACTATGTGCAGATCATGGAGAGATAGTTTAGGGAGTTTACTTCATCATTTACATCATTACAGCCTAATCAGAGAAGATTATTTGAGTTTGGAGAGTTGATTGGACATTAGTTTGATTATCCTAGTCCTGTTTTTGTTACTTAATAGACAAAGACTACTACAGTTGATCCTGAACCAAATGTGATTATTACTTAAAAATTACAAAATGTCAACCCTTGACGCAAGCCTCTATTGATGTGATTGTCACTCTATAGCATATTATGAAGATTTCACCACTTGAAAAGGATGATGATGGTTGAGTTTGATGATGAGGATGATGATAATGGTGGTGATGATGATGGTAATGATGACAAAGGAAAGAACAAAGATGATGGAGATGATGACCAAGGAAGAGATCTTGGCTCAACAGCGGGTTCTTCTACACAATCAAGTTCTGAATATGTCTTGGGACCAAAACCTAATAATCTAAAGGATTACCAACCTCTTGATCTAGCGAAATAGGAGTTCTATGAGAAGGAGATCTACTCCTTTCAACATCAAATATTAGCTGAGGAATCAGATGAAGTTGTGGGTCTGTTTGATGATATTGAAGAGGGTGTTGATTACACAGACATATTTGGGAATAGTTTGAAGAATTTTTTTTAGATATCTTGTTAAAAGAAAGCAAGATACCTACAGACACTAGAGATGAGCAACCAGTTGAAACATCTAAGTCTATTAATATGACTAGGAAGAAAGCACTTCAACAAGTTAGGAAGCTTACTATAAGTACTCATCCACCTCCTGCTTATGTGCATACTCTAAGACATTCCAAGCCATTTACTCAGTATGTAAACTCTAAACAAGTTCTAAGTTTGGAAAATGGTGAAGAAAAGAAGTCGTACATCATCAAAAGAAAAGTCGAAGCGATATAGTATTATTAGGATGAGCATGACTTCCACAAACCTAGAGCATCAAATCTATATGCTATGGGAAGAGTGTCATTCCTTAATCCAAGCAACTATGGGAAGGCAAATTGGATGAGGAATATGATTTGGAGGCAAAGCATATCCATTTTCAAGGACTTTAAAAGTGTTCAATCTAAGGTCATTAAAGATGAGGCACGTATTAACCCAAACACAAATAAACCGTTGAATGTTCGAGTGTATAAGCATCCCAAATATGTGAGAAAGATTCTAATCCATGCTCATTTGCCAATTAAAAGTTTATTTAAACTTATAAATTGGTTTGTGAAAAAAAAACACTAGGCATGTGGTCATTTACTATGTTGATAAAGAGTATCATATCACCAACCCAATTAATCTCCTGAAATTCAAAAGAGAAGATCTGATGAGGTGTCAGGCTTGTCCAATGAAGCTAATAAATTGTTCACTTTATAGCGGCTCAGTTCGATGGTTGATCGCAAAGGCCCTGGATAATGCTTATGGCAACAATTATAGAGTTGCAGACGTGGTATATATTTGAATATTTGATTTGATGAGCCTAGGGGGAGATTGTAGATATTAAACCTAGAGGATCAGGAAATCAAAATAAGATCATGAAGAACAAGTATCCGCACAAGAACATATATCTGCGTGAAAAGTTAGTTCTCGTGCGAGACTATGTGTTTTAGTATAAATTGTTTGTGTTGTTCATTTTGTTAAGGATCCTGAAATTGTCATACTTTTGTAATTATTATCAGAGAGCAATATACTTTGAAGTTATTTACAATGAGCTTATATTTACTTGATTTCTTACTACTTCTTATTCTTTCTATATTTCGTGATTGCTTCATTGCTCGTTTCATTATGAGATCGATCAACTGAAATATAGCGATCTTTACAAGAGAAAATGAGAAATATATCAAAGATGGGGCTAGTGGCAGTGGCCACATCCCTTCCATCGATGGTGGAAGGGGAAAGACGGTGGTGATACAACAGTGACTGGCGGTGTTGGCGCACGAAGGGGGTTTTGGTGAGTGCTATACTCCACTTTGTAACTCTTGGTTCCCTGGGTCCAACGGTGGTGGTGTTGTTCTCCAACTCGTGGCACTTCAACCTCAAGGGTTTACCGAGAAAGTGTCGGTCAACCTCCGGCAGCCCTAAAACAACACGATTCGACAAGGTTCCGCCCAACCTTTTGCGCACTCTTTCAACTCTCTCTCTCTCTCTCTCTCTCCCTTCTCTCTCTCTCTTTATTCAAACCGTAACCAACACCAGCTCTACCCACTACTACACATCCGCAACAACACAGCTACTACCTCTACTTCACCTCTGTCGTACTACCGCAATCACAACTGCATCTCCGCCACACCACAACTATCGTCGCTACTATACCTCTCTTACACCACCTCTATCACAACCGCACCTCCGCCACCCATCCTTTTTACAACCACATACTACCACCACCACCATCGTGAGTTCACCACTTCTACCATGTTGACCACCACCTCCACCATGTCGACCACCACCTTGTTCAAAAATGTTGTTAAAGTAGAAGAACAATGGGTTTTTTATTGAAGCTTAGTAGATGAAGTTCTTTCTAAAGACCCTAGTTCATACTTTGAATCTTTCTTCCTTGTTAGATATGGATGGTTCTAGGTAGGCCATGCGGGTTGGTGACCTAATCTGAGTTCCCTCCTTAGGGTGGTTTCAGGTTTCATACTTGAGTAATAGAAATGATCGGGAGGGCAAGCAGCCCGTCAATAATCCAATTAATCTGATTAACTTTTAAAAAAATATGTTTACCTCAAATATTTTAATTTTTATTTATTTTGTATACAGTATAATACTATTGAGTTTCTCAATAATAAAAAAGCGCATATTTTAATGGTAACTAGTTTTCTACCAATCAAAAAATTGTAGGTTTTAGTAATGTTGGTTGCAGGGTGTGGTGATTTTTTCTATAAGGTTTGAAGTGTTGGATATAGGGATGAACAAAAAAACCGGTTCGGGAACCGGTTCATCCAAAAAAACCGAAACCGGTTTCAAAGAAAACCGGTTTTGGCCCAAACCGGTCCCGAACCAACCCAAACCGCCGGTTTCTAAATGGTTTGGTAGCCACGCACTTAAAACCGGTTTATAAACCGGTTTAAAAGTTAAAAACCGGTTAAACCGGTAAGAAAAACCGGTTTGGGTAAAAAAACCGGTTTCAAACCGGTCCGAATCGGTTTGATAGGTTTGAGTTTTCGGTGTGCCAAACCGGTTTGACCCCACTACAAAAAAAACCGGTTCGGTTTTGAACCCGAACCGGTTAGGCCAAAAAAACCGGTTTGAACACCTCTAGTTGGATATCACAAAGATGGGAGGTTTCCTCAAGAAAGCGATTCAAGGTTCAGGACTATTGAAGACAAGTTGATATACGAGCTTCCATTTTATTTGTGCCAGCCTAGAGTTCAAGGTTACGTACTTGTGTTATTAATATTATCAAGTGGATGGGTGCAAACGATCCGAGTTGAGCCCGAGCTCGTATAGGCTCGAGTTCGGCTCATGATGACTTAGGAGAGCTCGAGCTCGGCTCGTGTTAACTTAGGAGAGCTCGAGCTTGGCTCGTTCCGACCTTTTTTTAAGCTCGGCTGGTTTCGAGCTTTTTTTTAAAGCTCGGCTTGTTTTGAGCTTTATTTTTAAGCTCGAGCTCGGCTTGACAAATGTTTTTTCAAGCTCTAGCCCGACGCGTTTATTTACTTAAATATTATTTTTAATATTTTTATATTAAAATTTGGTAAATATTTATAATTATATTTCTTATATATAGCATTATACATATTATTTAATTGTTTTTGTCATAACTTTATATATAATTTATATTATTCATATAATATCTTTAATAAATTAAATAAAAATATATAAATAAAAAGCTCGTTTAAGCTCGCGGGTCAGCTCGATACGTGAAGCTCGGGCTCTAACTCGATAATGAAATGAGTTTTTTTTCAAGTTCGAGCTAAAGTCATGCTAGATCAAGCTCGGGTCGTTTCGAGAGATGAGAGAAAAAATAGTCTTGGTCTTCTAACACTACCAAAATCTCAATTCTTTAATCATGCGATAGAATTGGAGTTGACAGGCAAAGGACGAATATTTTTGGTCTTCTAATAAAGACAATCAAGCTAGCTGGAAATTCTGGAGTATACCCCACATAATTGCATGAGTCACGAGGCACCAAGTTAATGTTATATATTATTTCTCTTGTCTTCGAGTAAGTCCATTGAACCCGACACGCTTGTTACATCTCTGCCGCGCATCCAACACATCTAAGGGCACCCGGAGTGCAATTCGAGTATTTGCATCAGTTGGGCAGCGGGTACACCATCATGTTTCCATCGGGTTGTAGAACAGGCTCACGAACCGATGTGTAAACTCAAGTAAATTGTAGTGTGACAGTTGGGAAGCGATTGAGTGTTAAACAAAAACACACTAAATAAACTAAATTCTAACCATATTTACACCAAAAATTTTCTTTCTCCTACTATACACCAATATAATCTACTTAAATTTCAAACCTTTTTACACCAAGTGATCTAACGAGAACACCAACAACGTGATATAGATAGACTAGGATAATGATTTTGAAGTCGTTTGATTGATGTAAGTTATAGAGTCATTTACACTTTATAATCTTATAAAAGAAAATTTTTTGAACAGCAAAGGATTTTTGTTAAATAACAACTAGCAAGATGTTAGATATTATAGTACTCCGACCTAATTAATGGTTGTTCTAGAATTGACTATTATAGAGAATTGACACGGTTGTTTTAGAATCCAGGGGCGAAGCTTAGTGAGGGCTGCCACAGGAACTTTTTTTACGTCAGCAGTGTTAATTTTCGATATAATTTTGTAAATTTTGTTTCCAATAGTGTAAAATTTTTAATGATATGTTGGATAGGGCTTTGAAAAAGTGTATGAATTATATGCAATATGAAGACCCCACATTATATAAATAATTTACATAGAAAATGGTGTTCCTAGTCATACAAATTGACATTATATGAGAAAATTAGCAATTGTTTTTAAGAAGTTCCAGCGGTAAAATCACTGAAAGGTTCTTTTTTTGGACGCTGTGATTCTAATCAATTCTTTGATGAGACTACGGATACTGATGTGCAGCTATAAGGAAATTAAAAGGTGAAAATGACTAGATTTTAAACTTATCTCAACTTCAATGTCGAAAAAGTATTGATAAATATTTTTGGAATGAAATAAATTTTAATAAGTTCTATACTTTGCAGCTATAATCGTTTGAAAGTGTGTTATTGCACATGGTTATAAGGAATGTACCTTTGAAAATTGTATGGATGAAACACAATATGAAGCTGATTAAAAAAGAAAACGGTGAAGCAATGGTTAAACTTATAACAGATGAACTAAGGTTACAATCTGAGGAGCATGAATTTAACGAATCAAACCGAAGTTCAAAGAAGTGAAAGAAAAGTTGAACATTTTTAACATGGAGATAATGACTTTTTGTCGAGTTTAAACTGGATGGTGGTGTTAGATCATATAACTCCAAACTAAATTACAAATATATGTTGATGAGAAGGAACATTACCGTTTGATATTTTACAATGGTGGAAAGTTTTTTTTAAGACATCCAACGGTGTCGAAAATGATGATAAGTATGTTAACTTATATAATTCATATTTCCTATTTTGGTGTCTGTTCTTATTTTTAATTTTTTATCATTTATTATTGTAAATATTTAGGCTATTCTGGTTCCTAGTTTTTTTTAAGAACAATCTTACTAATCAAACAAAGCAACTAGTAAATGAAGTGTTTTTAACCTTGTCATAGAGCCTTTGTGTTAACAGCCGAGAAGAGTTAAAGATAAAGCCATTTCGAGCCCTCTATAATAACCAAATCATGGATACGCGGACAGCATACAACACCCTTTTGCGCTTCTCCAACCCTGCCCCGATGAAGGGGACTGCCAATCTTTCCCTTACGGCGGATCCTGAAAGGAAAAGGAGGCTACACCAAGATGCTATAGCAGCCCAAACATTAACCGTGACTAAGCATAGTAAAGACATGTGGTCCGCTATTTCCTCTGCTCCAAATCACAACGAATATTGCACAGATTGAATTTGTACTTCTTTATCAAGTAATGCCCAGTTTGTTGGAATCCTGTTGAGTCTTACTTTCCAAATGAAGCAAATGACTTTTAGTGGTATCCAAGCCTCCCAGATACACGGATCCAGATCCATAAGCAGTCAATTTAACTAAATTGTTTTCCTAACGGATTTCATCGAGAACCTCCCCGAATCATCCCTAAGCCATACCTAATTATCCTCCCTGAGCCTAGACCGAAACTCTGCATAATAACATTGATCGGATGGTAAAAGTTCAATGTTTAAAAGTTTTATTTACGTATTTTACGTGTCAAATTTATGACAAATAGAATTACTTTTGGGATATTCTTGTGTTTTTAGGTTAAACATAAAGTATACAAAGAATTTGGAAGAAACGGGAAGAAAATTTGAGCTCGAAAGGTGAAGAAATTTAAAATAGAAGTTGCAAGACCATGGTAATTTAAAAAGGGTATAACATGAGCTAGGAAAAGAGTTACAGGACTCACGACCTATCAACGAAAAGATCTCGAAAAGTTACAAGTAAAAATAAAGTTTGTGCAGGGGGGAAGTATAGGCGCCATCAACGTCGACACCGTTGGTCAGAAACTTTCAGCCCAACTTATGCTGGTTGGCGCTATGACACCGAGCATCACGTTTTGATGGGTTTTAATCTGATTTTAGAGGTTTTAAAGGAGGATTAACCCTAAATTTGAATACACCTCTCTAGAATGCAATCAAGAGCGAAAGTGAAACCGTCTTTCATCATTCCAAAGTTGTCCAACATCAAGTTCATCCGGATTCACATGCTCAGTTACAATTGTGTTGAAAAATCAATGATGATGCAAGGCTATATAAATTGTGATTCATTATGAGGGATGGGTTTGTGGCAGTTTCTCTTTTTCATAGTTTGTAACCGAGTTTTGTGATTGGATCTTGAACCTTTTAAGTTTCATTGGATTCAAATCATGATTATTTAAACAACTTGATTATGTTTAAACATAATTTAAGTTTTCTATAACTTTGGTTTTCTTTAATCATTGTGTGATTGATTATTAGAATTAGGGTTATATAATTCAAGTTGGTGATTGTGTGAATGAAGTCATTTAAGTTTTAATCCATAATTATCACTTAAATTTTATCATGCGTAGATAACCATTAATGACCTCTCAATAGATTTCACTAAAGAATATAACTTTGCCAAACTGGAATCTCGAAGTGGATTCTTTTTTACAAAGATTGTTAAAAACCTAAACTTTTACTTTGTTAATTTAATTATTTCTCAACTTAATTAATCAAGCAATTTACTTTGTAATGTTTGGTATTCGTAGGTTAATCATTACTAGCACTTTTCTATGATTCCTTGTGGATTCGACTTTACCTTTTACTATTAATGGTGATTAGGTACTATTGAATTAATTTCTTGACCTACCTCACAACATCGATCAAAATTGCATCGTTGTCAGGGAATCGTTGCACTTGGTGTTAGTAATAGTTATTTGCTTTTCTTAAAAATCAATAAAAACCAAAAATAATTTCTTTTCCTTGTTTTTCATTTATTTATTATTTTGTCGTTCGTAATTACGTGTGGCATTTGCATCTTGTTTGCGGGTAGTTTCTTTGAAGGCTTAATGGAATTTCAAGAATTTTGATATCACCATGGATTGGGACAATAACAATGATTCATGTATGTGTTGTGGAAGCCTTTATCATTATTCTCAAGATTATCCAATTCTTGAGACTAAATACAAAAATATAGAAAGAAGATGTTCCGAATACATGCGACAAATGGTATATGTGAAGTCAAACTACTAATATGAAGAAACCCACTCATATTACCCACACTATAACCACCTTTACCATCAAGTTATCAAGAATATTACCATACAGACATAGATTACAAATAAGCCTAACATTTGGATCTCAACCACCATAAACCCAAGATGTCACATTTATCAAGTTACCGAGAGGAGTATGATGACTTCTATCCTGAATATCCTCAACTGACATACAAGGACCGTCAAGGTTCAATGAAATTGAACCATGATGAAATATTCAACATGTTTGTGGAAATGAAAAAAGACACAAAAAGAGATAAAGCATTCAAGGTATTGGTTAAGCAAGTTAGCCAACTAGTTAAGGATATGGCTCAACTAAAACAAGAGCAATCTGAGTTGGATAATGATATTGTGGTCGATGGTGATGTGGTTGAAGAGGTTACGGTACTTCGAGAGCATGAATTTGTATTTTTAAAGTTGATAGAAGACATAACACCTTAAGAAAAGCCAAAGTCTAATATAATCAAAGTTTATCTTGGTACTTCCCCCGTACTTATTACTACAACCAACAAAGTTAGGGAAAAAGGTTTTAGGGCAAGGAAAAGGTGGCATTTCAAGGCATTGGACAAAAATCATGAAATGGTTGCTCAACACCTATTCAACAAACTTACCGATTATTGGGAAACAACTACGGAACTACCATGTCAACCACCAAGCGTTTGTCGGGAATTCAGTAGGCAAATGTGAAATAACCACCTTAACAATTATCATGTACGGTCTGCTAAATACCTAAAATTTAGAGTTACTTGGAAGGCAACCCGATGTATTTTGTGTTTTTTTGGCTTGTTTTTTGATTAATTATGATTTTATTTTAATTTGTTTTAAGAAATATGTGTGTGTTCGCTATAAACCCTTACGATGCACTCGTTCACATGGGTCTACTAGGTAGTTTAAAAGGCTTGTTAAATATCCTAAATGCAACTATGATTCCTATGAAAGTGAGTTATGACTTTTATCAATAAAGTGGGTTTTTTTAATCTTTATGCAAAAGGTTATCTATTTTATCCAATTTCCACTTAAAGGTTGAATTAAGTACAATGCAATGCTTGAAGTGAGGGGAAGAAGATGTACTAATGATTTATATGTGAGATGTTAACCATGAAGTGAGAAGTTCGCTTCTACATAAGTTTTACTATGTTCTGTAGATTAATGGATGAGATATTGAAGATCACTAGTATAATTAAAGATCTTGTCACCAAGACACAATTAGGTGCATGTGTTTCCCTTATTAATTGTTAAAAATAGTTATTTTGTAGTTAGTTTTAATTTTTGTTTGTTAATAGTAAGTATCAGATAATGATAGTTTACTAGCAATTATGATAAGATTGGTAATAATGTTAGATGTTCATTTATTTTCACACCATTATAAATGTTTTGTTAGTACATTTAAAACAATGTACATATCAAGTGTTGGTATGATATGATTTGTTAAAACTTATGGATAACAAACAATGACTAAATGGATAGAAATTGTAGAAAATTTAATAAAATATTATATATTTGCAAAGTTTTCAAGTATAGTTAAGTGTGTTCATTAAACATCCATTTTCAGTGTAAAATACTAGTTTGCTGCTTATCAAAGATTGGCGTAAATCCTAGGTCATGATCATGTTCTTTAAGTTGCGGGATAAGGTATTTCTAGCGAATCGTTTTTAAAAATGTTAAGGATGTCTAATTAGGGTTAACAAGCTTAATTTTGATATAATTAATGGTGGCCTACACATAAAATGACCTAGGATCTACACCAATCTTGCCTCCAGTTGTTGTGTTTTGGTTTCGAGTGTTTTGTAAAAGTTATTATTTAGTATGGATCAAGAATTTTAGATCCCTATAGAAGATCGTTGGCCACTCGAATTATCAATACATTAATACGCACACATGGATAGATTCATGAATCAATTAAGAAAATAAATCAACTGTTAACGAAGATTCGGTCAACTTTGACGTTCTCGTGTTATTTTACGTCTTTAGGTTATTATTATTTTTTTATTTATAATATTTCTTTAGATATTTTCAAATTGGCTAGAATCAAGTCAATAAAATTGGTAGATTTAGCATTGGTTGTGGATGAAGATGACAAAGATGAAGGCTTCTTTTTATATCATTTTAGTTTGAACATTACTCATTAGGTACAATTATTTATTCTTTTTTGTAGTGGAACTAGGCGATTTTTGTTTCATACTTATTTTATTGCATATGTACATTATTGCTATTTTTTATTTTGTTATGTTCTTTAATCATGTATCTGTTCTAGTCTTCAATGAGATTAAGTTGATTTTTTTCTTATAGATTATTTGATTACCCAACAGAAGTTGTCCTTAAATTCTTTCTGATAATGGGTATTCAATAGTTGTCTTCTCATTAACATGATTCCGGTTTATATAGTGTACATCTAATACCATTTTGAGTTCTATAATGACTACAAATTTAAGTACAATAATGATTGTCAAACTAATGTATATGTAACTAACAAACTAATGATAAACATAATCATATCCAAGCTAAATCGGCTAACTTATAGCTTTATTAATAGGCGCCCGTAGTCAAATTAAGAGGCCATCGGATGTTGAGACTATGTTTGATGTCATTGAAAAGAACTTGTGGCAACCCTTTGGTGAAATGTCGGCTACTTGGTACCAAAACGAAACGTGGTGAACTCGAACTTGGCCCTTAGCTTCTTTTGTAACAAAATGTACATTTAGTTTGATGTGTTTGGTATATTGATTTTTAACCGAGTTAGAGGAGAGATTAATAGCACTTACATGATCCCAATAGACCAAGGTGGCGTGAGTAAGAGGTGATGTAATTCCGACAAAATATTTAATAACTAACAAGTTTCGGAAACAACATGGGCAACCCCACGGTATTCAGTTTCGTCACTTGAAACAATCGTGCATGTTTTGAAGACCATGAGATAAGATTATCTCCCAAAATAAAAACAATATCCCAACGTGGATCATCGTGTATCCGGACAACCAGCCCAAACGACATCGCATCGGTGTAAGAAAGGAGGGACCGGGTTAGCTGACTTTGTGCTATAGTATATGGTAGAATCCGTTTTAAGGCACTAAATTAAGTTATTCACGGGGCATGCATATCCATGAAAACTTGTTGAACAGCATAACTAATATTCGGTTGTATAAAGGTAAGATATTATAGGGCTCCCGCAAGTTGACGGTAATAAGTACCATTATATCGAGAAGTATACCTTGTGTGTGACTAAGTTTGGACTTCATATCCACTAATTAGATATTGTTTTTGAGATAAAAATAAGGAGTTGGCAGTTCAAGTCATCAAAATTCCAAGAAAGTAACGTAAGGATCTATATCTTTTATGGCATATTCCTTTGCAAGAAGTTACATAAAACTGTATCCAAGAGAATGAGATGAAGTAACTAACAAGATATCATCCACATAGAAGATAATATAAGTTGTTTGTGAGTCATGCTTGTAAACGATCAAAGTATGGTCACATTTGCTAAGGTGCAGTTTGTTTTTTCAAAGTTAAATTCTCTTTAGTTTTCGAATCACATCTACAGACATCTTAAAAAAAGAGGTAGATCAAACATTTGCAGTCTGCAAAAAGAAAACTGTTTGGTTTTTAACTTTTGCAGACTGCTAAAATAAACTAAAAGCTAAGTGGCGAGAGGCTAATCGATTGAAAGTTGTGTGACGGGACGGGGTCGACCAAATAGGGTGTGCCACGGGTTGTGTGTGCGATGGGTTGTGTGTGCGATGGATTGGGTTCATGATGGGTTGGGTGCGCGACAGGTTTGGTTCACAACAGGTTGGGTTCGCAACGAGTAGGGTGGCCCACGACAAGAAGGGTGGCTCTGGTGAGATGGTGGCGGTGGAGTTTTAGGTCTTACGGATGTGGAGCCGCAGATCCACGGCGGTAGAGCTACAAGTCGCATGGCGGTGGCTGTCAACTAGGCTTGCAGTGAAGGAACAGTGAACGGGGACATGTGGCGGCGACGAAATGGTGGAGGGGATCCGGCGGCGGCGACAGGATGGTGGAGGTGGTCGATTTCGCTAATGGTAGAAGGGTTTCACAAGGGGCTGAGATTGAGAAAAGATTTAAAAGATGTATGAAGTTAAAAATTTATGTCTGCCTTAAGAAGACCCCGTACAGACCTTTTTTTAGTGAAATCTTTTTGGAAAAGCAAATAGTCTATAGAGACTCATGTTTGCACGTGGTATGCGGGCTACAAACAGAAAAGGCTTCACATATGTTTTTTTAAACAAAAACCACCTAAGTTTTAACCCAAGCGAAAACACATACTTTGAACCTTTGGTACCAATCCCTTGGTTTGTTTAAAACGACAAAATGGTTTCTTTAGTAAACAATTAAGCATCATTGGGAAATTTTTTTATGCAAGTTTCCATGAAAAAAATTCTTGACATCTACTTGGTAAATGAGCCAAGAATAAGATAATGCAATGACAAAGATAGTTATTACAATTGTTGTTTTTAAAACCAAATTGAATGTTTCTCCATAGTCAACTCCAATCTATTGGGATATGCCATCACAAACCAAGCAAACTTTTTTGCTAAAGTACCATCAAATTTAGTTTTGTGTCTAAAAGCCCACATACTAGGAACAATATTCATATAAGAAAGCCTCGGGAATAACTTCGCTCTTATTAATATGAGCATGAAATTCATTAGTCATAGCCTCATTCCAATTCAGATTATGTACGACATCAAGAAATTACAATGTAAAGGAGAAATAGAGGTAGAAGTGTATAGGGTGAAAGGTTGTCGTAGTTTGACAGTACCCATCATGCAACGAGTTTGGATGGTGGGGATGGGACAGGGTGCTGGTATCGGAATAGCAGGGGGGCAGTAATAAATTTGGTCATGCAACTGAAGGTGGTGAGTTCGAAAGATTGGTCCAACAAAGTGGGGAGGCAGGCGGTTGGACAGTCGACTAGGAGTTATGGTTTTAGGCCTGCGGGAGTAGATTTTGAGGGGGTGGTGGGTTGTGATTGGGCTAAAGGGAAGTTGGGCATTGGAGTGGATTGTTGGTTGAAGTGTCTAAGGGGAAAGGATTAGAGTGATATTTAATGCTAAAAATAGGGAATGAGGAGACTATCATTGATAAGTAAGTGGTAGGGAGTTGGCGAAGAAGGTATGAAGATGCAAAAGGTAAGTTGGTTTGATCGAAAACCACATGATGGGAGAGCAAAAGTTGGCGGGTTTTAAGTTGGCGGGCAAAACAGGTCTTATCATGTTTAAGTTGTATTTATGAAATAAGGAGGATGGAAAGAGCATATAGGAATGGCATCCAAAGAAATGCGAGTGTATGTTGGTTGGAGATCGTATAGAGGGTTCTTTTACTGTAATTTTAAGAGTTTAAGAATTTTACAACTCTTAAAGCTACATTTACAACTCTTATCGGTACAATGTTTTTATCAAACACTCTCTCTTCTATGTACCGAAAGGTCATTTATGTACCATCGCATAGAAGAATTCATAACCGAACAACCTTTACAACATGGTGTCACAGCCTGGCATGGCTCACATCAATGCATATACATTCCTTAAATTCAACACTTAAGGTGACAAATTTTAATTACCCTAAGTTTTAAGAGCTCTCACAATGTAATGTCGTTTGATATTCACCATGATAATCAGTATGGCCTACACCATTACACTCCATCTCCACAACTATCGTCGTTGATCATTATTCCGAAAGCAACTAATTTTAGGCTGTGTTTGATGTTGCCTGACCCACCCCTGACTGGCTGACTCGGTCAGCCGGTCAGGGTGTTTGATGTTCACGGCGTGGTGTCTGACCCGGTTGAAGGGTTCTGACCGAGACCTAAAGAATTTGATGACTGACCCGATTTCATTTCCCTTGCTCTACGCGAAAGCCCACTGCACCTCATCGAGCTCACCATCTCCGTCGTCTTCTGGGTCAGATCTTCTTCACCGCCATCGCTGTCACCATCTCCGTCGTCTTCTTCACCGCGTCCGTCACCATCTCCGTCGTCTTCTTCACCGCCATCGCTGCTGTTCATCGCTACAAGGTCGATTGTTGCTCACCTTCACCGCCTCCGTCACCATCTCCGTCGTCTTCTCAAGGTAATCACTAATCACATCTTTTGTTTCTACTTCGATTGATTTGCTCAAGTCTGTGTTTGATGCTGATTTTGGATGATTGGATTTGGTTGAGATCGATTGATTTGCTCAGATTCAGGGGCTGTTTGAGGTCGATTGTTGTGTTTTGATGCGTTTGTTTGTTGATTTTGCTTGACGATTGTTAATAGAGATCGGTTTTTTTTAGGTTAATGAGTTTGTTTGTTGATTTGCTCAGATTCAGATTCGTTAGGTTTTTTTAGCTGCCATATGGGAATGTATATGTGTATGTATATGGGTATGTATATGTGTATGTATATGGCTATGTATATGTGTATGTATATGGGTATGTAGATGTGTATGTATATGGGTATGTAGATGTGTATGTATATGGGTATATTGTGTATGTAGATGTGTATGTAGATGGGTATGTATATATGTATCTATATGAGTATGTATATGTGTATGTATATGGGTATGTATATGGGTATGTATATGGGTATGTATATGTGTATGTATATGGGTATGTATATGTATATGTATATGTATATGGGTATGTAGATGTGTATGTATATGGGTATGTATATGTGTATGTATATGGTATTTATGTGTATGTATATGGGTATGTATATGTATGTGTCTAGGTCGTATGTCTTGTGTCTGTCTATGGGTCTGTCTCCGTATATGTATCTGTCTATGGGTCTGTCGATGTGTATGTCTATAGGTGTGTCTATGTGTGTGTATATGGTATGTATATGTCTATGTATATGGGTATGTAGATGTGTCGGTATATGGGTATGTATATGTGTCTATATCTGGGTATGTATATGTATATGTATATGCTATGTCTATGTATATGTATATGTCTATGTCTATGTATATGTCTATGTCTATGTATATGTAGCTGTATGTATATGTATATGTATAGTGTATGCTTATCTGTATATGTATATGTATATGTATGTATATGTGTATGTATCTGTTATGTATATGGGTATGTAGATGTGTATGTATATGGGTATGTAGATGTGTGTATATGGGTATGTAGATGTGTATGTATATGGGTATGTAGATGTGTATGTATATGGGTATGTATATGTATATGTATATGTTAACTTCTATTTTGTATGACATTTTGAATTATTATAATGTGGCTATTTTTATTAATTACACAACACCAGTTAAATTCAAACTCGTTTAAACAACAGGGCAATAATGTTATTTTTTCATTCATTCAGCAGAGTGAGTCAGCTACTAAATCAAACAGCCAAGTTTCAGTTGGATGCAGACTCAGTCAGAACCTCTTACTGGGTCAGCTTCTTACTCAATCAGATCTTACTCAGTCAGCGCAATCAAACAGCCCCTTAGTAGTTTTGGTTGGCGACTAACAGTTTAGCGTTGGTGTTACAAAGGGTTTAGTGATTATATACAGCTTTAGTTCTTGATTTCACACTGATTTTAAATTAGTTTTAAAACGATTATATTGTCTCCACCTTTCAATCACTACTAATTTTGATCTATTATCATTAATTTCACTAATTCTAGTCGTTTGGGTTGGCGACTATCAACTCATATTTGTTATTAAACTAATTTGAACTGATTTTATTGGTGATGCAAGCGGAAGCAAAAGATAACTAATTGAACCTATTGATTCACAAATAATAGCATGAAAAATTCTTCTAACTATCTTTGATTCTCACATAATACCAATAATCAAGAACATCAAAAACTAACTCACACTTTGTGATAGGGAGAAAATTAATTTTTCATAAACTTTAAAACTGGTTATCTCCTAATGTTTACATGACTATATAAAGCAAGACAAAAGTCGAATGGGCCTCATAAATGGACCAAAAACTACAAATATGACAAAGAGTAAACAAACTCATAAAATAAGTTGTTTTTAGGTCAGAACGATAACCTAAAAGTGGTTTGTAGAAACTGCTCTTTGATCTAACGGTCATTATGACTGGTCACAGTCCTAAAATCGAGACTTCTAGTCCATGTTATGGCCATTTTAGTGAAGCCCCCTTGAATAAGCGACCATAGGCCTCTAAAAACAAGATAGCTTGCTTCTTCACACTTGGGGCGACACCATTCCCTCCTGGGTAGACGAAATTCGTCCTCGAATTCACAATGGCTTCATCGTCAGAAGAATCACCATGATAATGCAGCAAATGCTTCACATTAAACACATAAGAATAACGAATGTGGCTATGAAACATTAGTCGATATGCATTGTGGTTTATCTTCTGCATAATTTCAACAAGCTCAATCTTCTTGGTAGAAAGCTTGTTGTACTCTCTGACTGAAAAACGATCTTTAGTTAACACAACCCAAAGAAAGTAACCTTCTTCAAAATCGACATGCCTACACTTGTTTATCAGCATCTTTCTTGTACTTCACATTGGCTTGAGTCAAATTATCACGAACAACCTTTATGAACTTCATGCAACCCTTTGATAAAATCTTGGGTGTTGTTTGTTTTTTCTGTAGAAAAACGTCTGCAGTCTGCGTACCACATCTGCTGACATCTGCAGCAGAAGAGGTGTACCAAATGTCTGCAATCTGTAAGAAAAAGACTGTTTGTTTTTTTGCACAGCGCAAATCTGAAATATTCTGTAATTAAACTAATCTAATTTTATAAACTTTTAAAAATACATTTAATTGTTAACATCTGCAGAATGCGAATGCTGAAATATTCTGTAATTAAACTAAATCTACTTTTTAAACTTTAAAAATAACTTTAATATTAATATATAAATAAAATTCATACAAATACATTAAAATAGAAATAAAAGTCATACAACACTGCAATAATATTCATAAAACCATACAAATACATTTATAAATCGTTTATTCGACATTCTACATTAACTGCTCAGCAATTTCATCTCTTAACTGAGTCATATATTCCCGAACTGATGTGGTACCATGTTCTTCAACATCATTTTCATCAGCATCAACGTGCATATCATAATTTTTAAAGGACACATTGGGTTGATCGTATTGTGTAAAAAAGTCATCGCTAAGACCCTCTTTCCTTATAAAATTATGTAGCGCGAAGCATATAACGATAATGTTCCTCTGTGTAACCAACAGAAATAGTGC